>CH003080.1:371775-419829 GCA_000149265.1 Ciona savignyi
AACCAAAAAGTTGTGGCACCTCCATATTACGGTGCAACTGATTTAGACAAAATCACCAAAAACCTAAAACGTCTTAAACCAATGACATGTCTGCTTCAACATTTTATTATTATTAAAGTAAAATGAATAGCAAATTGTGTTAAACCTTTTCAAAGTGTTATATAATTTATACTGGAAACTTTATGGACATTAACCAGGGAAAACACCCAACAGAACTATGGTAGTTCTTTAGAATTTTTTCAGCACTATTCTTTGTTATCCGGAATGTTGAGACTTGAAAGAATCATCCTGTTTAGATTTTTAAAGGAATTGTAGCAGTATAACTTGAAACTGAATAATAAGTACTAAATTAAAATTACTCATTTCACCCATGAAAATCTTTAAAAACTTAAATTAAATCTACAGGTTAATTGAATACCGGTACTATTAGTAACGCCACAGCTAAAAAAAGAAAATAACTGGTTTGCTTGAAATATAAAATAATAACAAATATTTAGGTAATCTGCATTGGCACATTTGGCTAAATCACTATCGGGTAATTTAAAATATGCCCGAAAATATACAATGAAAAAAGAACATCCTTTTTAGACATTTTTTTAAGCTTTTAATAAAATTATATTTAGAATATTTTTTTTTGTTATAACAATTCTTTTAATCATATTTCTTAAAATTTATATTAAATGTTGTATTTTTCAGTCCCACATGCAGTTCAAGGATTTGTTCTCATTGATGTTGGTACTAACTTTGTAATAGTCGGTTGGAAAGTTTCAAAGGGTGCAACTAGATATTTTATCACAATTGAACTAGTTGTACAAAGAGGGCGGAAAAGAAGACAAGTTAAAGAAACAAGGCCAAGAACTTTTGAAGTAGTTTTACAAAATAATATGTGATTTGACATAACTTGACAATATTTTCCACAGGTGGTGGGCCAAACAAACATAACTATAATGAATCTTACAGCTGGAAGCAATTACTTAGTAGCTATCCAAGCTTCAAACAATGGAGGAAACAGTATAAAATCATATCTTAATATTTTTACAAGTAAGCTGATGTTATATATTTTGCCATCCGCATCTTTAATAAATGCCGTGTAGATACCTTCGCAACTATTTGTATTTCTTGTATTTACCGCAGTAAAAATGTAATTGGAAATTTTGTGTTTTACAATGTAGGCCATTATGTAATTGCACCCTTTGTTTTAGTGAATCTTCCTCCGACAAACTTGAAGTTAGAATGTTATTCTGGTTTATCTGCAAATGTATCTTGGGATAGTACTAAAGGCGCATTACCGGATAAAGTTTCATTTATCCAAAGAAACCATCCACAAAATGCAACAATCAATGAAACATATGGTAAAAAATTACTAAGGTTTATGATAGGAACATATTATTAGTTTTGTGTTCAGGACTATGGTGTTAATACCACAACGGTTAACCATCCGATTACCTTGTGCCAACACATAGGGAAGTTAATGCTATTGATGTGTGTTAAATAATTAATATAACATCTCTTTTTAACTGTAAAGAAACAGACCCGAGTAAAGATAAACCACATGCTATTCTTATTATTATATTTAAATCAACATACAAAAATGTAGATTTTGTTCTAATTTAGTCATATAGTTGAATTTTCTCTTTGAATGATTTTGTGTTTTATTATTTCAGAAAATTGGTTTTTAAACTCAAATCTACATTCATCTGTGTCATACACTGTAAATGTACAATCATGCAATCCGAATTCCTGCAGCAATCCAAGCTCCTTAGAATTGGTCCCAAAGACTGGTACCATTTCAATATTTCTATAAAAATACATAAATAATTTGACAACTTTTTTTTAACACAGATTCATTTATTTTTGGGACATGTTTTTGCAATACTGGATTTACTGGTGATGGGGTAAACTGCGCAGATATTAATGAATGTACATTAGGTATTGACAACTGCCATGCAAATTCTATTTGTACCAACAATATTGGAAGTTACACATGTTCTTGCAATACTGGATTTACTGGTGATGGTGTAAACTGCACAGATATTAATGAATGTATATTAGGTACTCACAACTGCCATGCAAATGCTACTTGTACCAACAATAGTTGGAAGTTACACATGTTCTTGCAATACTGGATTTACTGGTGATGGTAAAAACTGCACAGATATTAATGAATGTACATCACATACTCACAGCTGCCATGCAAATGCTACTTGTACCAACAATATTGGAAGTTACACATGTTCTTGCAATACTGGATTTACTGGTGATGGTGTAAACTGCACAGATATTAATGAATGTACATTAGGTACTCACAACTGCCATGCAAATGCTACTTGTACCAACAATATTGGAAGTTTTACATGTTCTTGCAATACTGGATTTACTGGTGATGGTGTAAACTGCACAGATATTAATGAATGTACATTAGGTACTCACAACTGCCATGCAAATGCTACTTGTACCAACAATATTGGAAGTTTTACATGTTCTTGCAATACTGGATTTACTGGTGATGGTGTAAACTGCACAGATATTAATGAATGCACATTAGGTACCCACAACTGCCATGCAAATTCTACTTGTACCAACAATATTGCAAGTTACACATGTCCTTGCAATACTGGATTTTCGGGAAGTGGTGTAAACTGCACAGATATTAATGAATGTACATCACATACTCACAGCTGCCATGCAAATGCTACTTGTACCAACAATATTGCAAGTTACACATGTTCTTGCAATACTGGATTTTCGGGAAGTGGTGTAAACTGCACAGATATTAATGAATGCACATCAACTACCCACAACTGCCATGCAAATGCTACTTGTAACAACAATATTGCAAGTTACACATGTTCTTGCAATACTGGATTTACTGGTGATGGTGTAAACTGCACAGATATTAATGAATGCACATCAACTACCCACAACTGCCATGCAAATGCTACTTGTAACAACAATATTGCAAGTTACACATGTTCTTGCAATACTGGATTTACTGGTGATGGTGTAAACTGCACAGATATTAATGAATGCACATCAACTACTCACAACTGCCATGCAAATGCTACTTGTACCAACAATATTGCAAGTTACACATGTTCTTGCAATACTGGATTTACTGGTGATGGTGAAAACTGCACAGATATTGATGAATGTACATTAGGTACTCACAACTGCCATATTAACGCAATATGTATAAATGTTGTTGGAAGTTTTTCGTGTCTGTGTAAAACAGCATACAGTTGGAATGGAGCTGCATGCAATGGTAATTTAATGGCATGTGTTACACAAATAAATTTTAACAGTGCTGTTATGTTGTAGTACATGTAGCAGCAATTGCAGCACCGATGGCAATACTTTTGCTGCTTTTAATTCTTCTCTTATTGCTGTGGTTAATCAAAAGAAAAAGACAGGTAATTAACAAAATTTGGTAGAGTTAAATAAAATATTTAGTCATGTCTATTAGTTGTGATATTAAAATTGAATTTCGAATATTTTTATTTTAGATAAAACTTGAAAAAGAGAAAAAATTGGATGTCCCTAAAGCCAAATATTCTGAAAATACAAAAGGTACTAAATGCTGTTATTTACATTTTATCATTTTGTTAACCTAATTTAACAGTGTTAATATACAGGTTTTGTTTATGGTGTGTACCTAGAAGTAACCAAGAATAAATATTTATTATTTACTGGTACATATGACTATCATTCAAAGCACAAATTATAATTCTAATGAATTTATATATTCCTTTTTAATATTATCAAATATCGTGCTTAATTAGAATTCTTATGTTTTTTCTCAAGATTGGGAAAATGTAGAGATTAGGATAGGATAGTATAATCATGTTTATCCCTGTCAGTGGGAAAACCAAGGGGGTTAACACACTGGCAAGCGTCTGGTAACCTTACGCCCACCATTGGGTTACCGGAGCTATTGCAGTGTGTTGTGTGTGATTTACACGTTCCTTCAATTTAGTAGAAGGATAGGATAGGATATTCATGTTTATCCCCGTGAATGGGAAAACCAAGGGGGTTAACACACAGACAATCATCAGATCACCTCACGCCCAATGTGGGGTTACCAGAGCTATTGCAGTGTGTTATGTATAATTCTTACGTTCCTGCAATTAATTAGAACCCATTAATCCGCTGGGTTCAGGCAAAGTTTGTTAAGTGCCTTGCCCAAGGACACAACCGACTAGTAAGTGACTAGTTTGAACCAGCAACACTAAACCACTAGACTAATCTGTGGGATTATTATAACCTATTGACTACACCATGCCCACCACTATTTTACAGAATTTATTTCAATGTGTTTATTTCGCAACAGTTAATTTTAAACCATCAAACCACTTGATTAAAGCATTATCCATTGAGTGCCTTGACGAGGGACACAACTAGTTAGAAACTGGGTAATGACCTTGGATAAGTTTCAGTTGTGTCTGACACATAATAGTCCAACTTTTTGTCACTGATCCAACCAGTTGGGCTAGAAAAAATTACATCAGTTGTGTTATAATATCGGTTTGAACATCACAATCCAGGAGTCAATTCTATCGATTTTGACGAAAGTCAAGAAAACTATTCTGTTGCTGACTCAATGGATACTGGTTATGGTGGGGAACAGAATGGAGATGTAGTTTCGCCGCAAGATCTTGAGATTAATGTAACTGTACATAAACATCATAACGTCATTAGTGAAAGTGAGCCTTCCACTTTTGCAAACACTGCACCTGTTTACGCATGCGTTGACAAAAGTTTAAAAAAGAAAAATATTTCAACTGATGCAGGCTCGATTGAACCTAACACATCACTTGATGCAACAAAACATTTAAACTGAAATCCGACCTGTGTGATATTAAAATTAGCAAGCATTGAATGTGCATGTTACAAGATACGTCATTCAAATAGCTAATGTAATGCAGATAATTTGCCACATTTTGTTAGGTTATGTTAATGTAGTGCCCGCACTAAAACAAAAGCTTTTCATTTAACAAAGCTAACATGCTTCTTATTCGCAAGTTGGTTGTTAGAATTGCTGTTACATCCAGTTTTACATAGCTTGTCTTATCAATGGGGCACGTCATGGTACCTAAACCAGTCGGGGTCGAACACGTGGTAAAAAAAATTAACGTATATGTCCAGCATGATATAGTATAGTGTGTGGTAATTGCGTCGGTGACCTATCTATTTTATTAGGAAAGTGTTAAAGTTTAAACGCGAGCCTCGTTTTCATAGACATAAAACCAAGTTACATTTTTTTACTCTGACATATACTGATTCCTATATATGAACTGCCGGTCTGTCGTATATTTTATTATATACATATTATACATGCGCTTTTATACACCGTTTTTTTATATGTTATTATACATGCGTTTTTTATATACTGGCATTGTAACTGCTTTTTTATTTATAAAGAAATAAAAGTTTAAAATTATTAAAATTACCACCTCCAAATATGTTCATTCTTACGTAAGAAAGGAATATGTGTTTGATATATATAGCATTATGTTGCATTTAAATCATTTCACCCCCTTTCTGTTTAAACCACGTTGTGAGAAACTATAATTTACACGATATCTTTATTACTGGTCTTGTGCGTGGATTATGGATAGCAGCACTTTATCAGTTAACACCGCCAGCAGTTCGTCTGTCGATGTAAATAATGAAGATGCGCAACCTGAGAAAGATACTGAAGGAAGGTATTCTTACTTTTGTTTGACTTAATGGTGAAAGTGCCCACGTGGGGTAATGCACCTCGGCTACACTAAAATGGGAACATAGGATAGGATATTCATATTTATCCCTGTGAATGGGAAAACCAAGGGGGTTAAAACACGGGCAATCCTCAGATCGCCTCGCGCCCGTCGTCGGGTTACCGGAGCTATTTCAGTGTGTTCTATATGATAGACACGTTCCTTCAATTGGGTAGAACCCAATAATCCGCCTGTTTCAGGCAATGTTCGTAAAAAGCCTTGCTCTAGGACACAACCGACCAGTTTCGCATCCGCAACCTTTCGATTGAAAGGCCACGCACTTAACCGCCAGACTAACCGGCCGTACGTACGTAGGCTTTACATCTTACTTAGCCTCCAAGCAAATGTCTGATACGAGTATTTATTTGACCAGTACGGGGAAACAAACGCAACCGGGAAGAGTCGAGAGCCCTGAAGATAAGGAAGCCTTTTCTAAATCAACGGCGCCTGGGGCAAGTAAAGGTACTTGGAGTTATTGATCATTATTGTTTATGTTTTAGTAGGCCACACTTTATTTTAATTTTTTTCAGGTGTTTTACGAACGAGGCAAAAGCCGAAGCCTTCCACGGCTAGCAAATTAGAAGACCAAATGAATTTTGAACATCTCAAGAAATTAGAAATGATTTTTCAGGTTGTGTGAGCTATTAGCTACGCTCTTTGGAATCTCGACCAATCCGTTTTAGGTTGCACAGTTTTACTTTTTGGTGTATTGCTCGTAACAGCCATCTCGCCTGCACTAGGCAAAAATGTCTAAAAATGTATAAACTTGTACCTGATAAATGGTATGTTGGCGAAATATATTCCTATTATTTTACTCAAAACACGGGGTTATTAAACAAATTTAGGTTGAATCAATCCATAGAAATTTCCGACAAACCCCACATACAGTTATTGTTGATATTTATATCCTTTTCTATCTAATATCTTCGAACTAAAACGAACAATTTATTTCAAAAATTTTACGGTATGTCGTAATCCTCATTTATTAAGGTTTAATTGACTGTTAATCTGAAACAAAAAGGAAACGCAATATAATAACAATATAAGAACAGTCAGCTCCCACTAAACAGTAAAGTAAATGTGCCACAAAATATATAGCAGAGGTCGAACACACAGAAGCGGCGGATAAATAATTATTGCCAACACGGGCGTGCGTAAGGTGTTCAACTGAAATTACGACATTCTCCCCGTCTAAATAAAAACACTTCAACAAATTAATATTTAATAGTACGTCAGTCTGTCGGGTTTCTTCGTTTGTCGGGTCGAACGACGTAAACCAGAGGAGTTATCTTCACTTGTTTTGGTGTTGTTTAATTCGACCGTTTCGTCCATTGTGTTATGTGCGTTAGACTCATTCGTCAATTCCTCCGGCTGTAAATTTGCTTCTGGTACTGGTAAACCCTCAGCGGGCGTTTCAATCAGTTCTGTTCCAGTTCTTTGACCCGTGGGCGCCAGATCTCTGGTTGACACTGTAGTCTCACGGCCGCTGGGAAATCGAACCTGTGCATAATTTGGAGTGGCATGGAGTAGTTCAACTTCGTCCACCAGTGGGGTCGTGTTTACTATGTCGTACGTGACGCTTCAGCAAAACCGGTCCTGGATTGCTTAACCAAGTTGGAACGGAAGAACCAAATGATGAACGGCGATGGTAGTTGAACATTCGTTCATGTGATGTTGCATTCGTAGCTGTGCATAACAAAGAACGAATTGAGTGCAACACATCTGGTAAAACTAATTGCCAGTTATTAATTGGCAAGTTCTTAGATTTTAAAGCAAGTTTTACCGCTGTCCAAATGATTCCATTATACCTTTCACATTGCCCATTCCCGCGAGGATTATAGATGGACGGGTTACTTGTAGATATTCCCCGATTGTTGAGGTAAACAACAAATTCCTTCGACATGAAGGAACTTCCCCGATCCGAATGCACGTATGACGGCAAGCCGAAAATGGTAAACAATTGATTTAAGCATTGGATTACCGTTTTACTTTCCATGTTGGGACATGGAAATGCGAAGGGGAACCGAGAAAATTCATCGGTTACTGTAAGTATGTAATAGTTTTTAGTAACTGACGGCAAAGGTCCTTTAAAATCGATGCTAAGCCTCTCAAATGGCTGAGTTGCTTTAATTAAAGGCACAGATTGTGGCTTGTGGAAATTTGGTTTGATTTCAGCACAAACAGAGCAATCCGCTACTGATCGTCGAATTTCTTCAAGCGTATACGGCAGGTTTTTCGTCTTAATAAAGTGATATAACCTTGTTACCTCTGGGTGACATAAGTGGGTGTGTATATCGCTTAAAGAACAATGTCCCATACCAGCACAAAACGCTCGTGACAGTGTGTCAGGCGCGGAGTTATATTTGCCAGCTCTATACACAATGTCATAGTCGTACTGGGCCAGTTGCATTCGCCACCGTAATATTTTATCATTTTTAATTTTTCCGTGTTTCTGGACATCGTACATAAACGCAACGGATTTCTGATCAGTGACCAAGTTGAAGCGCCTCCGCTGTAGGAAATGACTCCATTTCCGTACAGCCTCTATTATGGCGGTCGCTTCTTTCTCGATGCTCGCAGTGGCGAAGTTCACTTCGACTTAAGGTTCTAGACCAAAACGCCACAGGCCTACCTTTTTGGTTTAAAGTTGCTGAAACAGCCACATCCGATGCATCTGTTTCGACAGTAAATGGTAGGTCATCATCTATAATTCCAAGAGTCACTTTACTTAATGGTCCCTTTTAGTGTATTGAACGCATTTATAGCATTACGAGATAGAGGAAACTCTTTGGCGTCAAGCAACGGCTTAATATTATCAGAGTATTTAGGAATCCATCGAGCGTAATATGCGAACATGCCGATGATCCTTTGCAATGACTTGGCATTTTGCGGTGCTGGTATCTCCAATAGTGATTTAACGCGTTCTGGATCAGGCTGTAAACCATCTTTCGATATTCTGTAGCCAAGCAGATCGATTGTATCAGTTGAATAAGTGCACTTGTTCTCGTTTAAGGTTAAATTGCAGGACTCTGCTACCTTGAGAAACTTCTTTAAGTTTGAATCGTGTTCCTCTTGTGTTTTACCGCCGATGGTTATGTTGTCGAGGTATGCAATAGTTTCTCCTTTACAATCATACTTCTCGATTATATCATTGATAATGCGCTGAAAGCATGGGACTGCATTTTTTAAACCAAACGGAAGTCTTGTAAACTGATATAATTTACCACATGCTTCAAAAGCTGTGTAAAGCCGGAACGTCTTTGGGTAGTTCAACTTGATGGTAAGCGTTTTTTAAATCAAGTGTTGTGAATATGCAGAACTTGGCAACTTTTTCCACAACGTCTTGCATGCGGGGGCAGTGGATAACCATCGAGTTGTGTGAATTTGTTCACAGTCTGACTATAATCAATACACATTCGTTTTTTATGGTTTTCATTTGTAGTTATTACAACTTGGGCTCTCCAAGGAGAATTACTGGGTTCTATTATGCCTTCACTCAGCAGTCTTTTTGTTTCCTCTGCTATGAATGGGCTGTCAGCATGTCGTCGTGATTTTGTAACTACAGGGTGACAGTCCGGTGTCATGTAGTCAAACAATCTTGGAGGCAATGGGCACTTAAGTGACTGCAATGCTCCGAAGGTATAATGACGGTTTTAATCCACCAAAGTGTATATTGACACTCTTATGCTGTTCCATAAAATCCTGTCCAAGAACAACGTCTGTTAATAGCCCGTCGACAATACACAAAGGTATGTTTTTATAAGTCCTTTGAAGTACTTCTACAGTCGCCACACTGGATCCCAGACTTCGGGAAGAACATCCCTTTACAGCTAAACCAATATGTGTGCGTTCTCCCGATGCAGTAAGATTAAGTCGCTTTGCTACGTCACTACTAACGTGGCTGTTCGTTGAGCCGGTGTCGATGAGGGCGTTTAGAGGTGTTCCGTTAAGTTTAATTCCTACATTTGTTCGGTTTCTGGACTTGAGTAACGTTGAAGTACCCATTAATGTAGAATTACTCACAGCGGCTGATGTATTTTGATTGTGGTAAGGGGATGAACGGCAAACTTTGGCAAAGTGACCAACCTTATGGCATCTACTACAAGTCGCATCCTTTGCGGGACAGAATTTTCGATAATGCCGACTGTTTCCACAAACAGTAACATCTTTGATTTGCCGCTGCTGCATAATCATTGGCTTCTATGGGGCGATTCTTCTTTATAGCTGCTGAAATGACTGCGGTTTCGTTAATTGGTAAATGAGCGGTGGCAATTTGTTCTGAATTTCTTTGAGCAACGTCCAACGAACGTGCTTTGTCAAATATCGTTTGTAAATCTAAATTTTCGCTTTCAAGTAATCGTTGCCTGATGTAATTAGAATGAATTCCTGATATAAATGCGTCACGAATAGCTTCTTGACGATACTGTGCAGCTGAAACGGCAGTAAAGTTGCAATCGTTGCTTAATTTCTTCAGTTGTTGAAAGTAATCGTCTAGAGTCTGCTCCAATTTCTGCTTATGAATGGCAAGTTGATATCTAGCGAAGACTTCATTTATTGGCTTCACATAGATACCATTTAAACTCGCTATGGCGTCGTCGTATGTGGAGGATTCGTTGATATACTCATAAACGCTGACATCCACGTGATTTATGAGGATATTCAACTTTCTTGCCGATGTGATTCCCTCCAGGCTGTCGATATAATTCGAGAATGTTCGAAACCAATGCTTCCATTTCTTGCTTGCATCTGGCGAGTTAGCATCAGCATCGAATCGTTCAGGTCTTAAAAATTTATCCATTTAACATTAACAGTCAATTAAATTGTCGTAATCCTCATTTATTAAGGTTTAATTGACTGTTAATCTAAAACAAAAAGGAAACGCAATATAATAACAATATAAGAACAGTCAGCTCCCACTAAACAGTAAAGTAAATGTGCCACAAAATATATAGCAGAGGTCGAACACACAGAAGCGGCGGATAAATAATTATTGCCAACACGGGCGTGCGTAAGGTGTTCAACTGAAATTACGACACGGTACAAATATAAAACGAACAAAGCAGAGATTAACGTAATGACATAACGATGGAATCTGACTATTACCCATGTGTGTTAACGTGTCTTGCGTTTTTCCAATCATGATATACATGAATATCTCACTGTTTTAAAAAAAATATTATTATTAGAACCGCCGTATGTGTATACATATGCGACGCCGTATGTGTATATTTGTGTATATACATATATGCAAGGACGGTTACTAACCACAATCGCTGTATTTTATTAAATATTGGGTAATCAGTTTGGGCACTATGATCGCTAGAAAAAAATATGCTGAAAATATCTATGTGTCTAAGGAATTCCCCCTGGGTAAATCCCTAAAATTTTGTTTTTCGCATGTATGACTGAAAGTTTTATTTCGATTTGATAAATCCTTTTACAAGATTTTGAAGGGACAAGACATCGCTGAATAGAAAATACGCGGTTAAAAATAATATGTGAAAAAAGAGAATCATAATAATAACAGTTATTTTACGGGGTAGTTGCTTTCTGAGGGTATTAATTACACACATAATGTTCAGTCTAGTGTTTCAAATAAACGTTTTTTAGAGTTGTCTAAACATATGGTTAACTTGACAAAAAGATTTTCTTGAAAAATACCAAGGGGATTCCCAGACATTGTAGCAAACCACTGCTTTATAATATTGTTGTCATCTACATCACAAAAGTTTATGTTGCAAGGTATTTCACTAACTGCGAATTAACGTAACTGTATAAATCTTAACTTAAGCAAAACTATCTTTCCCAGAACAAACTTAAACATCAGCAAATTTCACCAATGACTTTTTTATATGGTAGGTCACGGAATATATAATATATATTTTTATTTTATGTAATTTTGAAGTTATAAAATGTGAAAGTTCGAAACGTTCCAGGAAGCAGACGCTGATGATGGTGGTGGTCTTGATATCGATGAATTCCGTGAAGCCATTAAAAGGACAATGGGGTCGGAAATTGATGACAAAGAACTTGAAATTCTCTTCATGAAAGTTGACACTAACTGTGATGGAACGGTGGATTGGGTAATTTATTTTTTTACCGTTGCTGATGTATGTTACTCATATACCAGCCTGATCTTTTTATATTATCGTATGTTACTCATTTTATATTAATGTGTGTTACTCATGTACCAGCCTGACCTTTTCAGATAAACATGCATTAATTATTTGTTCTCATTTGTACTTCTAGAAATTGTTTCTATCTGTTGAATTATTTTAAAACTAGATTACCATTTGGTATACAGCACTGTAAATTGTTTACTATTGGATATACAATGTTGGGCCTTTATTTTTATGATTTGTCATCTGTATAATTATATTTCGAAGTGTTGCTTTATGCTGTTATATAATTTTGGGATTTTGTTTTTCAGGATGAATACCTTTCATACATGTTGTTGGAATATCAAGAAAAAGATACTATGACTAGTTTGATTAAAGAAGTGGGTAACTGTACATTTTATTATCTTGATATTATTCTTGTACAACAGCAAAGGTGCATACATTAAAACCAGGTGCATACATTAAAAAACCATGGTTCTAACAATCTGGCTTGGCTTGAATGTACAATTCCAATGATTGACTTTTTACTGGATTATGATGATCCCTTAAAAATGTATGACCGTTTTAACTGTTTATACCTGTATAGATGTACAACCTTGCTATCAGATATAATCATTCACCTTTTGGCTTTCAATTGAAAATAATCTGTTAAATTTCAGGTTCCGTTTCCAAATCCTCTGCGAGAGTTGCCTTCGTAAGTTGTTATACCAAACTGTGGCTGGTTTGTATTGGAGCAATGATGAGCATTTCTATATTAGAAATCATCGAGACAACATAGTGGGCATTGAGTTTTACCAAAATCTTTCAAACAAACATGCAAATAAAGCGCTCGATCGCGATAATCCTGGTGGAAAATACATGGTTCTTAGCAAGGAGGGCCAGTTAGGACTTTATGGCATTGAATATGAACTGCAGAAGACAATCACGGTGTGGTAATAAATGCTTGATAAATAACAACTTAATGGTAACTTAAAATAAATTAGTATATATATACAGACATTAAAAATAAATGATTTATTTACTCTAAACAGTTATAACTAAATACTTTGAATACCAGTAATTAAAACTTAACAATAGGTTTGAATAAACGTTACAGATGTTGTCAAAATGGTTATATAGATTAGGAATAAAGTTGCTTTCGAGATATATAGATAGGTTCGGCAACGGAGAGCTGTGTGCCGCTGTGGCTTACCGACCTGGCTACTTGTTCCAATGTCAACATGGTGGCCATCAGCTCAACTGAACGTGAAATAAGTAAGTTAATTTTGAATTTTAGTGCATTAATGAAATAAATTGCATACCTGAACTTTGGCTTTTCTGCATTTGGGATACAGTAACATCATAGTTTAACCCATGAATGGAAAATTATTGCATTATCATGCAGGCAATTTTTACATGACCTTGTGTCTAATCATATTAGTAACCTTTTGTTTTGCATTACAGGATGTTAGAAAAAACAGGATTACTTTTTTGTTTTTAAACCTAGTTTTTTATAAAGGCATCATTTTTTCTATCAACTGGTCAGGTTTCTACGATGTGGGAGCGAACAAGTTTGATCGGCAATTCCAGTTGATTGGATTTCGTGATCCAATATTTTGCATGAATTACTGGTAAAACAAAACTAACTATATTATTTTTGACCATTTAGCATATTGCAAAGGATATTTAAATATTTTTAAAGCTATTTTACTGTATTGAAACACTTGCAAAATATCTACTATAACAGTTTTATTTCAGGTTTGACCATGAAAATCTGAACAACTGCACTTTGGTTGCTGGAGATGCAAATGGTTCCGTTATAGTCTTTCGATTTGTTGAGGCCACTCGCAAGGGACTTTTTGGTGTTTATCCACAAAAAGGTACTGGTACCTTGCAATTTTTACCTTGCCTTAATTATTTTCATGTTTTTTTTCCTTTTTATTTTAGGTGTTGTTCAAAAGGTAGCGATAGTCACTATTATGAAGCATCAGATATCAGGAGCATATTGTCTGGTGTATCCTGTAAGTGCATAGCTGTTGGCCTGTTGACATAAAATAAATTAAATAAGATAACTAAATCATTTTTAATTTTTAATTGTGTGAGCTTATGCATTGTTTTTGTGTGTAGATTGCCTAAAAATGATGTAAATTTAAGTGATACTACTGAGTTGTGCTTATTCAGTTCAATTAAGGTAACTGTATAGAGTTTAGTGGTGATTGTATTAATCAATCTTGGAACTTTCCTCTTTAAACCAGTAAATTAACCACACGATACATATTTTTTAATTCTATATTTACGTCTTTCGCCAGCTCTGTTAGCCTCCATTCAGTCATTGTAATTATTGCCCATGTGATACCTCTTTCACATTTTCCAATTCACTGAGATAAAACATAAATATCCTCTTTTGTCCTATGGAGCTGTTTCAATGACATTAGTACCACACTCTACTTTTTTCCAGCACCTGCACTCTAACTGGGTAAACAGCGCCCAGTACTTCCAACTTGCCCAAGGACTTGAATGTTTCATATCATGCAGTAGCACTGATGAAGATTCAATGTATCTTGGTGATTTGAATAACATCATTTACAAACCAAAGTTTCCTGGTTTCACGAAGCTGAGATCAAACAGGTTAACAATACAGCAACTTGGGATTCACTTTCTGTGTATAAATATTTAAATGCCATGTTTTAGGGGCTGTTTTTATCGAGTACGAAAAGGAGTTCTTGCCTTGGATTATTCAAAAGATTGGAATATCATAGGTAAGATCAAGCACTACTTTGAAGTTTAAATTTTGAAAGAATAAAATTTTGTTTTGTTTTTGATGTTTTAGCTATCAATAAAAAGTAAAAAAAAATTAAATTATAATTATAAAATAAATTGTTACAGTAAAATAATCAATAAATTTAAACAAATGTTGCTGAAATATGATAAGCAAACAAATCTAGTGTGGATGGAACACAACAAGCCAAGTTACTGCATCATTTTATTCTAGTCACTGGTAGCTTCGACGGCATAGTACGTACATGGAACCCGTATAGCTTAAAACCGGCATCCTTAATAAAGGGTCACCTTACACCTGTACAACATGTGAAAATCATCCAGGGCAGTGGGCAAGTTATAACATGCGGGAAAGACCGGGTATATACTACAGTTTTGTTTATAACAACTATTTTTATAATAGCATACTGAATAATATAAATGTATTTTTAAATTAGATAGAATGAAGCAACCAAACTTTTAGATGTTTTCATTTTGCGTGTGATGTGTTGTTTTGATTAGTGCTTCAGGTAAAATATATAATAATTAAAGCCTAATGTCTGCTCTCTGCTTTATTAGAAATTTTCAACCCAGTAAATTTGGTTGAACAACATATTTCTGCTGTTCACCTAATATTCAGTTAACATAAGTAGTTTATTCTATTTATTATGGTTCTGAGGTTGAGATAATTTCTTTTTTTGATAATCCTTCTCATTTTATTGTTGTCAATTATACTTTTCTCTTAAATAACTAACTATTACTACTTTCCAGACAATCCGTATTATAGAACTACGTGATCACACCACCACACAAATTCTGGGTCCTCATGCTTTTAACAGAATGGGGCCCACCTCACACACAATCAATTGTATATTCTATCAAAAGCGATACAAGGCTCTCTTGATCGGCACTATGCAGGTATCATATTTTAATATCAGATATAAGAGAAATTAATAAACCATAACAAACCTAGCATGTTGGACATTTTGAAGTCCTTTAGTTTTCTGCTTATTTCAACACTAAGTGAACAGTAATATTATTCTGTAAACAAGCTTTCTGCACCATAACTGTTTTTCTGTTAAGGTTTGATTTAGAAAATAATTTTTTATATACCATATTACTATTTTACCATATTTTAAACAGCACCTAATTTCCCTTTTTAAACAACAACTGTTCTACTTTTTGTGTAAAATTTAATTAAATATTGAATACCAGGTCGGGTTGTTTGAGGGGTATGATGACAATGAGAAAGTGGACCAACTGAACATCAAATCCCATGATGGTCCTGTCAGCATGGTTCTGTATAATAAACTATTTAACCAGGTAATGGACTATATACTTTCAACACTATTGTTGTCTGTTTGGGGTTGTATATTTGATGAAGCTAGATAGATTATGAAATATTTTTTTTATTGTATTTTAAAGAAATTTAAGCGACATGTTTCCTTTCATCAAATTTGATGAACATGAAATTTGTTTTGTATCCTTGATGTTAACAAAACTACAATATTTTGGAATACACCTGCAGGTATCATATTTGTGATTTTGTTTGATTGGGGTCCCAACAGAGGTTAGCTTCCTGCCCTGAACACTTATGAGCAGTTGTTCCCCAGGACAAAGCATTATATCAACATTGCTCCAGATTTATGATCCAGATTAAACAGCATTGTACCATATGGAAGTATGGAACTAATACCGCGAATAAAAAAAATAAATTAACATTTTATAACAAGTGTTTTTACTGTTCGCTGGAAACTTACATGATTTCTGGTATATTCTTCCTACCCTGTGAGATTAGTTTCGTAGAAAGATGAGGTGTAAAATAAATAAACTTTGCTTCAAACAGGTCGTCACCGCTGGTCATGACTCTGTTCTTTCAGTATGGGACTTAAACACAGGAACCAAAGCAATTCAGTTTCATACTATCAAAGGAGTTGAACTGACCTGCATGTGTTTTGACCAAACTGGTAGAAGACTAATCACTGGTTCAAGAAATGGCTGTGTTAAGATTTGGAATTTTAACAATGGAGCCTGTCTGCGTACATTATCCAGCGCATCAAAGTTCGAAGTAAATGTTTAAATAAATCATAAGCTAAGGTTGTTTTAAATTTTAGTTATTAGGTTGCAAAATATACATTTTGTAAAAATTAATTTTAGTAGTATCGTACAATTAAGATTTCAGTAGTATTTTTAACTTTGTATTTAGGTAGTACAATTTGAAGCATGTGAAAAAGAACTGTCTGCACCTACAATAATATTTCATTATCTTTTGTACACTTTGCTGCATATATCATTGTTTTTTATTTTAATCACCAAGGTAACGGGTTTGGTGTGCTTGAAGCAAAAGATAATATCAGCGGGTTGGAACAAAAAGCTCACGGTTTACATGTAAGTATTTTCAAACTTTATGCTTGGCTCCTGGTTATGTTGATCTTCCTTCAGAGACTCTCGGGATCAGGAAGACCAGGATGACTGCCGGGAGTGGCAGGAAGCACACAAGGACGACATCTTATGTTTGGCATCGTTCCAACATAGCAATGGAGTCGCCATCGTTGCATCTTCTTCATATGATGGGGATATATATATTTGGTCCCTAGATTCAGGTAATACTGTGTGCTAAGTGTTCAAGTTTTTTTAAAAGATTTAGGTTGTTTATCATCAGACATGTATTACCCTTACCCAGTTATGCAATCCTGGTTTGCATTCAACTTGAGATTATTTTGGTACCTAATAAACATGAAAATTGTGTTATGAGAATTTTTTGTTTTGCTGTTTTTAATTGTACAATACTCTTAATGATAGAGGTAAATCAGATATTTGTGATATTTAACAACCTTCAACGAGCAGCTTTCTATCATTGTAGGCCACATACTGTGCCGATTAAACCGGATGGAGAGTTACTCCCCTCTTAGCAGTGAAGGGTTTAAAATGAACAGAGCAACAAGTGATCCGAGTAGCTCATCTAAATCAATATCTCCACAGGTTTGTGGGGTTTATAAACTATTTCGATACAAAAGACACTGATTGTAAACCATCGTGCACCAAATTAATAATGATTGCTGACATATAGTGCAACATGTCCTGTTTATTTTTCACAGACAATTTTATGTACAGTATATTTGGTAGTGCAAATATAAATGAATTTATTCGTCATGCATTCTTGTTAAGAATCTACAAGTAATTAGAAAATTTCAACAACAGTTTAATTGCTGAATCTGTTTCAAATTCTATGTTAACTCCCCCTATACTTCATTCAGTCACGTTCAAACACATCATCTCCACTTGCACAAGATGCAAAATCAACAAAACAACCACGCAGTAAGCCCAACTTGACAGTACCAGGCAGTGGAAGAAATCTACGTTCATCAGAAAAACTTCCATCGATACACAACCTCTCCAATCATTCAGTTAAAAATGATCCTGGTCAGTGAGAATATTTTTCTAGTAGAATTAAACTTTCAGCGTTCTACTCAGATGCGCAGTATATTTAGATCATGTTGTATGTTCAAATGTGTTGCATTTCGACCTTTTTGACAATTGTGAAATAATTGTAAGGGTGCAAAACAGTGTGTATTAAATTCAGGGTATTCTGTTTTTACATATCTTAACCAAGCTGTTTAAAGTAATTGTGTTTAATAGAATTTTAAATTGTTTTAATGAAATTAATTTATTTCACAGCCAAGACAGACAACATCACAGAAAGGTGAGAGCATTATCAACCACATATTGATCACCAGAGTTAAAATAAAAATTATCAAAATAACATATTTTAAAGTTTCTAATGTTCTTATCAACTAGATATTTAAATTTACCTTTTACCAAAATAACAGTATATGATACCTGTACATTTTTTATATGTTTTCCTATTTAGAGCAATACTAGATGGTAGTTGTTAAACAAATTGTTTGGTTCTGTTGATCAAGGCACTTTTCCAATTGATTTTAACATTTATAAGAACTCAAGGTTGATTATGATAATTAGGGGACTTGTGAGATAACCTTGAGTTGTGGGATCCCAGTGTGATAATTAATACAGTGTTTGGGCTTGGACACAACTAATCAGAACATTACTGCAAAAATATCCATAAAAACAATCATGAGATCTAAATAGCTTCAAATCAATTCATTTACGCCAGTTAAATCATGCAGAAGAAAATAAATAAATATCAAAACCAATTGCATAACTTGCAGCAGTAACAGCTTTAATTTAAACAATCTGATATGTTAAACAACTCTTTTATAGTCCTTAGTGTTTTTATTAAAAAGCAAGATTTCCCACAGATTGTGTGATCAAATTAACCCAGGTATTTTACATTTTCAAAGGAAAATGCTTCCACTGATCCCAATACCATCTGGTCGATCCACACCTAGTGAGATGACTCGACATCAGTTGAATGTATTAACCGGCGAAGATACCAAAGATTATTGGGCGGCTGATGTTTCAATTGATAAGGTGGGACGTTGTGTTTATCATCGCTCAAAAAGTTTAACTCTATGAAGTAAAATAATCGATTCAATATGCCTAGGCTTTTGTGTGCAAAAACTTAGAAATTAATTAATTAGCTAAAAATAATGGAAAATTACATAAACAAAATTAAAAATGAAGCAGTAAATCAATTTTATTCTTTACTGAATACAACTTATCTGGTCTGTGTTAATTTTAATTTAGAAATTTTGTATTTATTTAGATTTTTTTCATTATTTGATAAATATTGAAACTTTACAGCTTATATTCTTGCAAAGCCGACCCCACAAACCGCACACGGCCACCTTGCTTTCATCAGGGGCACAGGGGTGGGTGCATGCTTGGTCAGTTCACCCACAAGGTGGCTTACTTGGGCAGTTCATGGCTGCTCATCGAGATGAGGACGCAGTTTTGTCGATGGCAACTGATGAAGACAACAAGATCCTCATCACCGGAGACACATCTGGTTATATTAAGGTAATAAAAGATTTTGTGTAATTTTGCTTTGATTATTGAGATTATTGTATGACAACTACAAGCAAGTTAATTGGACTAGGCTAAAAGTGCTCCATCATAACAATAAATACACACCGCAATAGCTCCAATGTTCTTGCTGCAAGCAAGTAATATTTTGACACATACTTGCATTATAACGCCATGAATTTCCCCCTCCCAATAAACATAAATATTCTGTTTTATCCTAATTAGTAGATTATGTAATTTGCCGTGTTTGTAGTGTTTAAACCCTATTAGATCTGGGATGTTGAAAGTTACTGCTACAAACGAGCCACACAACAGCGAAGGAGAGTGGCTGTGTTTGATCTCCTGCAGATCAGTTTGCAGCATGAAAGTCAGATGAACGAGGAAAGTATCAAGTCAGTTGTCTGCATTTTTTTTTCATGATTTTTTTAAATGTTTGGTAAAAAGTTAAATTGAATATTTAAAAAATATTGGTTGCTAAGTATTTACCTTTAAATTACTGGCACTACATGATAGGGAAGGCAAGTCAACTTAAATGTGTGTCTGGCACAATCAATTTGTAATTCCAATATCAGCAATGTCTGATTAAAGAATTTTTTTTATTTATGCATCTAGGTTACATTTAGTGAGACAAGGGACACTAATATGGTTATATAGGAAAATAGCATTAGTTTCTAGAAAAAAATACTTTTGTGCTGTATGAAGTCTGACTCTTTTTTGGTGTAAAACTAATTTCACAAAAAATATGGTTGAAACCGTTCCTTAAATGTACTATTGTCCATGTAGGTTATAAACTATTTATTTCTAGCTTCGGACGTACTGGACTATTTAACCAGTGGTTCGGTGCAGTTCCAGTTCTAGCAGTTAACACAATGAACCTCTATGTGCTCAGAATGCTATCCGCTCGCCGCATGCTCAAGTTGAATACAATTCCACCGAATGTTGTGCAATATTTCCGTGCGCATGTTGGCTCTGTTAACGACATCAACTACATTGATGATAAAGATTTATTCCTCACAGCGTGCTCCGATGGGACTGTGAGATTATGGACTACAGGGGGGATGTATATAGGTAATAAACCATGGCCCTTATTTCTTTTGTAACACATCAGTATTCAGTTGCACAACTGAAACATCGGAAAATGTGAATTTAGATTTGTGTACCAATAATTGCATTCTGTGATTACCCGGCAGGCTTTGTGGACTCTTTTCACATATTTATTTTTTAAATCATTGGTAATTTACCAGTCGGGGATAAGTTGTGTTGTACATATTTTGCTTCACATTAATAGTTTTTAACATATTTTTCCTCTCATTCAAAAAATATCCAAAGGAACATATGGCCAGAGGCACCAATGGAACCTGAACACCCCATCTATTGGACAAACCAGAATGCCTGCTGATATTAAACGTGTGGCTTCGGCTAATACGTTGAAGGTAATAACGGAGTAGTTATTTGCCTTTGTCCTGTCTCAAGGTATCTGATTCATTTTTTAGGAACTTAACCAACTGCAGGTTCTTTGTCAAAATTAAAATAAAAAAGTAGGCTAATCTACCAAAATGTGATGAGAACAATTTAAAAACTTAAGAAACACGATGTAAAATCTTATTCAAATATAATTAGCATTTGAGACCCACAACTGTATTTGAGTAAGATTTGACAGTAAATACGGTAAATCAATAACAAAATAGTTTGTTGCTGGTAAAGGCTACAATTTAATTTGCATAACTCAGGTATTCAATGCCGGCTACAGCGCATGGCGACTTGCCAGAAACGTTCTAAACTTTGTTGCTTTGCGTGGTGTTACCAAGACCTTCTTGCGGTCCAACTCACCTCGCAAATCAATAGCGGAGGCGAAGAAAGAAGAGAATAATGAGGAGGTAAGATACAAACTATGACGTGTTTTGTTGCAGAAGGAAAGGAAACTTATCCATGTATGTGGAAATGGGTACTATCTTATATTGGGTCAGTTGTACTGTTAAATTTAAAAAAAATTGTTGAAGTTCTGAGATAGCTTATAAATTTTCGAACAGTTTTATATTTTAAATCAAATATAATCAAATATACAGCAGCAAGAATAGTTTTTGTATCATCCCAATAGATAAACTAACCTTAAACACACACAAACATCTGATTTTTCAGATGAACTCATTATTCTTTAAAAGAGAGGTTAAAACTGATGAAGAGATCGAGAGAAACTACCAGCGAACTGTGAGGAAGATGGGTGAGAGTAGTGTGCTGGGTGGATGGTACAAGGCAAAGCGACGGCATCGAGTGTTGCCGAAAATTGATCTCAAACCTCATTTAAACAATGTAATTTTCATATTATTATTATAGATTTTTTTTGTTCTCACAACTAGCTAGTATTGATAGCTGATATGCATATTGATTTACCCTTTTGGTAAAATCTGCTGTTAAACAAATATAAAAGTGTGAAAACAGAAATAATATCTAACTTTTTTTTGCACTTGGTGATACTGCACCTTTAAGTTTCTCTAAATAAACCAATATATATAAAATCTTTTTTTTTTAATTTGATTTAGTTTCGGGTTCATTCGTCCATTCCATTTTCACCACTGGAGGCAACAGTGGATGTGGCAGTGCCAGAGCTACTTAAGGACAAGTGGAGGTTACAACGCGAAATGACACAGGTAATCAGTTGTTCCATCAAATTCTCCAAATTCAGTTTAAATTTACACTTCAAGTTTCAGCGCATATCCATATTTAGCCATTGTGGTAAAAGTAAAATAGTTTTCTTTCAATCCCAAGACTTTAAAAAAAATACTGGTTGTTTAACCAGAAATACTGGTTGTTTAACCAGTTCTGTAAAAATAGGATTGAAGGTTGTTATATAATTCAAGTGATCTTTTGATATCGCAGATAGTGGAAGGGGACACTAAATCCCGGCCGGGAAAATCTTGTTTAAAAGGAATCCGTTCAAAGAATTGGGTTGGGAGGAAAAATCGGGTGTCGCAAGCTTCCTTTGCCAATACCTCACAAAAAGTACAGAAAGTTGTCAAAGTAAGCAGAAAAATCACATTTGATCAACCGTATCCGTTAATAACTTTATTTTTTGCAGGTGGTGAAGACTATGCAAGGTGCTAAGTTTTTTAAACCGAAACAATAAACAGAAATTTCATAACATTGAGAACCATTTATTTCTGCAACACGTGTATAAGTTATTCAAATGTATACAAGAATATCGTTTTGGAAATATTTAAACTCAAATTGAACTTAATTAAGCTAAAGTAATGTTGTAACAGTGCATTTAACCAGTTTATGAAGCAGCAGTATGCACACAGTTAAGTAGAAAAAGTTCAATTTTGTTAAGAGTCGCCATTAGAAGCACCAGTTTCCATTGGTGTAGGAGCGCTGACTGGCACATCACCGATCGTGGCAGTTGTCGGTTTCTTCTCTAGTCGTCTTGGCCCATACAGCAACACGTACGCAATATGCCAGTCCCCACCACCAGATAACTTAAGCACTTCTTCCGATGTGACAGGTGTCACATTATCATCATCACATTTCATCCATTCATCTAATCAACAATTAGTATTTAATACTAAACAACATCTTATTATCCAGATAATAGTCCTGTTTGTATGATTTAAACATTATTTAGAGTGATATTGTATAAATACCAAACATAAAAATTTAAAAACAACCCCACTAACATGTTACATATCCTACTAATCTACCATAGCTTACAGAGCCATGCATGTCATATTTAAAGTAAAAATAATTATAATACAATGCCCAACTCCAAATGTTTCACTAAGATCACCTTCAGTTCGGCGTATCCATGAGACGTAATGACCAGATGAACTGGAACGACCTTGGTGGGTCAATACTCCTTGCAGCTCATAATGGCCACTGTTGTTGGCACCAATATCTGGGAATGGTTAAATGCAGATTTTATATCAAAAATAATACAATTCAGATGATTGCGCCAAATTTAAATGATAATAACAAAGGAACGAACCATCTTCAAAATCAAATCTCTCGTATTCCTTCTTTTCTGGACTCTTCTTTAAAATTTTTTCCTTTTTGACTCCTGCAAGTTTTCCTGCGATCTGCGCCTCAGCTTTTGCCTCTTCCTCTGCTTCAAAATTATTCCGAGCGGGTTGGAGTCTCTTCTTCAGCTCAGGGGAGCACAATTCATACGCGTCGAAATTCATTGGAAACTTAACATCCTGCAAAGCTCATTGGCATAAATAAATGGTTTTATTAAAGAATTATTTTAATTTAGTATCTTTAAGGGGATAATAAATCATGCAGGTACAACTATTTTGTATCGACCAACTGTTCAGGTATGTATGTACAAATTAACAATAGAGTCCTGGCATACCTTCAAGATCTTTGCGTTCACTCCTCCTTTTTCTTTATAGAAGAAACGAACCATTTGTACACACAAGTAAGCGGGAAGTCGCTTTATTTCACTCTGTGAAAATAGCAATCTTGAGAATTTTACACTTCTGTATATTTAGATAACAAACCGTTTTGCAATATTTAGCATCACGATCCAAGGTTGGGGAACGTTTGGTGATTTCCTCTTTTAATTTCGACTTTATTCCAGTGAGCATGTACTTGACCTGGAACACAAACCAAAATTGTTGGTTAATAATGTCTGTGCAAAGTCGAAGTAGCTTTTAGAGCAGATTCATCCAACAACTGCCCAAAGGCCATATCCAGCACTTCAGTTTAGTTTGCCCAGTCTGACACTGTGCTACAACTGAGCTAAAATACAATGATGCATATACCAATAAGATACTAAAATAAAACTACAAATTTTTTTTTTCATCTGGTCATAATACTTTTCATCTATTTTTTACTTAAAAGCTGTTTAGGCATAACATAATTAAAATTGTGCACCCGATTACTCAGTTGGTCTACATCTGATGAATAGCCTTGTAATACTGCACCTTGCGTATTTCCATTTACAAAGGTAAACGTGAATATTAAATCTCAAACTTTATTTAGTTTAAAATATTAGTTTATTTTTGTTTGCATTGGCTGTATCTAATCAGACTAAATCAGAGCGTCCGTCAGTCCTCACAGTGTTTAATAGGCAACAAACAATCAAACTTGTGCTTTTTGACAAAACTGTAAAAACTCTCGGAAGTTACCTCCTGTGATATAAAGCAGTTGAGTTGAAGAGAAGTTTCAGTTGACGTGGCAACCGCTTCCTCTTTTGCATCATCATCCATGCATTGCAATCTAAAGAAATAAAGATCTAGGTTAGTTATAATTAGCTTTTACATTTTACTACAATTTACCGTGCCAATAATTTATTCGTTATATCTGGCCCGGCCCTGGTACCAATGATATGTCTTATATTCATATTTCTATTGCAGAGACCAAAGACACCCCAATTTGATTAAATTATATAACTCTCGTTTGTAAAATATTGACATTTTTGCTTCCATGTACTGGATTTGCAGTTTTGGATAATAAAGTACAATTTATCGCATGATTTATACAATTTTCATGGTTTGCCTCATTTTCCTGAATTTTTCTAACCTAGTTGACGGACTAGCCAATATCATACAATCACCTTTAAACATATATATTTTAATTAGAATTAACTACAACTTACTGCACATTATAATCAATACTGAAATACTGATCAATAAAGTTGGATCTTTTATTAGTAATCGCTGCAGCTACTTCTTGTTCATCATTGTTTGCCACTGGTTCGAGTTTTTGTTGGCATATTCTCATTAGTTCAGTCAAAAACTCATTTGCATCCTGAAATAAGTATGTAAGGCATATTGGTTTGAATAGGACTAGAAACAGAAAAGTATTTTTTTTATTATTGCCATCTGCATTTAAAAGAAATTAAACTAAAACAAATTATGTTAATAATTTTTTATATCAAACTCCAAATTATATTCTAACAAAGTAGAATTCCCTGTTTTAATGGTGTTTTGAAATTGAGAGCAAACCTAAATAAGGTTACAAACCTGCTGCATGGGATGGCCATGTTCATTCTTCTCTGCAAAGTGTGGAAACCTCAAATAAATTAGTTGAAGGAACATGATAGGTTTGATTGAGGCTTGGCTACCGGACTTTAGGTTTTCGATGAGATTAGCAAAACCGGTTGCTACACTTTCATCCAAATTACCACCAGACATGCCAGCAAGACTGGACATCAATCCAACCCTTGTTTGGTTTGCTGAATGCCTAAAATAACACACAGAATAATAAGAGATTACTCTCTGAAAGTGTTAATGAATTTATATGGCATTAATAGCTATAATGTAAGTTCACCTACTTTTGTAAAGATTTTTCCAGTTCAGGAACAGATTTGAGCAGTTGAACAGAGGCATTCATGTAGCAAGTATTTCCAAGATTGTCCAAGCCAGTTAACAGGTCCATCTGTACACAAAACAGTGAATCATGCTTTTAATATAAACAAATGTGTATTGCATGAAAAAGTAACAGAAGAAATGTATGTAAAATGCATTGTCAAAGACATGTGCGAGTGAGTGCATGACCCTTACATGTTTGGTTGTTTTTTTTTATGCTAACAGTTCGATGCATGATAGCATGTTAGCCTTAGAAGTGTTGATAATAAACAATCTAGAAATAGAAATCAAAAGCTCGAATGGCATATCCAACAGACAATACTTTGTGTTTCAAAATTCAAGTAAATCTAAGCAAAATACTCACAGCTGAAACAAGTTGATCTTCTGTCATGTCTTCCATGAAGACTGTCTTTTGTTCAGGCTCTTGAGGAAGAGCTTCTGCTGAACCCATCAATAGAAATGTGGTGCCCTTTGATAAAATTAATACTATTTATTAAAATGGTGTAGAATGATGGTCAAATTATACAAGTCATAACTCAGATAAATATTGTTTCACAGTTAGTGAAACCAACTTGGTAACTAACAACAGTCCACTCACATTTTTAAGTTTCAAATTACCCCAATCTTCTTTTATTGTAGCTCCTTTAAGGAGAACTTTTTGCCGTTCCGGTAGTACGTTAGTCAATGAGAAAAGTTGGAGTTTAAATACGCTGGGCGGTTCTTCACTGGACAACTCAATGTCAGTGTATTTCTCCTTCCCCCATTTCACATTCACTAAAAGAATCAAGCGTCACACATTCAGTTTATTTACAGCAAACTATTAAATAAATTATTATCATAATGAGTAGGTACTATGTAGGATAAAGTACAGGATCATCATAGGTATTAGTTATTTATAGAATAAATTATACATTACAAACCAGTGACTTATTTTGTAAAAACTATTTGGAAAAAAATATAAACAATAATAAATCATGGGATTTTGAAACCTGGTAATGTTAATTTTGAGACACATAGAAACTCTGTTTAAACAATTTAAAATTGTGTCTTGAATTATTAGCCAACCTCACAATTTACATTAAAAAATATAAGTTTATTCCTTTTTATCATAATAGTATACTGAGCGTGTTCGCATAAATCATCATACACACATTTTGTTATTTTTTACCAGGTACACATAAAATCAGGGCCAAATAATACTTCAAGTACACACTTAAGCTACTATTGCTGCTTAATACAATTGAAAGAAAAGGGTTAGCCTTCCCAAATCTCAGAAATCTACTAGTATACCCAGCACTCAATGTAGCTATGTACGTGGAACATATCATAGAGAGTTTATATTAGATTTTAATTTTGTTGAGAATACATGAATAACTGCTCATCAATCTTCATAGTTCCAGTGTGTCATAAAGTATTTAACAAAAAATCTATCTTAATTTTCTCCATATGTAGAAAGCGGCATATTTTTTTTATATTACTGTAAAAAAAACAGACAATAGAATAATTAGGCCTATGTTTTATCTTTAAAAATGAGAAAACAGGAAGAGTTATACATGGTATCAAAGGAAATAATCAGATTATCTTATAATATAGGGGGAGTTTTTACTTATCACAAGAATAATTCTTAGATTTCATTTTCACCACTTCAATGTTAACAAAGCTAATTTAGTGGGGGTGTCTCTAAATATTACAGGATCACTTGGATTGCTATGGAAATAAATTAGAACCCTGTCCCAAAAACTAAAATCCACCCCAGAACTAACTTTAACCCCAATTGTAACATTAATATCATAATCTTTATTTTAATGAAAAGTTTCCCTTTTTTACGACGTACAGTAAGCGATCCAAGTGATCCAAGCGCTCCAAGCGATCCTTCAGTAATTAGAGGTACGCTGCCGATTTTTAAGATGAAAATGCGCTTTTGGCATAAATAGTATTTCCATAATTTGAAAATGATGATTTTGCTTTGTTGCGTTTGAATTTTACAACTTTTTGAGGTTGTGCCAACATTATTAAACCTGAAATGCGAGTTTGTGATGTCATCGAGACATCACAATAACTAGGCTACTTACTTAACGCTCATTGAATAGCCATTGGCACATTTTACCTATTTTTTTGCAGGAGCATTCTGTGCTTCATGAAAATTAAAATATAGGTAACGTGACAGCAAGGCTAATTTGCTTGTACACCGCAATTTTTGCGCTATGCCGTAATACTAATTTTGAACACGATAAAAAGGACGATAGGCTACAACTTAGAAAATAGGAATATACATTGTACACTTGCAAGCTTAAAGTACTTTACCTTTAAACATCGGCATATTTTGTTGCAATCCGTTAAATAAACCGCGTTGATTTTCAGTTTTTGGCCCAGATAAATAAAAACATAAAATTAAACTGATCAATGATGGTTGAATTATCCACCAAAGTTCTTTTACCTAGAAATATAAAACGCGGAAAAAAACGGAAGACGGAAGTGAAAAGTTAAACCCCTTAACAAGGGGCTACGGACCTAAAACTTACAGAATTTGTTAATTGAACCGTGCTCTTTCGAATGATAATTTTTGATTTGAAAAAAAATGTAAAATATTAATATCGAATATGAATATTATTAATATTCACGCATTTATAGAGTTTTCGCCAGTTATTCCTTTGGATATGTTGTAGCCCTTGCCAATACCTTCAAATTGATATATAAATTATATACAATATCCGCGGGGGGCTATATGCACGAAGCGTCTGAATATTCATAACTCGTTATTTAGGGGATGCACTGGAAGATGCTGCGGTTTTCTTATCCAGATGGGCATTTATATAGTTTTCGCCAGGTTATCCTTTGGATATGTTGTAGCCCTTGCCAATACCTTCAAATTGATATATAGATTATATACAATAACCGCGGGAAACTATATGCACGAAGCGTCTGAATATTCATAACTCGCTTTACAGGGGGGTGCACTGGAAGATGCTGCGGTTTTCTTATCGAAATGGACATTTATAGAGTTTTTGCCAATTATTCCTTTGGATGTGTTGTAGCCCTTGTAAATACCTTTAATTTAATGTATAGTTTATATAGAATAACCGCAAAAAACTATATGCACGAAGTGTCTGAATAGGCCTATTCATAACTCTTCATCAAGGGATGTAGCGGAAGATGCTGCAGTTTTCTTATCTAGATGGATATTTATAGAGTTTTCGCCAATTATTCCTTTGGATATGTTGTAGCCCGTGTAAATACCTTCAATTTAAGATATAGTTTATATACGATAACCGCGGGAAGCTATATGCACGAAGCGTCTGAATATTCATAACTCGCTTTACAGGGGGGTGCACTAGAAGATGCTGCGGTTTTCTTATCCAGATGGACATTTATAGAGTTTTCGCCAATTATTCCTTTGGATATGTTGTAGCCCTTTCCAATACCTTCAATTTAAGGTATAGTTTATATACGATAACCGCGGGAAACTATATGCACAAAGCGTCTGAATATTCATAACCCGTTATACAGAAGCTGATTTGATGAGAGATGTTAGGATTTTTTTTATTTAAATGGATGGCTTTTTGCCAACTTATGCTATAAATTTGTGCTTGTATTTTGTTGTTGTAAATTTGTTTGCACAAACATGTTGTTGTTTACTTGCAATTGACTTGTTTGGCTCCAGCGATATCTATATGGTGCGAAAGAAGAAGTTATCGGCCCCGGTTGATGGTGCGGCATGTTTTTAATCGGCGTCGGTGACGCTTTAATCACGTTATCAAACCTCATTATCGAAAGTTGTATATATTCTGTAGTTTTCATGACATTGTTCCAGTTCATTAGAACACTGTTACTCTGCCAGTTAAATCCTTGAGCTATTTAGAAATCGTTTGTACGAAATCTTTGTAAGAGAATCTAAAAGAAAAAAAAATGTGGACAACCAAGGTAATATTATGTTTGATTTATTTATTAACAATACATATTTTTAACCCTTTGTTATTGTTAATGTAAATTGTATAAACCGTTTTTATATATTTTAGAATCATCGAGGTCGAAATTCATTTCGCCGAGGTTCGAGGATGCCCGTCATTAGATATCCCAGGGGGATATCTGGTAAACAAACAGCTCGAATTATTCCCGAGTCGAAGTGGGAGAATAAGATCCTCTACCTGGCGGACAGCAATGCTCGAGATCTAGTGTCTCCCTGTGTAGTTCGTCCATCAGGAAACCTGAAATATAACTTCTGCCCCATTTCCATTCCAGGTGGGAAATTCACAAATGGGGATATGGAGCTGAAAAAAAAATGTCGAAAACTTTATAAATGTTCATCTGGATAAGAAAACCGTAGCATCTTCCAATACATCTCTTGATGACGAGTTATGAATGTTCAGACGCTTCGTGCATATACTTTCCCGCGGTTATTGTATATAATCTATATATTAATTTGAAGGTATTTGGAAAGGGCTACAGCATATCCAAAGAAATAATTGGCGAAAACTCTATAAATGTCCATTTCGATAGAAAAACCGCAGCATCTTCCAATGCACTCCCCTGTAAAGCGAGTTATGAATATTCAGACGCTTCGTGCATATAGCTTCCCGCGGTTATCGTATATAAACTTTACATTAAATTGAAGGTATTTATAAGGGCTACAACATATCCAAAAGAATAATCTGGCGAAAACTCTATAAATATCCATCTAGATAAAAAAACTGCAGCATCTTCCGATACATCCCTTGATGAAGAGTTATGAATATTCAGACACTTCGTGCATATAGTTTCTTGCGGTTATTCTATATAAACTATACATTAAATTGAAGGTATTTATAAGGGCTACAACATATACAAAGGATTTTTTGGCAAAAACTCTATAAATGTTCATCTGGATATGAAAACCGCAGCATCCCTAAATAACGAGTTATGAATATTCAGACGCTTCGTGCATATAGCCCCCCGCGGATATTGTATATAATTTATATATCAATTTGAAGGTATTGGCAAGGGCTACAACATATCCAAAGGAATAACTGGCGAAAACTCTATAAATGCGTGAATATTAATAATATTCATATTCGATATTAATATTTTACATTTTTTTTCAAATCAAAAATTATCATTCGAAAGAGCACGGTTCAATTAACAAATTCTGTAATTTTTAGGACCGTAGCCCCTTGTTAAGGGGTTTAACTTTTCACTTCCGTCTTCCGTTTTTCCGCGTTTTATATTTCTAGGTAAAAGAACTTTGGTGAATTATCCCTAGTCATAATATAAAATGCTGACGAGTTTTTCTAAACCGAACAAAAGTTTTTTGAGAGAAAACCAATTGGGTTGGTGTGAGAGGAATTAAGGGACACTTATTGAGTTACTTCAATCTTTTTGTCCATGGATTATTGCGTTGTGATATAAGTTACAAACAATAAAGTTAGCAGGATGGTTTCGATGTAACTATAACCAATGCTTATATAATCATTGCTATATTCAAAGCCATTTTTGGAGATGACGATTGTCCTACTGGTTAGTCTGGTGGTTTAGTGCGGCGCCTTTCAGCCAAAAGGTTGCTGGTAGTCGCTAGCTAGACAATTGTGTCCTTGGGAAAGGCACTTAACGGACATTACCTGAACCCAGTGATAAATGAGTTGTACCAAGTTAAAGGAATGTCGCAATTATACAACATAATGCAATAGCTTCGGTAACTAGACGGTGGGCGCGAGGTGATCTGACGATTGCCCCTGTGCAACTCACTTGGTTTTCCCAGTCGAAAGGATAAACATAAATATCATATTATATTCTATTTGATTTAGACCGTAATTATTCTGGCAGGTTAATTGGATACAAAAAATACCACAATTAGGTACGTCAAATTGAAATTCTTCTACTCGCAATGTTCTGAATTAGGATATAGCATATATATTCGTGTTTTATTACGATGAATTGGAAAACGCAGGGACTTTATAACACGTGTCATATTCAAGTTACCATGCGGTTCTAAACAAAACATGGCCATGTCATCGGAGATATATAAACAAGAGATCTTGTTTATATATCTCTGATGTCATTGCCTCTCTTGTCAAAACAATATGTATGTATATAACTCCGTATTGAAAACAACCAGTAAGATTATTGATTAACACATTTCCCCTTTGCACATTAAAGACCAAGGCGATTAAGGGTGTTTTACGATCATAGCGAGAACATATGGCATCGGAAAGTTCTTTTTGTCCGAAAGAGTTTTCTGTGATTCGGAACTGTTTACAATTGCCTTCGATTTCTTCCCATTTACCACAGCTGTTCTCCGCTATGTATGAACGTTGATTGGGTAGGTATTTTGAAGAAGAACCACGCAGTCATTTTGGTTTGTATCATTCTAAGTATGGTCATGATAAATAAATACTGGTAGTGGTAGTTGTAAGTCGCGTGCTGAGGTGATCGGGACAAAACAGCTGTTCCTCATGCAGCCGTGACATAAACATCTTATACTACACAAAACACCAGTGTTCCCACGTATTCTTTAACGCGTTTTTAAGACTGGATGGAACGAAATGTCCATGAGCATTTCCGAAAGTCAAGCGTTTGCAATCGATTCGGGGAAGATCTAAACTAAAGTTATAATAGTCAGGCTTTTCTACTCAACACTCACAAAAGTCAGGGGTTTTCCTATCAGCACTCTTGAAAGTCAGGCTTTTGCGATCATGCCAATCATTGCAATCAACAGTCGTAAAAGTCGGGCATTTGAAAACGACAATCGCAAAGGTCAGGCGTGTGCAATCGGCACTTACAAAATTCAAGTTTGCAATCAACTCCCCTTAAAGACTGAAGTTTGCAATTGATATTTACAAAATTGATTTCACGATCAACTACTGTGAAAGGTAAAAATCAGGTTTTTAAAATGGACAATTGAAAAAGTTAAGACGTTTACAGTTTATAATCGTTAAAGTTTTCCAAATCAACAATGAAGGTCAGTCCAAGATTTTTAATCAACAGATACCTATTTCAAACTTTACCCATTGTTCATCGGGTACATCTGGTTTTTGTAATCGACAATTACAGACTAGAGAGTCTGGCCAGCCAATCATGAAAAGTATTTGAAAATAACCGGAAACACTGGTGTCTAAGGCAATCAAATCAGGGCAGTCCATATTTCAGTCATTCCCAAATATGGGTTAGATAAATAAGTTTATGAATCTGTAGTTTTAAAATCGCAGATTAGGATGAAGAACAAACTCATGTCCTGGTCGTCCGATCTGGCATGCTTTGACCTATCTTACCTTTTTTAACTCCTTTTAGACATTGTGCACTTGAACTATTTAGCCAGCAGCTTGTTCCCATCCCACAAACTTTAGGCTGTCTAATTGCCTGTATGTCACGGAGGGTGGAACACTATTCTATGTCAAAAGGTAGCAGGATGAAGGTTTTTAGTGGCTACCTAGAGCGGAAAGGGTTATAACATAAGCGGAACGGAGTATATCATGAGCGGCAAGGCTTAATCATTATACTCTTGTTATATATTATTATATAACCTGTCCCGCTCATGTTAGTAATGAAAATACTACATTCTGCTCATGATATACCCAGTTCTACTCATGTGTTATCCCGCCCTTTTATCCTGCAGATTAGTAAAGCCTGTTAATGTTGAAATGTCAAATCCACCTATTTGACAAGTAAGATCACAAGGCTCTGCCCATGGACTGTTCAGTTGCTGACCACTGATCTAAATGAGAAAATTAGTAACCTCTTGATAATTTGCATAAAACATACTATTTGGCCAATTAAAAAAACATATACAATTTATTAGTACTCTAAACAACAACAAAAATCAGCAACCATTTATGGTAATGTACATTACATTTTATTGTAAAAAATTATTTAACCTGTTGTTATAAATTCCTAAAAAAATTTTAACAAAGTATATTTTCTAAGAAATGCATTCAAAATTTGTTTAAAAAACTTTAATACGTATTAGATGTTCTAAAAATTGTACTATATTAAATATGTTTAAAAATTCATTAAAAATTATGTATTATTATAGCCCTATAACCTGGTCACTAATCAAGAAACTAGTTGCAACATAAAACCCGTTGTACACTGTACAGTAATTAAAATATTTAAAAAAATCAAGAGTATATTGTTTTGTCCATATTGTACACAAAGAAAAAAAGTGTCCAAAAGTAACAGAATGTCACTTATTTATAAAAAAGGCCATTTTTTAAAATAATTGTGACCCTTACACTCGGTTACTATCAGGTACAAAACACTTTTTACTAACTGTGCCACTTTTTTACAATCAATTTGAACGACCCTCAAAAGAAGTAAGGGTCTTTTTTGTTTTCCAAATAGGTTTTACCTAAGTGCTAGTATGAAAAAGTATAATTTTATTTCCTTTTTTATGATGTGTCTATAAATAACTGTTTTGCTATATTGGAAATATATAAGCCGAAAAGTTCTGCAATTTTCGAAGAAATCTGACAATTACACCTGTTATAATGCACTATGTTGTCTTATCACAGGAATAACAATAGAACCGGTATAGCGGTATTCTGTGTCCTTTCTTAAAGTTATAAGATAAAATCTAAACAGCACCAGATTTCCAGTTCCTTTCTATTTCTTGTCTTTAAAAATAAAAACTTTAATACCAGTACTGTTTTTGTTATCACATTTTTGTTGTTGTTTCAAACAGATCCAGATTTGGACAAATTTGTTTATGAATAAGTTTAAACACGTTTAGCCTGACCAATGTCTGTCTACCATGGGATGAAACGGCTTGGAATTGGTTCATTTTCAACTGGCAGATTTCGTTTTATTGCTCCACAAGTACAACAAGTTAAACGTTTGTCTTCAGATCAAAACATAGAGAGCGAGCCGTCTCAAGCTCTCCAACCAGTTCGTACGGAATTATCCAGGTTGAAGAATGCTGACAGCCGAGGAGAGTATGTCGCAACTCGCATTGATGATTTGGTCAACTACATTAGAACCAACTCTCTTTGGCCCATGACATTTGGTCTCGCGTGTTGTGCTGTTGAGATGATGCATTTTGCGGCACCAAGATATGACATGGATCGCTTTGGAGTGGTCTTCCGTGCAAGTCCGCGCCAGTCAGATCTAATGATTGTGGCTGGTACACTGACCAACAAAATGGCCCCTGCATTGAGAAGAGTGTATGATCAGATGAGTGATCCGAAATGGGTTATATCAATGGGCAGTTGTGCGAACGGAGGTGGATATTACCACTACTCCTACTCAGTGGTTCGTGGTTGTGACCGAATTGTACCAGTTGATATTTACGTACCAGGATGTCCACCTACTGCAGAAGCACTACTTTATGGAATCTTACAATTGCAAAAAAAGGTCCGCCGTGCTAAGATTAGCTCAGTCTGGTACCGAGAACATTCTCCAAAAGTTCAAACGATCCCAGAGGCTTTCAATGAACAATTTGGAAAACTTAACACTAAAAAGTAGATTTTCTCACAAGTTACGTATTTTTGTTTTTTCATATTTAATGTGTACTGGTATTGCTTTAAAACTTCCCAGCTGTATTGGCTATTCAAATAAAGATTTATAATATTACTCTTACCTAAATTTCAAATCTCTGCTTTCTGTAAGCACAAAAAAATCTTTTTTACATGAAACTTTATGAAGTGTGTATTTCGTTTCGATATACAAATGTAATAGCAACTGTACTATTCAGGCGATTCATTAAAACTGGGCAGTCAGATAATTCGAACGACAGAGTTTTATTATTTTTACGGTACATGATCCATACATTACTTATTTAACAGGAATGACCTACAATAACTGCAATGCACCGTTTCCAGTTGAAAGTTGATGGCACAAAACAGTTTCAATGACTAAACTTAATTTTTCAACTATGTACAGTTTTAAGTTAATAGTCAGTAATATATATTGAACATAACAATGGTAATTCACAGATGTGATAAAATGAGGTATTGACATGAAAAATCCAGTCTCAGTAAAAATCCTGTTTCGCCGATACCATTATACCACTAGCACCATCATGTAGCATTTACAGTTGAACATCTCACAGGCATGGTGATAAGAAGAGAAACTGAAGTTTTTTTAATTAATTATTATAATGGGTTCGAAGGTGATCAAATACATTTAGCACCGAATGAAATGGATCCATAACTTTAAAAATTACTTGACTTTTGAATTTTAAGATTGGATTGGAACCTAGGATTTTAGGAACATGATCTGGCTTCTGCAAATCAAGGTAAATAACGGTCAGCTGGAGGTATAGTGTAACTTTTGGTGAGGTGACAACGAAAACTATTGACATTTGAAAAGTAAAATCATTCAAAATTATTTACTGTTGTAATTCGTTTCCCTAGAGGAATTAAAAAAAACTTCTTAAGTTAAAATAGCATTACAAAATAAAATGAGAGGTATATCAGTAAAGGGGTAAACCATTAAAATCTACAAAATATTATTACTGTTTTCATCAGATTATAAAACAATACACATGTGGTTTTACTAAAATAAAGGCACAATACAAATAGAGTGGAACCTTGGTGGACTCCATTTAGCTGGAGCATAACGGAAGCAGAATTATGTAAAGCAGCGCGATTTCACTGATTCACATGAACAATGTCTATTCTGTAGCATTCTACACTAATTTCTAATAATTGGAACAATGAGGAACGACACAAACTGAACTATGTGTAAGAAGATCTGGTTAATCAACATATTTTACTTTAGTTGTTACCACTTTTTGAAGAGCTAGCTAAGTGAATCTTAAAAGGCAGTAAACAGTTGAGAATTGTGGTTGATTGAAACATACATTTCAACTGAGGACATGAATATGAGGTATCTGGTGTCAACTATTGCTTTTGTACAAGTCTTAAAAGAAAGCGAAATAAGACAGTGCCCTTGTTCACAAGAACAGACACTGCCCTAATCCCACTGTACAGTATATTGCAGTGCAAATGTTATTAACTATACAAATACTAATTATATATATGCTTAACGTTAGAGTGAAGCAAAGAAAAAACAGATGGCAAAGCAAGCCAAAGTGTTTGTGATGTACTGTAGGCTTAAGTAACATCCAGATATTCCTCAGATTCTTGATTTTTCTTGCTCAGAGATGTCAACGACTGAAGACTTTTGCGAGAAAACGAAGGTCTTAAATTGTTTTCTTCACCAAGTTTTTGTGATTCCCTTATCATGTTTGAAACGTGACCATCCTGTGTAAAAAGATAAAAATGGTCACAACAAGGTAAAATGAAAGTTTTGGTCAGATTAGACTAACTATACAGTTTTCATTTTTAATACGAATACTTTTTTCTTAAACTGTTAGTAAAGTCTTTCATAATTGTTTGAAACACTGGATGAATAAAAAGCAGATGAAACGCACCATGAGAAAAGGAAGTCTCCCATGAAGTCCATCCAGCATTTCGTTGAGTTTACTTTCCGCCTCCAGTCGCTTACTTCTCTCCAGCTCCAGTTCAACACGAAGTTTGTCCGTCATTTTCTCCTGTTCCTTCACTTGTTTCTCGATTGTTTCCAAAACCTTTGAACAAATTAAATTAAGTTGACAAAAGATCTTTGTTTAGTAAAAACACAAGTTATTTTGTTGGCACACTGCATAAAAGCAATATTGTTAGCATACTGTGCATTATTTTGTTAAAATTTGTCATAGAGAATCAGTTTCACTATACTGCAGTATCTCTAAAAAAGAAACCTAAAACCTAAATTGAGCTAAGGAACTTACCGAAGTTTTTATGTTATTCATGTCAACTTCTGTAATTTCATTGCATCTTTCTCTCTTCAAGTCACCGACTTGTTGCCAGATTTTGAACAATGCATCATTAACATCCTTGCTACGATTACTTTGCTCATTGCTGCAATATGTTATAAATATTCAAGTAAACCACGAAAGAATCACCAAGCAATATACAGCAGGAGTTCTTCGGTTAAACTTGTTATGTCTGATTAGTAAGAAGGGATCTAAAATCTAAAATAGAAGGATCTGAAATCTGATCATTTATGCTATGAAATGCCTTAACAGCAATCCTAAAACTTTTTTTTTTAATTACAATAATTAACTGAAAGAAACTAAGTTTCTAAAGCAAAGAAATCCTGACAAGATATATCAAATATTAAAACAATTACCGCAATAAATCCATTTCATGTTGCAGTGCCTTTCTAGTTTCAACTGCTTCATTTAACCTTTGTTTCTTCGAAGTTTTCACTTGATCCAATTCCTAAGTCACAAATATAAATGCAAGAACTCGATACACGAAGCAGAAGTTTTTATGTAACAATTTATAATCCAGCAACTTACCGCTTCCAGATCCCGTTTCACTCGTTCCTGGATGTCGAGTTTCTCTTCGTATCGATATTTCATCTTTACCAACCCGTGCACCACTTGCTGCCGATCTGCACCTTTCTCTAACATTGTCTCCAGCTGGATAATAAACATTATTATGATATTAATCTGTGCGGTATCACATAATACAATTTGCTATGGAAGATATATTTTGGTGAATGGGAGTTTGAAAAGTTAATAAATCAATGTTGTAAATTACCATTCTAATCTCCTGGGTCCCAGAAGCACTTATGATGTAGGAGGATGAATCAAAAGTCCACTTGAAAAGTCTGTGAGAGGAATCTAAAGGTACAACTTGGGATCTTGACGGAGATGCCAAGCTATATTGCATGCTTATCGATTTTGGAGTCGATTCCTTTTCTACTGATAGTTTTCTATGCTGGCCTGACGATGATAGTTCAAGCATAGCAGACGCGGCAGCAACATCAACACTTGTGCCGATTATCTGGGTAGTTTTATCATACGCAGGCTTGCTCGGAGAAGGCTTTTTGGGTTCAGAGTCCGAACTCATTCTATCGCAAGAGCGATTTGATTTGTCTCTCTCTTCATCGTTCTCTTTACACTTTGGAGTTAATGATGGTGTGCTCGAATCCCTTGAAACTCTCTCCGATTTTGTATTTTTAACTGGTGTGTGAACTTCAACTTTTTCTGCAATGTGTTTTATTTTCAATAGCTATGTGCCAAATTAAGAGAATTGTTACAACAAAAAAAATATATTTAAACAGGTTTAGTCTTAAATTTATAAATTCAATTTTCGACAAATAGATGCATAATTTAGAATTTTTATATAAAACCCTACTTCTGAAATCAAACAAAACAATTGGTTTTGATAATATAACCAGTTCATAAAGAAAATACCAATGAAATACACAACATAAATAAAGAAAAGTTTTGCCTACCTTTGATTCTACTTTCTGCAACCAAGGTAGATAAGCTGGTTGGCTGAGTTTGCTTTTCTTTCAATCTTTTTTCATCTCCTTCTGACCTTCTACGTTCTTGTTGCACATTATGGGACGAATTTTGAACACCAGCTTCCGGTTTTACTTGAGGAAACTGATTTTCTTTGCTGTTAAAAAGTTTTGTATTTGAAAACCTTGTACATGTGTTGTAAGCTATGTTTTAGAAACTTGAGTAAACAATGTGTTTGAGTGTTTGCTATCTGATGACCATCCTGTTGTCACCCCCATTTATTTTTAAATAATTTTAAGATAAAAACACTTTTTTTGATGATTAAACCTTTTGACAAGGGTAATAATTACTACATGTATATTTTGTACCATGGACCTAAAACAACAATCGTCCCATTAAACCTCAGGAAACATTCGTAACGTCGCGCAAATGATAATAATAAATTTGGTGAACGGTTGGACGCGCGATAAATCCGGGTGTAAGTAAAAGCAGGCGTAAGAACCAAGGTTGTCTGAATTGCGGAGAGGGATATCCTCAGCTTATCCATTAACATATGCGTAAAGAGCACAGCACTCAGCGGCTTAACTCTCTTCTGTGAAGCCTAATCGTAAAGAATAGAGAGAGAGAAATGAGAATGCGCGCAGTGCTGGACGACAGCATTACTTACTTAGGAGGTGAAGGGTTCACAAAAGCATAAAAAATGCGATGAGTTATTGGCAAGTAAGGTTGAATACTACTCCATGTTACTTCACGCACAATAAGCACAAACTTACTACAAATACATACCTGGGTAGTTCTGTGCGCGGCATAATATTAGAGGAAGCCAGTAGATGGTCTGGAATCACCCTGCGATAAATTACAGACGTAATTCGGTTGAATGGAAAGGTCGAGCGCCTTGTACAAACCTGTTATGCAAGACCGGTCCAAGCACTTTAGCGAGCGCTTCATGGTGATGTGGAAAGTCTCGCGCTTGAGCTAAAGCGGAATGCCATGGCTTGAACGCTGAAGAGCGCATGTTGATCGGCACTGTGTGTAGAACCAATATTAAATTAACACCAATAGCGGCGAATGAGATTCAAACTTACATCCAAAACACAAAGGTGGAGGAGGTGATATAAAAACCGAATCATCAGATTTTTCTTCTTTCATGCGCTTTTTAACCGGAGGAGTTGAACCGAAATCTCCCTGTATAAATTAAAACAAATATTGTAAATAAGGAATAAGAATATTGTGGGATATTTGTGTTAAATACTAAATCGCAGGCAAATGTATCATTCCGTGACCACCTTTGACGAAAGACTGTTTGATTTCACCGCAGTTAACGACACCAACAGTGTTTCCGATAGAAATTATTTAAATATTAAAAAAAAAATAATCAGTGTTCAAGGCTAACATACTATGTTTAACTGTATGAAGCTTAGATGTGAAATATGAAATATAAAATAAAGTGGACAACACTGGCGGGTTGCCACACATCACTGCTGGAACGCAGTGGTCAATAACGAAAAGACGAAAGCCAGTCCCATAGCAAAACCGCAAATGCGCTTGTTTGTCCAACCCCTGTCTGCTCCGTTCAATGAGTGGCTCGAGTCTCTCCAGCTCGGTTTGAATATGCTCGAGACGCGGCGCAACCCGCTCAGCCCGGAGGGACAATAGATTACTTTTGAGACAACGAGGGACGGCTCGCTCCATGATTGGAGAGCCGCACAAAAAAGAGAAATAGACCTGTCACGTTCGCGAGCGCAAAGAGAAGCACAATATGTTATTTCATCCCACAAAAACAAAACTAGGATGTCAACAGCGCGACCAAGCCTATCCAAACACCACAAATCCACATAAGAAGCGCAGTGTTGTTTCAAAATATTCAAAGTTGTAGTTTTGCAATTAATGCGTTATGAAGGAAACATTAAAATAAAAGGACCATTCGGCGACGAGTACGAGGCATGAATCAAAGCTATCTTTAATCCACCGACTGTCTAGCCAATTGACTGGACAAAAGAACAACGCCCACAGCCATAGCCGATGTCTCACAACTTAGCATACTTTATACTGCTTTTCCTTGAATGGTATGGTCACATTGAAGTTGGTTGGAATAATTTCGATGCTATGGCTGGGTTTTGTCGTCAGTGAGAAGATAGAACTAATCAGTATGCATTTTGTACACTCAAATTGAACATTCGGATCCATTAATAGTGTTACTGACATTTCACCGTTTTGTTTAGGAAATTGCCGGCACTGACAGACAGATTTCATTAATAAAAATAAACCGCGCAAATTTGCCGAAACGCCACGGAAATAACATGGGAATTTCACAGAAACAATTCCACGCTTCAAAGTATTTCGGATGTTTAATTGTGGGGATTGTTGCGTGCCAGAGAGCGCTCTGATGTGTAACCAAAAGTCGTTAATATGTGCTGGCTGGTAATTGTATCAAGATATATTTTGGGTTCAATCGGATGTTGTTGAATCACGACGAATTAGATACCCACATGTGAAACATCTTGACTTCAGACCTCCAGGCATGGGAAGATTTAATATTCTAAAGAGAAAAACCACAGTCTTGATAATACACGCTAGAAAGTTGGTTATCTTGCTTAATTCATCAACACGGATAAAGATCGTAACAACAGATAAAACGTTTGTGCATACCATGCGATCTAGCATACATCTTGGCCGAAGTGTATCTTATTCGAATCTTTATTTCGGATGTATATAAAGGCCTTGAGGCGAAAATTTACACATAGCACCACACTACCTACCTGCTTCGTATTGGCCAAGTGTACAAAATAAAGAGAGGAAAGGCAAAACCGTATGTGTCCCATAACCTTTTCACGGTGAAAAATATGTGCAAAATCTAGTCACGATTCCACCAAATAACAACATGTTACGCTTCAAAGGGCTTCAACGTGAAATATGCTTCGAGATGCTTCAACATGAAATATTAATATTCACGTATTTAAACCGCCGGACAGGAATATCCCAAAGGCGCGATATTTCGAGATGTTAAGTCTGGGCACGTTTTCCGATGCGCTTTTTAATTTTGGTTATATCAAAATAGTGAGTTGACATCGCACGAATAATTGACGTGGAGAAGCAAAATAAAAGCGGACTTTCCATCCGAGCAAAAATGAACTGCGCATGAACTGATGGCGTGCGAAAAAATCATTAAACCGCTGACGGTTTCGTTTCACACAGCTAGATAATCATCATCATCGCAACAGAGAGTAATGGTGTACATGCACTTTCTATACTCCTCATTAAACATAGGTTATGTGGGAACTTTGCCTTAAAAATAACTTGTATATTATAATGTCAATAATAACAGGACAACGCGGCAGCACGAAAAACAAATGTCGTTTCGGTTCGATTTTCTACTGGAGTGTTTCAGTGATTTAATTGCTTCAAACATGTGATGCAAAATACTTAAAAGGAAGCGATTTAACACGATAGACCACGGGCCGACTTTACAAACTCGGAGTATGGTAGCGATTTCTTGCGTCGCTTCCGGGCAGAAAATACGCAAGTTGGCGTATACTCCCTAAAGTTGCACACTTGTTACTTGAAAAACTATCATGTATTGTAGAGTCACCCCAGACGATCTATGTCTGGATCCTGGAAGGACACTATTACGTCACATCCGGGAAACGTGCGCGCGAGTTCAACATAACTGGCCAGTGAAGCAACATTAATTTAAATCCGTAGCTGAATACTTGTGAAACGCTCACTCTAAGTGTAAAAAATATAATTTTCTGACACAATTTTTTTACCGATAGCAATTCCCCTGATAATTTGTGCTCGTATTCAAGAAAGAGTCGCATCGCGAATGTAATTTGGATATGTAGTAGAATTAACTTGGCTGTGCAAAGAGAATGGATGACGAAGTACTGGTTAAGCGAATTGAATTATCTACACACATTTCAAAACTGCCACAAAAGCACAAACACGAGACCTGTCGGTCGCTTAGTGCAGCAAACTTGCAATTTTTGTGTTCCTGTTTGGCAAAGCGCAGTTTCACCGATAATGCGAGCGACTGGTGTAAGACAGCGACCGCTAATTAAGAGTAAAATGCCAGACGCAAATCCCCGAACGGATTACAGCGCTTGATATCCGCGACCGGACAGCCTCAGACAGACGAATGGTAAAATAATCCCAATGCAAGATTTTGATCATTTTGAAACAAAGTCTATTTGTAAGGATAAAAAACCCACTCGAATTTAAGGCAATCAGTTAAAAAAAAAATTCATTGTTATTTGCTTTCTTTAATGCAAATATGTTTTCTTGGGATGCAAAAAAGCATATAAACAAAAATTTTAAAACTACCAGGTTCCAGAAGGCTTTAATATTATAAATCATATTTGCAGCTTGTCTAAGATAAATTAAATATATATATATTGTGGGGGTTAGAAGCGATGATGAAAAGTTTACATTCATCCTTGGCCACATAACATGTAAAAATTGCTGTCCGAGTCATTTTATGTGGAACACACAAATGGGTAGCAATTTCTGGTTCAAAACAAAAGTGTTTTGCTTGTTTATTATATATGGGTTGATGTTTTATTTGTGTTATGAATGAAAGACACAACACATGGAAGACATCATAAAATTGTTATTTAACATACTGTCTGCGGCGTAGCTGATTTACGGGAGCGTTAAAGCTTTAGTTTTTAATAATTTTTATTAGTGATTTTTATTTACAAGATCTGTACTTAAAAAAAAAATTAAATACAACTTACAACTTTTCGTTTGTGTCCTGAAGGCAAAGGGGTGCGATTATACCGAAGCTGTGAACCAGTGTCAAAATTGAATTTTGCTTTAATCAATTTTAACATGCTTTCCAATTCCTTCTGGTTCCCACATTTCTTATCTTTTGGGACAAGTAAATAACTCCGCCAGTTGTCTGGGTCAAAACCCCAATGGCAGGTGTGTTTTTCCAAACCCCTACAAAAACAAAATGTATCGGAACATGAACAATTTCAAAGAAATACTAAAACTCAAAATGAATGGAGTAAGATAGTTGTGAGCTCTGAGACTTCTTAGAATAGGCACAAATCTTTGTATATTACTAGTATGTTTTAAGTATTAAGTCTCTGGAACCACAAGTCTAAATCAAACAATGGTATACAGTTTCATTTTATACCAAAATAAGCATTGTTCTTAACATATCCCTTAGAGTAAAACACAAGTCATATACACATCGATCATACAAAACCTACCTATGCGAATGTGAAACAAATCTTGAGGGTGAAAAGGAAATACGGCAATCTAAACATGCGACACATGGGGAATCAGGTGATATATACAATTCGGGATAAAAGATGCCATCGCCCCGACCAAAGCATTCATGGTATACTTGAATACCTTTGATATCACACTGTGAGACAAAAAGAGATTTAATACCTTTAAGTTTAAAGTTCTTACACTAAATACTAAATATAGAACAATAAACACAGCTTAATATATGTACCATAATTTTTAAGGATAATTTTTAATATATACAGCAATATTTTCTTTTTAAGACAAGAGAACCGTTATTTTAAAAACCAGGTATACCAGTTTCAGTATGCTGTTTTAAAACCATGCAGCTCACTTCTATAAAGCACAACTGACAAAATACATCAAGCTCAAACATTGTAAAATTTAATGGAACAGTTACCTTAGAGAGATCCTGTGTAGAGTTAAGACCGCATTCTACACCAAGAGCAGACACAAGGCGCTCAGCGTCTGTTTTGGTGATAAGGCCACACTGTGTTGTATTGAACGGAAGTATGCCGAGAACCTTGAGTATTTCAAGCTGGTCTGGAGAGCATCTACTGCAGTATATGTGCAACTCTGCACAAGCCCGATTTATCTCTGATATGCTGAATTCGCGCAGAACTGAGGTAAGAATCTGGAAACAAAAAGGAGTATTTTAAGTAACAGCACAAGTACCTTTTATGAACCTAAAACCTGAAAATCCCACATGTTATAATTCTTGTTTTACCAATACACTAAATTTACACTTAAATATATAATACACGATTTCAAAAAACATTTAAAAAGATTCAAACCTGAGGCAAGCATAGTCGTTTTTCACCACCCACTACGAAACATGATATTCTTTCACCGACGAGAACAGTTTCAGATCTTTGGGTTGATGTGTCATTTGGCATAAGAAGAGGTATTTGTATTAAGGGTGGCGGTGGGATTGGAGGGGACTGCTTGTTTTCCTGCATAAACAAAATTATAACTCAACATCACCAGAGTAAACAAGTCTAAAATAGTAAAAGAAACATTTCCTTTATTAATCATTAAAGCATTGCAAAGTGTGGCCTTGCGTTATTACGTCATCGATTACAACAAAGCACGTTTTAAACATCAAACCCAATAAGATGTTGCTTTACAAACAAAAGTAAAAGAAAAGTGAATAAATTACCGTCCTTAGCCAAAGTACAGGTCATATAACATTTTCTTTCCAAATTTACCCAAATGGTAAGTTAAACCTTAAATCACATTGTAAAATCATAAAAGCCAAATAACATACCTTAAACCATAGTTGAGCAGCCAGAGCCGAATAACTGCTTGGACCACTTAAACTATCGGCACTGCTCAGCTGGTAACAGTTCAAAGTTGTTTTTAAGCTTTCTGAGTATGATTTTCTCCGTAAATTATCCATTGCAACATCCAGTTGAAGTTCGTTGGCAAGACCAAACATTCGGAAGTTGTATATATCTTTGGATACTATCCTTTATTTCTGAGATCAAGTTCACCCATCTTTCAAGTAATAAATCAATGTAATGCAGTTTAAGTAAAGTCTTGGTTTTAAGAGAAGCTTGGAAGCTAAATATGCTAACCTACTTGTTTAATAAAGTTCAGTTCTAATAATAGTAAAATTGTATTTAAAAATAAGTTGACTTGAACTAGGTCCTAAATACTCATTTAAAATTACGTCTACATTTGGTACAAGAATGGTTTTAACTAATTGTATACATATTTTGCTGCTATAAGCAATTCGCATAATTGTAGTTGCATGCGAACATACTGCCAAGAAAACGACCTGACAATCGGAACGATTGTTTACGCAAAATGTGTCTAGCCAGTCGCGCTTTTTAAGTCTGCATTATTGTCCTCATTTTGCTAAATCATGATACGTCAAAACCTTCATTATAACTTCAAACGTTTTACTAATTAACCATTAACGTACGGTGATCGGCGCCCGTAAAGCTCTTCATGCATTCTACGGTACTGATATTATGAAAGAAACGATCAAGTCAACACGAGCGAAACAGCAGCGTGAATGAGCGCGCACGTTTGGAGTGTGGTCGCTCTTATCCATCACTGGAGTCTAGACGCTATTGTCGAACAACGTCGGGTAAGCGGCGGCTCTTCCATTATGTATTACATCCTTCCCAGATGCCGGCATACAAAAGTCCAACATTCCGAGACCATTACGCCTGACAGTATGCACATATTTGTAGAAATAAAGTTTATTTCGTAATATTAAAATACATCTAATAGCACACAGAGGGCACCACCAATATAAGACTTTTCTAAATTAAATTTTTTTGACAAATATGAAATGAATAAAAAACCAAAAAACATTAAAAAAAATACTGAAGCTCATTATTGAATAATCAAGAAGCAAAAATTACAGTGTTCCAAAACGTGTAAACTCTCGTAATATAAACAAATTTTTACAGAAATAGAGAAAAATATTTTCTTGAACTACAACATACAAATTTTAAAAACTATTAGCCTAGAATTGTAAGCAATGTACTGTATGTACACTTGATCTAAGGTGTTTAAATTCGAATTGATGCTCTTGCTTTGTCCAAGATATCTTTCTTTAAGCGTGGGTAGTTTGGATTGGTGGCGAGAACTTGATGTGCAATGTCAATCGCATCAGAATTTCGCTTTGCTTTCAAATAGTTGAATGCCAACTTGTATCCTGGGACAAGAAAGAAGTAATTTTAGTACAAAATCAAAATATTTCACAAAATCAGACATATAATAAGGGTGTGAGCAAAAAATAATCATGCATGTTTATAAATACAACTATATCTTAGAATATGTACATTGATTAGACTTATGTATATTGATTAAGATATATAATATAAATATATATCTATATATATATATATATAGAGAGAGAGAGATTTTGAAAATGGGTAAAAGATCAAAAACGAAACTAGTAAACCAGTTATCTAGTTAAATGCAATTGCTCTGTCAATTTTAAAACTATGGTTCACTGAAATCTTAAAAAAAAACTCTGTAATTAGGGGTAAATAAGATACATTGGAAGAGTTTTAAAAGAGTCTAAGAAAACTGTTCAGTTATTTATTGCAACTATTTGGTTGGCACAAACATTGGTTAACCATTTCTTGACATTTTTATGAGTTACCTAATGCACCCAATTTGCCTAACTTGTGCATACCCCTAACATTGATATAAAAAAGTATAAGACCCTTAAATAGTGTACTCAGGGTTCCAGGAGGACACCTTTTTTGCAAGTTTTCAGCACCTTAAGGCTGATTAAATGCTAACCGTTTCAATTCATTATTGAAAAAGCTTAACTTAGTAGTTGTCATGTAGTTTTAAATTTTTACCCTTTAATAAATGTTCTTTTTAGTTTGTTGTAACTTCTTTTCTAGAAAAGTATTTAAGTTTACTGTAGGTTTTCATATAAACTAAAGAAGCCACTTTAACTCATATATATTACTACATAAAGTAAATACAAATCAGTGATTGTTGCTGTAACAACACCATGTCTTCTGCTATCGTGATATATTTTACGCTATATAAAAACTATTGTGAAATTATAATAGAACGAACTTTTTTATCTATTACACTTAAAGCAGTCTTACAACAAACACACTGAAAAATGATAAGAAACAAACCTATAACGGCGCTGGAATGGTTGGAAAATTCCCAGGCTTTCTCATAGCGACTGGCTGCATCTTTATAAGCCAAAAGCTTTTCACAAATAAACC
>CH003080.1:425639-438750 GCA_000149265.1 Ciona savignyi
TCAGAGCTGAGCTCCATGTGGTGGATTCTGATTAAAAATTGGAATGTAGATTGTCTAATAGTTTTTGTACTCAGGAAAATTTGACCTGTATTTGTATCTTCAGTAGTTTTTTTACTATTCCTAATTGAAATTTTCCTTTATTCTAACTATATTATGAAAAATTGAACCAAAACGCATTGAAGTTTTTAGTTTTGTAGAACTAAAATAGTAAAAAGTATAAATAAGAACAGTGAAGGAAGTGTAAAGATGGCATACAAAAACAAACAAACACAAATACTATATCCAATATTCTTCAAAGCAGGGCACACCCGAACTAGCTAGTCCTCGCCGCCTTTTTCTTTATCGTGCGCTCAGCAGGCCCAGCTGGATTAATGCTTGTGGTGAACACGAAGCATAAACGCCTGCTGCGAAAACGTCACCAACGCTCTCCTTTTTTTCTCAACGGCACGAAATTCACAGAGAATGTAAAGAAAGACTTGCTGTGACAAAAAGAGCTTCTCCGCAAGTTAACGCGACTCCTATTGGCTGAGTTAGTCACTTGTAAATTCGTGTAAAATCGATAGAAATAAGAGGCGAAGCCTTGAAAAAGAAAGGCTATCACTCCTCGCATTTTTAATATTTCTCCACGAAAATTACAGAGAATAAAATATAGGGTTTCCTTGATCGAATGAGCCATAGCTGAGGTCTCTACCATTACGCATTGCGGAGAAATCGTTTTTTAGATTTGCATCCATTTATGTACAGGCGGGATACCATGTTTTCCCACCAACTCGCCATATATGGCGAGTTGGGACGGAAAGAGTTAAATATTATATATTTCTTATATATACTAGTAAAGCAATTTTCTTATTGTTGTATTATTAAATGCCAAGAGAAAACTGATATTTACCTTTTTAAAATCATGAGTTTTAATGAGTGCTTGTCCAATCTTGCTAGCTAGTATGGTGTCTGATGGATTCTTCTTCAATGCCTTTTCATACACTTCTATTGCTTTCTCGGGCTACAACAAGATATTTACTGAGAAGGCAGATTAGCCAAAATCAACACACCAACTCTCTGCACACCAAAGTCTTAAACAAAAAAAATAATTACTATAAATATATAAAGTCATCAGATAGACATACCTCCTGTATGCTCATGTAAGCATCTCCTAGTAACAGACAAGCGTGCGGTGAGGGGTCTAACTTAACCAGTTCCCTGCAAATACATGAAAAATAAATATAATTCTTTCATTTTTTATGTGTCTCACCAACACTCTAAACTTAATGGTTGTGTACCTGAACAAGGCAATTGGCCACACATTTCGATAAACTAAAACAATCTAATGGATTCTTTAAGAAAGACAGGTAGACAAATGTAATGCTTGGGTAACTTAAAAATATGTATCATGCTTTATTATGGTAACTGACAGGTCCACAAGCATAATGATTCCCAGAAAACCATTATTTAAGCTGTTTCTACATAATTTGAGACGAAAATGCATTTTCTTTCATTTAAATTTTGTATGGATGCCCAATTTAAATCATTAAAATTAAGAAGAGGTAGCATAATATCAAGCTCAGATCAAAATGAAAAGAAGTTATGATCATTAATACCATTTACAAGAAACTGTTATCTAAATGTATTAGAAGATAAAAATACCTGTAACAACTTGTAAATAATTTCTTGTCTTTTCTATGGTGCAGATAAATATGAGCCATTTTTTCTTTTGCCTTGTGAGAAACAGACATTTTAATTTAAAATCCTTTTACAAGTTAAGCATATTAATGCTACACAATATTTTGATAAGTTGATGTCACCTGTGCGTAAAATGGTTGATCGGGGGTGATGGAGTTGAGAGAACTCAACGCTTGTTCAATATCTCCTCTCGTCACTGCAAGCTCTGCATTCGCAATCTTCACTCGCATCTTAATGTAATGCATATGTGAAGTTATATATATATTATATATACAGATGTCAAATATATAGAACAGAAATTAGATGTAGGCTAATTAACAACATGGCAGTGTTGATTTTATAAAATCAGCACAAAAGCTGTTTGCCGTACAAGTATGTGCATTGGGTGTGGAACTCCCATGAACATAAAACTCAATAGTTCCATACCTCTTCAGGGGTTCCTTGGAACGCTATCATTGCATCTTGCATCACCTTTGCTGCTTCATGCTGAAAAGTAATAAACTTATTCTAAAAATGAACTAAAATGCAAACAAAAGGACAACTTTCAAACCAAGGTTGTAAAATCAAAAAGTTTTTAACAAAATATTCTTTATTGAAACTTAAAATAGAAATTTACCTGTTCATTATTTGCAGTGTGTGCTTCAACTAATTCCAAGAATATTGACATTCGGTCGCTTGTGGCGATTTCTTTGCGGACACCTGTTAGCCACAAATTTTAATCACTAAAATTCTGAATTACCTTTTGCTACAAGGGTTACAACTTAATTTCTTTCAGGTGCATCCGATAAATGTTGTTTTATAATCATTCATATTTTTCTATACATTTTTTGGGGGTGGGGGGTTATTGATTAATTGTTCAGATTTTTATGGTAGCAGATTCCCTAGAATCGCAATATATTGTATATAACAGAAGGATACCTTGCTTGTTAAGTGATGAGGAAGGTCGCTTCACCCCAGGAAGAGCAAGCGCCATCTTTAATGTTTGGATGGATTCCTTTGTCTGACCGGATTCCTTCAGTGATATCGCTTTGATCAAATGATACAGTGGATGCTCTCGTAACTGAGAATATATTATGAATATTACAATTTGAATAAATTGTCGGCTACTGATACCCATAAGGACCATTACTGATAAAACTTTTGTAAACATTTCTCAACTTTACTGACTGATCAAATCATTAGTGGGTTAAGTTAATTTTTGGAGTACCTAAAAGAGGCTGGGTCATAGCTAAATTTACCAGAATATAGATGTATACAAGACATTATGTGATGCATATACCTGTGATAAAGTATATATAGTGGTGTGGGTAGGAGGGATTTCACATGTTAATTATCCATTCGCAAACTACACCAACAATAGAAAACAAATGCTAAATGTGAAGTTCTTGTCACCTCAAAGTCGTAACTGAGTGCTGCCTCCAAGCACTGGGAAGCTTCGGAGTGATTCCCGTTGTGTTGGTACACCTGAGCAAGCAGCAGGTGAGCTTCCCCGTATGTGGAATCCTGTTTCAAACAATGTTGCAGCATTGATATTGCACCCAGGGCATCACCTGGGAAACAGAGACTCTGGTTTTACATATTATACAATACAAGTCCATGGTTTTGGAAAAAATCCCTAAGTGAGTTTGCAACATATTTAGAGATAAAATAAATGGAGCCTGACAGAGCTTCATAAACAATGAGTATCGGAGAGTGGAAAATGTACCATAATAAATGAGTATTTAAAAATTTCCTTATTCTGAATAGGGTCAATGCTAATGATTAAAAGTGTTACCACTTAAAAAGAGAACTCTTGCCGATAGATATCTCGCAGTGAGCATTCCGGGCACCAAATTGGTTATGCTGCTCAGTAATTGTTTGGCTCTTGCTAATTGCTGCACAACTACTTGCCCCGGATGAATTGGCTGCGAAATAAAACTTAACTTTATTTTTTAACCCACACAGCATTGGACATTCTTCAATACCGGATCATTTGCATGGTTTTGTATCTAAATAATAAAGCAGGATGGACATAAAGTGAGTATTGTAATTCCCATAAAACAAGTACTTCATAATCAAAACATTTACAACTCAACAATAATGTTTATAAAATCGACTAATAAGCCAAGCAAGGCTCCAGATCCAGAATTACTTAGATGCTGATCTTAGAATATGTGTATTTCAGTAAAATTTTGAAAATTGTACATAATCAGTCAGGCTTAGGCTGCAACAATTGAACTAAGTTACCTGCGATGGTGAGATTTTGAGATACTCTTGCACCAGTTGTAGCTTGAAGTGTGGGTTGAATTTGGTGAAGAAATCCACATTGAGCATGGCCTGGTGGGAGCTCGAGTGTACATCCTCCGCATTCGATAAATGTTTGAGGATGTTGGACTGTGATTCACCATTCATTCTTGTCACTACAGCTTTTAAATATGAAATATCCTGAAAAAAATAATAGAAAGTTGTTGTGGATAAAAGGGTCCTTTGAAAACAATTTTAATCGGAGGAAATTCGATCGTACTAGCTTAATCAGCTCTTACATAATATTTATATATAGCTGTTATACATAACACTACACCACAAGCAATCAAATGTCATTCTACTAGCTTAATAAACGCATACAGAATTTAAAGACTGAAAAGATGAGATAAATATTTAATCCACTTAACATACAGGATCAATGTTAGTTTGGTCCTGAAGGGTAATTACGAAGTCCACTTGTTCTTTAACGTCATGCAGCGTCTCCGAGCTATTGGACGAGCCGATATCAAGTAGTTGGCAGCGTAGAATACCGAGTAATGCAGTAACACTGCTTTCATCCAAGTTCATAGCGTTTCGGTAACATTTGGCTGCCTCACCATGCTGACCCTGGATAGAATACGATGACAAATAAAGAAGCTTGATAATTATGGTTTGTTCTCCTATAGAAACAATGGAAAAATTAATAGTCACTTAATTTCTTAAACAAAAATAAGAACAGGAAAAAGAATTTAAAACCCAACTGACTATCTGAAATGTGTGAAAAAAAGTAATGGGTACCAACAGGTAAATATAAAGGATTCTATACAGAATAAATTGTTGTTTAAGTATAAACCGTTTTATAACATGGCTATAAAGCATGAAGGTTATGCAACCAAGTGAAGCTGGAAAAACAATTGCTTCTGTGAAATGTCAGAAAAACAACACAAAACAGCTGGTTGAAATATTAAATTAATTGATATTTATAAGACTTAAATAAAATTCAATTGATGAATGAACCAACAGTAATTATGTAAACGCAGACATCGACTAAAATTTAGGCAGATATTGACTAAAAATGAACAAGCAACATCTGGTATGTAGTCAAATTACACTACTCTTAAACCTGTACAATATATTGCTTAAATGTTTGATTTGTAGTACACAGTAAGGGCAAAAAGGTATAAAAGACATTTGATTTCTAAAAAATGTATCTGTGGAACACTTACCATAAGCAGCAATTGGAAGGCCATCTCATTTGCATAATCAACCTTCGTCCCATCCAATGTAACAGCTCGTTCCACCAAAGTGTACGTTTGTTTAATAATTGATTGATTTCCCCCACACTTTGTTGTAAAAAAGCATCAATATAAAGACTATACACCAAAATATCACATACACACATTAAAGGGGTGCAATATTAGAAAATATCGGTGTATTCATATAAACATACACATTTAGCTGTTATGCATGAAACTACCAGTTAGTACAAAATTTAACTCACAGAAAAATACTTAACATACAAAAGTAGTTCTTAAAGTTTCAAACAATGTAAAAAGTTATTTTAAATATAATTAACAAAAGACAATTATTTGAAATCATCCAACCTCACTAAAGTATATGACTTACAATTCTGGAAAATAGTTTGGCAGATCTGTAATAGAGGTCGGCATTTTGTGGCTCAAATCGATCTATAACCTGTAATATAACAACTTGGTTCCAATAGTTCATAAAACTGTTTATAAAGATAATAAGAAAAAAATTGAAAGATAATAATATGAAAATGTTGAAATTGAAAGATAATAATACGAAAATGAAAGAGCAATAGATTTATACGATGAAAGGCAAATCAACCTGAATGAGTTCGCCGATTCTATTCACAGCTTCTGTATGCTTGCCCTCCCTTCCTATCAAGTGAAATATCTGCAGCCGTAATGCTTCTGGGTGGTGTGGGTTTATCGCAAGTACCCTGCACAGGTTGAAATTTAGCTAACTTACTAATTTTCCAAGCGGTTGGCTGAATGGTAGAGCTCACCATACTACAATAGCTTTGTAAATCGACAGTGCACACCGACAGTGGGTACAAACTTTATAACATTACCCATATCATTTTTTTTACTTGGACAGTCTATACAAAGGGATTTTTATAAAATTGGTATCTTTTTGTCCTTTTTACAAGGATCACAACCACATATGTTGGTAGGCAGCACCTTTGTATGTTTTCCAGCATTTGGTCATAATCTTGTGCCATGAGATAAATTCGAGCACGCTCGAGTGGAGCAGGGGTGAAGTTCGGAAACGAAATAACCGCTTGGTTGATCGTGTCGATCGCTGATTTATGTTTCTTGGTCTTTATCAAATACCTGGTTTTGTGGATTGATTAACATAAGAACATTCATAGAAAATACTGTCACAAACATACTGGAAAAGTAAATATGTAAATATTAAGCAGCATTTGGTTCTGTGTTTGATGCATATTGTTGACAAACATAGATAACAAAGTTTTTCACTTTTTACATAACAAAGTTTTTTACTACAGGTAGCTTGGTAGAAAATAATTTTTAAACCTTGATATGATAAACTAATCTGTAAAATATATATATATATGCCAAATTATGAACATTAAATATTGCAAATCAACTAGTATTTTATGGTAATTTGTTTATTTAAAAAATGAGATAATGTGATAAAATTGTGTCACCCAATCCTTATTATTAGGATTAAAATGTATCATGGCTCATTAAAAAAACTTTTGCAATAACACATCGACTCTTTTTGTCTATTGTGTTGTCATATTAACTACCACTAGTTAAATACATGTATAAAAACAAACTTTTAAAACCTTGATTTGAGTAAGAGAGCCATAGGATCATGACTATTGCTTGTCATGGCAGCATCAATTGATTTTAATGATTTTTTTAAAGCTGATCCTCGCTCATTTGTTAATTCCACCCAAGCACGCAACACAACTCCCTGGGTTTCAACTTAATTAAACACAAAATTCAATTAAATAAACCTAATGGCACAATTAAGAGGCCAGGATTTTTTTTAAACTAGATTTATTTAAAATTTAAGTGTTGATAGAATTTCAGACTATTTGGAGTGGTTATTTGACTTTTTAGAATTCCACTCCCACTAAGATTTAAAAGCCACATTTCTATGTGTAGAATATGCATGGTAATAAGTACCGGTATCTGATAAAAGATAAACAAGCATACATTGTAATATATGTTATATTAGACAAAGGATCAACCTGTGCATAATCAGGGTACTTTTCCACCATTTTTTCAGCTGCTTCTTTCAATGTTTTTGTTGGACCGAGAAACCACAAAACAACGACGTACAAATAAAACTCAAACTCCGTTGCATTTTTACTTCTTTCTTTAATTCTTGAATTTGCGTGGTGACTGCCTTCTCTACCTCCTAATAATGAATAACTATAATTTTAATTGAAAAAATATAAGGTACTGCCACCTCTACTGGTTATAACATTTTTAATACAAAAATTAAAATCATTATTTTAATGCTACTGTTGATTTAAATCTTTTTACAAATCAAACTGGTTGTTTTAGTTAACAAAGAAGTAATTGTTGATATAAGTGTCCTTTATATCAGATACACAAAGATTTCAAGCTGGTCAACTTATGGTCAGTGCATTCTTACAGCTTCGAAACTGGTCACTTGCTAGTCTGCTGAGACTTGAGCCAATTTGACGATTGCCTGTGTTATACCGCCACTTGCGTTTTTCCATTCACCGGGATATACATGAATATCGTAACCTAATATATCATGTCAGCAATACAACTTACCACTGTTATGCAGTTTATTTTGTGCAATAGACATCAGCATGTTGCATGCTAAGATCACATTAGGTTTGTCCTTGATGGTCTCAATTTCATTCATACTTTCTTGTATCCTCCCTTTAGAAATAAAATACATATCGGTATTAAAATAACCAAAAGTTAATTAAAAGACAAAACAAATTGTACACCGGTATGTTATGTATCGGTATAAATTTACCTACACAGGATTTAAAAAAACTAACCGATATTTTTTAAGAGTTCATGACAAAACTTTTGATTGACAAAAATAAAACCGGTAGGCTACTCAACTGACACACTGATATGTCACTTGTCAGTATTTGTGATTTTAATTTTTTTCTGTATATATATAACAAAACTTGTAAGTAACTATTTTTATTATTGATTTTTACTAATAATACTAACTTTTAAATGTAAAAAAAAGTTTTAAAACAGTTTCTACACATCCAAAATTGGTCATAAAATAGGTTAATATAAGATTTAAGAACACAACAAAAACACCGATTAATTATATTTTAGAAAAGAAATGAATCCAAGGGGTCCAAGACAACACATATGGCCAAGTTAACGCTGTATAAATGACATGCACTGTTTAACCTCGCCATCACAACCCAGACAAATACATAACCATGCGTTGTGTTATTCTAGAATTCCCGTGGGTAAAATTGTCTAGGTAAACAAGTCTGCAAATTTATTATTCTGTATAAATATAGATGAATTGAAATATTTCAATCTATGAGCTAGCAAGGTTATAAAATAATACCCCGTAAAGGTTATAATATGATGCCATTGATAATAAAAACAATAAAATATAAAATAAATTGCATAAATGTCATTTTTTTCTAAATAATATTTCCGATATTGTTTGAGGACAGCGTATGGTAAATGGTAAAGTTTTACACTTAGTTCACTTCATAAATCCTTTGTACTTAATACTGTTGCCAATCAATCGTGAAAGTTTGAGAAATAAGTCTCCCAGTATAAACAGATATAGTAGGGTGAGATTAAAAAATAAAATTTAGGTTTTCGTTTGTTTTTCAATTTTGTATATAAATTTAAAATCCAATTGAATACTAATGTTGCGTCCAACTGTTAAAAATTTGCAAGCATTAAACAACAAATGACTAACTGTTGATTAGGGCTGCGAAAAATTAACGGTTAACCACGGTTAACCGTTTTTATGGTTAACCGTCAGTCAAATTTTAACCGTTTAACCGTTTTTTAACGTTACTTTACCGCCCACATTTAATTGGGCGTAACTGCGTTTTAATAATCTTCAAATATACATAACTCCATTCACACGTTGATTGTTTCATTATTACGTAATATAAGCAACCATTCACACGTCGATTGTTTGATTGTCAACGTAATATACGCACCATTCACACGTCGATTGTTTGATTGTCAACGTAATATAAGCAACCATTCAGACGCTGATTGTTTGATTTTTAACTCAATATTACGCATTACAATCAAAGTTATACTATGTGTTTAAGGTAACGTTTAAAAACTATAAAGTAACACATAAATAAGACCCGATAATGCCGGTAATCACGCGCGTTATTTCTTTGCTGCCCTTTACAGCTGCCTGAACTTTTTTTTGCCAAAAACGGTGCCGATTTGATGGTAGTTTAAAGAAAATCGGTTAACGGTTAACCGATTATTTTTACATCAGTTAACCGTTTTTTAAATTAACCGTTAATTCGCAGCTCTACTGTTGATATAAAAACAATATGTATCTCCCAAACATAAAGGATTTCATTGAATTAAGCTAAACCTTCCGAAAGCATTCCTAATGCTTTGTAAAACACAAGCACAGGGTCGGAGCCGAATTTTCTTGTCGCATCCAAAGCAATCATCTGCACATGACGATAGTAGCCTTCCAACATGTGATAATTCAATGTCGCCTGAAATTTAGTCAACTTTAATAAATATATTGTTCATATATACATATATTTATATTTATATATAAATGTAGTCATTTTAGGTGAGTGCAGAGTTCCTGTTACTTTGGAAAACACACCTGATAATAAGTATCTAATTCTTTCCCAGAATCAAAACAAATAAAGCTACCTTAAATCTCTATAGCTTACCAGAGTTTCTAAGTCTTCGCTTGCCATATTTCATTTCATGCACCAGTAACTTTAAACAAGAAATGTATTTTTTTATCTGATAAAATAACAAACGACATTAGATTTGAAAACAAAACAAATGCATCACACAAAAAACACTGTTATACCCAAAGATGCATAAATATACATATTGCAATAAAATGTTATTACCTTTATTGTACAAATGCAATCTTTAAATGTTTATAAAATTTGGAAACCTATAAGACTAGCCTATTCAACAATGGGATTTTTTATGTAGTATTAGATATTCAAAATATTACAAAAGCTAACATTAATACCAAAAATGATGTTTAACAATGCAGAACAAGAAATATAATATGAATGTGAGACAGATTTTATGTTGGGATAGTTAATTGGATACCGCTGATGTAAATTGAAGTTATTTTAAAATACTACGGAAATGTATGATGTACAGTGGCAAATATTTACCAATCAACAGTTTTTGTACATGCCAAACTTAAATAAAAATTGGAATAAATTACTTCTATTTTAAATAAACAATTTTAATTCCTTATTCCAAAAAGTTAAGTATAACTAGTGGCTTGGTTTGAAATTACATATAATGGTGTGCAAGTTAAAAATTCGCAGTGTAATTCAGTGGCCAGTGCCGGTAAACTCAGGAGATTGACATAGGATTAGCTTAATAATTGCATTCTATGGCATTGTATTTGAACCAGGCCGTCGAGTTTGAGGGATTTTGATTATTTGCGAGTTGTTCAAGGGCATGTTATCACAAATATGTACTACTACACTAGGAGTGGATGTTGTTGCTTTGTGTACTTCATGACTTTGACCTGGTTCAAGCTCCATAAGCACAGATAATAAGTCAAAATTAAACATTGGTTTGTTTTCCTCCATTGGTTCCCACCCAACAGGTGGAGAGGCTGGAGGGGAGATTAGAAACTGCTTGTCAGCCACAGGCGGCAAAAGTGATGATGACGTTTCTTCACTTAAAGATGAGATTTGTGAAAAAAAAACTTGCAACTCATTGTTGTGAAAGTTTGTGTTATGGAGTGTAATCTTTGCTCTTATAGCTTCTTCTGGGGTTTCAAATTGTACTCGAACCCGTCGAAAACTTGGTAAATAAACAAATTGAGCTGTTCCAAACTTGCAAAATATATCTTCAAGTTGAGATTTTAAAGCATCAGATGAAAATGTGTCTTCATGTATGTTGCAGGCAAATAATACAGGAGGCAGATCGTCAAAGTCGTTTAAGTTTATATTTTCATCCATTACACTTCGAAGGTATTTCCGGCTGATCTCTAAACTAAGAAAGAACGTTGTTTTTGCAGCGTTTATTGTAACAGAGTTTGCTCGATTTCCTATTTACCTTTTATTCTTTCCTGTACCACCTATTTTATGATTTTTCTATGATCATTAAATTAAAACAGGAAATTCACACCTTGACGAGCAAAAATCTTTAGTCAAGCATTATAAAGTTTAAAACGGGATAAACATTTTCTAAATATTTGGTAAAAGTGTTGCCAATTCGAAAATGTTAATAAACCCATAGATATCTATAAATATAAACAAACGTTTTGAGACGGGCTGCTCACCAAAAATGGGCGCATAACATACCTAAAAATAAGAATTTGGTTCAGATCTCAGATTAACCATAAATCCACTTATAACCAAGGGCAAGCCTAGAAAAAATCTAAATTGAAGTCCTGTATTAAAATATAACAAATGTCCGGCCGGCTAGTCTGGTGGTTTAGTGCGACGCCTTTCAACCGAAAGGTTGCAGACTCAAACTGGTCGCTAGCTAGTCGGTTGTGTCCTTAGAGCAAGGCACTTAACTTACATTACCTGAACCTAGCGGATTAATGGGTTTGTGTGATTCAAACATACCACACTGCGCAATAGCTCATTCGGTAACCCGAAAGTGGGCGCGAGTAGATCTGACCATTGCCCGTGTGTTAACCCCTTTGGTTTTCCCACTCACGGGGATAAACATAAATATCCTATCCTAAATAGTAGGGTGTCGCCTCGAAAATAAGTGGCGTGGCGTAGGCTATGTCAAACACTTCGAGTATAGTCCAATTGGAGATTATAGTAAGCTATAGTCCCATTAAATGATTTGATGCAATTTAACTCCACTGTCAACGTAATACATATTCATTAGTAATAACATACAGTGAACCCTACCACCAGCTAGTCTATTATGTCCTTGGGCAATAAATTCAGCGAAAGTCTCCAGAACCCAGCAGATTAATGAATTAAACGAAAATAGTTGGACTATCTTAATTATCTAGACAACAATAGACTGCAATAGTTCCTGTGACCAGACGGTGGGCGCGCGATAATCTGACGATTTTCCTATCCAAGAGAATAAAACATTCTATAGGCCTGTACTTTAACAATACTTTAAGATTTTACCAATCTGGATAACCGTACGGCTTTTTGGTGTCTCCTAAACTACAAAGGGTTTACAAATTTTCTACGAAAATTTCGTGATATTTACTACATGCCATGTCCTGTGTTTTTTTTTAAATATACTTTTTTTACCGGGCTGTGTTTAGTGAAAGGTTTTCAAGATTGATGTTATTAAGAAAACTATATAACAATTGGTCCCATTAACCATTTGGCCACACAGTCTTTCTGTGTACCACAAAACTACCGTTAGCGTAAATCGAGGATATAGGCTATTTATTCCCTGTAAATGGGTAAACGCGAGTGACTCACCACAAGGGCAATCGTCAGATTACGTCGCAAATATTTGACGAGGAACAAGCGAGTAAGCACACAGGTGTTAGATGTTCGTTATGTTTTAGCAGAAACCATCAATCCACTGTGTTATGGCAATGTCACATTGCCCAAAGAGCGGCGGGCTAGCTTGATATAACAAGTTTAAAATTCCCTATTAATTATGCCCAATCGATAAATACAGGATTTTGATCAAGTTGTTTTTTTATCAAATTTTTGATAAAGTTTTGATGAACGCAAAAAATAAACAGAACAAACAAGATGTCGACGCAGTGCAAAAGCTTCGGTGAGCACGACGGAATGTGACCAATGTCCGGTTTAACAACCCAATTTATCCATTCACGAGGATAAAACAGGTAGGCTATTTTAAACAAAACACTAGCATTCTACAAGCCTGTATATATGCAAACTTCTTACAATCAGACGAGAAGAAAATTCCGATTACGTTGTAATTTTATTGAATGGTAGTTGGAATATATAAGATGAGACGATGTTTTTAATAAAATCTAAACCAAGAGTTCGGAGGTAGTATGTGACCGTTTCACACGTGTTCGCTAT
>CH003080.1:439415-460317 GCA_000149265.1 Ciona savignyi
CATTCCATTGCAAATATAAAAAGGTACATGCCCCAACTCACACGGTTGTATCGTGCAAATAAGTTCGAAAAATTAATCTACAACATAACTCTGTTTATAAACACCACCCTGAAAATTAACTTTCCGATCGAGTCCCACTTTTATATGCCAATCGTAAATCAAACGATTTATCGATGGCGGATACAACCAGAGTTTAGAATTTGGTCATCAATACATTAGGACTCTGCTGACCAATACAACATAACCGTTATCTCATCTCTTTTACAATACTTTTCAAATAATTAAGGTATGCAATCCAACAATAAGATTTAACAAGGTGAATAAAATAGAAAAAATAACAACTAAGAATAACACAACCCTATCCTGAGTCCAATAAAAACCAACGATCCATATACATAGATGGTATTAAAAATAAACCGCTTTTTTGCATCTAAATATTTCAGAGAAAATAGAAGAAGCTCTGTGACCTCACAGAGAGAGACTAGTGTTGATCTTCTGCCACAATTCATTCTTGCAAGCTTTCGATCTACGGATGCTTTGCAACACCTGAGTGAGTGAAAAAGAACATTTGTTGCTCATGATATTCACCATTATTTCATTTCTGTGTGCTAATTAATGATATTTCCTTACAGTCTCTAACGTCCCAACATTAAATAATAATATTTATTTTATTTTCAGAAAAATTCAGTGATAAATCATAGGTCCTTTATAAAACATACAAGAAAATATCTGACAAAGTTTGTTCTTTATTCAAACGTCAGGAACTCACCTCGTTAAACTGCAGAAGTCCCCCAGGTGACATACAGAATGCACTGCGAGCTGTGTGCACGAGGGCAACAAAGTCATCGTGGTCGCTTGTGTGGTGAATGTGATACAAGCGATTGTGGATGAACTGCACGTACATCTGCAGACATTTGCTGAGGATCGGGTGCAAGAAAGGAACTCGAAGGTTCGCACACATCTGGTGATGGAGAGATTGTAAGTTAGATAATGGTTTCTGCAATATGTGATGCATAATTGTATATTTACAGGAATATTACAATGAAAAATACGTATTTCGTTAATATTAACATGTACCGATGTCTTGACTTTGGCATGATTATACATTGAATTAATATTTATTCGGTGTTTGTCAGAGTCGCACTGAATACAGAGGATTAATGGGGTCTACTAAATTAAGAAAACATGTGAATCATTCACAACACACTGCAATAGCTCTAGTAACCCAATGGTGGGCGAGAGGTAATCTGTCGATTGCCTGTGTGTTAACCCCCTTGGTTTTCCCATTCACGGGGATAACACATGAATATCCTATCCTAACACATACAAACAAGGTCACCTGCTGGTTGTTGTTTTCTGACAAATACTTTGCAGTTTCAAGAGCGATATCCTGCAGAACAAATGGAGAAGAAACACCACCAACTGCAGTCAGACAGAACTGCTGCACATACTGCACTCCTGTTTATTTTAAAATGTGTTTAAAATGTTTTATTAGCATCTCATTAGGCAAATACACAAGTTATCCAGCCAGGTGTTAGTAAAGCAGAAGTTTTAGACCACATCTTGGCTGGAAAACTTAGCAATTTTGTCCCTGGGAAAAACACTTAACGGACAGCACCTTAATTCAGAGTATTCAACCATGTCTTTTTGAAGTCTTTATTGTTTCTGTACATAGCTGTAAGCAATAGCTATAAAATTACAACAAACCCAAATAGAAAACACAGAAACCAGAGTTAATACCTTTTATCTTAAGGTACATGTCTAATTTTAGCTCCGCATTTTACAACTAGATGCATTGTGCTTCATAACAACCAACCTAATTTGACGGAGAGTTTAAGAAGCCATTTGACATCACTTGCATAGGGAGGGTTGCGTGCGTATTTATTATTTGGTCGATCCTCGGTTCGTTTGGTGAGAAGATCCATAGCTAACATGCCAACTCGGAATGCACTTTGCAACTGAAAGATTTTTGTTTAAACAAAGAAGAAATAGCTATCCTATAGTAATTGCATAAACCAAATAATATTTTTTCTATAAAATCTCTCCTATTTAATTTCTAAAATCAAATAAAGACAGAAACTTTTATTGAAACAAGGAATAATGGTTTAAAAGCGCACTAAAATAGCAGATAGCATATTGAATCAAACACTACAATTATTAAAACCTGATGTCCTTACACAAATGTTGGTTTAAATTGCCTTAAAAATCGATCAAAAAAGGTCACCTGGGTAGAGAGTGGGTTAGCGTGCATGTTGATCCCAGGTATGGGTAGTTGAGGGGTGTTCTGATGATGTAGTTGATGATGGTGGTGATGAGGATCATGGAGGAATGGACCTCTGCTCGGATGATATTGGAGCGCATGGAGGTTCGATGCCGGCATCGGGACCTGTCAATCAAAACCTCTGTTCACGCTGTCCTTGACAAGTTCATTTTAAATTTGTTATAATTCATTGATTGTAGGATTGAATAGGTTAACCAGCAGTTGTTTACTTTAAATAATAAAGCACTAAATAGCAAAACATATTATTAACCCCGAAAAGTCGGTGACAGTAAGGAAGATTTAATTAGAGAAAATATATTTTAGTTTGGTGAATGGCAAAATTTCACATTCTATATATATTTCTATGTTTAATATATATGCATATACATGTACGTGTGCTTTTCTTTTTTTTATCAATAGTTAGAACTATGTTTTCCTGGATGCTTCATTATAGGATAACTTACCAAGTTAATCGCTGGGGCCGGGTGAATATGGACTGCAGCGTAATGGGGCATTTGGGGAATACCCGCATTTACTCCACTTAACTGTGGATCCATTAATGTTGGTGCAAAACCACGAAAGAGTGACGCTGGGTGACATATGGAGGGGATTCTAGGGTCCTGCATATTATAGTTAATTACAGTGAACAGTTTTTAAAATGGGTAAGGTGAAAGTAGGACAGGAATCAGTTTAAATGAACGGAAAAAATTTATTACACAACACAATATACCTAATTTTCCTAATTAAAATTGACTCATTAGAAGTAAACAAAAGTAATTAAACTATGTTTAAAAAAAACAAGATAACAGATTGTGACATTAAAAAGTGAGTAGTGGCATGCTGGTGTACCTGTATAGTGATGACCCCTCCTCCAGGCAGCACCACCCCACTCACCGACACTGGGATGGATTGACCTGACACATTGTGTGCTACGGTATGTGGAGGTAGATTCGCCATCGGGATCGCTGTGGTGCAAGAATTATTTGTGTAAGGATGCTTTTGGGCGGGTAAAGATAATAGCTTGTACGTTTGACATAAGAACTGTTTAGCATTGCGCAATATATACCTCTGTTATTTTGTTCCATCCTATTAATAAATTCACAGAACAACATCTAATCTAAATTAATAAAAACTAGTCTATTTTAAACAGTTATTTTAAGTTCAAGGGACCATATTATAAAAATTTGGAAAAATGTTATTTTAATACATTAAAAATGGAATGCCACTAAATGTGATAGAAATTGCATCGTTCAGAAAAGAAGGTTTAGATGTAGAATACTGACTTGCAGCAGGAGCAGCAGCTATGGAGTTGTTGGAGCTAACTGGTATGTTGTTTGCTGCTGGTCGTGCCACTTCATTCACATGGACTTGGCCGTCAACTTCATTCACCTGGGAAAGTCGCTTGTGTTTTAAAATGTTTTGTTAAGACAAACGACAAGATCAAAAGTAAATATTAAAAAATTCATCCTTAACATGTGGTAATACAGCTTTTTTAGTGGAGATATTGTATTTTTTTAATCCTCTTTTATTTAAAACAAATTGGTTGGACGACTACAATGTAGAAATAGTAGAATAATGCTGTCATCAATTTCAGATCACCAGCCACTATAGTGTGGCTTGTGCTGCTAATTCAATAACACAAACATGATTGATAAACCATATGAACAAACCAATGATGGACGAAATGCTTATTCTAAATGCATAAAGTAGTTGGTACCAAACAAAATATTAATAAAAATCGCATTTAATGAATTCCAACTCACAGTTCGATGTATCCATTCCCACTGCCGTGCCACGTCGAACAAAACCTCCGGGTAAACTCCACCACCCCGACCCGCTTGCTCCACCGCGTGGCAGGCTTTCTCCAACATTGGTGCACCCTAGCACGGATGTGTATCGCATTATTCAGGTGGGTGGATTAGATTAGTTAGATGTGTTTTTAATTTTTCAATAGCAATTTATTTAATAAGTGCATGGTTTGCTTAAGGATTTATGTAAAAATTCAAAATAGCAGCAGCAGCAGCATAAAAACTTAAACCTCTTTAATAAATAGAAAACAAAATATTTTAGCGATTGAATTAAACACAACTGGTAATGTCACGGAAATTTAACAATATTTTTTACTGTTTAACACAGATATTACATCACAATACATATAAAACTTAAAGAAATAGTAAATCTACCTGTTCTCTGCACTGTAGTAACGCTCGTTGTATTTCATTTGGGTTGAGCGCATGGGCGTGGGGTAATACACTGAGAGCGAGTTCAGCTGCGCGACGAACAGTGGTGCTGTCCCTGCCCCTCGATGCTCGGTCTGCTAACGAGGCTGTCTCAGGTGGAGTGAGATGACCCTCCCATGAGTCGACCAATATATGGAGTGCTGCACTTCCTATCTCCATGGCTTGACCTGTACAAGAGTAAGTAAGGGAATACAATAGTAAGCGAATCTTAGTATTGATCACCTGCTGTAATGGACTAATATAATATAACTTGCAGGTTATGGAAAAATAATAAATCTATGTTTTATTATTTACGTCAGTTAGACCTTTAATTTTGAAGTTTATTGGCCATACCAGTATGTAAAAACTAGAATGCTGAGTTTTATATCACCGGATTACTTTTCTTTTAAAAGTCTTTAATTTTTGTGGTTGCAAATCAATACCAGATAATCCATACCTAAACTGTTTTATCAAGGTTACAATCCTTCAAACAAATTTACCAACTGTTTGACAACAAATATTAAAATGTTTAAAAACGTTCCTGCTTACCAGTGATCCATGAAACGTGTGATGAATATGTTCTGCTCAACCAGTTCGGTGAGACACAGTTGTGCAGTCCAAGTGCGTACAAACCAATTTCAAAAGCAGCTAAAACTAAATTCCTGTGAACCCCTGATTGGCTGTTGCCCTGTGGTTGCTGTAGAAATTAAGAAAAAAAATAACGGTATTTTTAACGACAAAAAAAAGAATTTTGTCAACTATATCAGAATCATGTTTATGCAACTTTTTGTGGAACAGTACTTAAACTATACAAATGCACTAAAATTTATTAATTAGGAAATAATCAGATAACTGGAAAATATTCGAAACAATTTCTTGACTACAAGGACAGGGGTAATTATCAATCTTTCAATTAAAATGTTAAAAATATGATTTTAATGGGCATTCAATTAACCTGCATAAAGAGAGAAGTACTGCTGTTGCCACCAGCTTTGACGAGGACATTCTTTGCAAGTTCGAAGAAGAAATGAGCTGCTGCCTCCGATGGTTGGTTCGGTACGTCAGGTACCGTGGTGGAGTTTTTACCACGATTCTGTGGAAACGTTTTTTAAAGGGGAACTGGTAACAAAAACAGGTTTAAAATCGATTATGGACATTTTGTTATTCGACCTGTGCTATAGCATGGTTATTAAACATATATATAAATATATTTATATATACTTAAAGTTATCATAGCATTTTTTATGCACACATGTCTTTTTTCAGAGAAACTAGACGACCTCAATAAAAATACGCCAGTACTAGACCATAAAGCAGTGGATGTTGATTCTCACACCATTAAGGTGTATTTCTATCTTTTAAATCAGTGTTTCTTAAACTGTGTGCCGCAGCACACTAGTGTGCCGTTTGAGATTCTCAGGTGTGCCGCGAAACTTTTTGGAATTTTGCAAAACTATGTAGGAAACCTATTTGTGTTACGAATGGGCAAATTGGGCATACGCGACTTTAATGCACAGAAATGTTTTTTCCCTAGTTTAGTAGAAGTAGAGTAGACAGTATTGCTATGGGTAGCGATAATTTAAGGGTGATTGTCATGTCATAAGCACAATTCTTTGTTCAGTGTGGTGTATTAATATAATTTTAACACATGCATGACATTTTGAGTTAAGCAGCACGAAAACTACCTAGATGACAGGAGATTAACCATTTTATTAATAAGATTATTCCATAAGCAAACTTTAGTTATTTGATCTCATTTAAACTTTTATTGAGTACTCAGTTGGAATTGACGACGAAATGCGTTTGTGTTTGTCAAAAATGGAACCTCGTTGCGATCTTATTTGTGCCAAACGACAAGCACACCCATCCTATTAAAATTTGCTGAATAAAATTCTTTGATTTAATTTGTTTTGTTTAAGTGTGCCGCGAATTTTTTAGAATTTTTCTTAGTCTGCCACGAGCTGGAAAAGTTTGAGAACCACTGTTTTAAATGAACATACAGCATTTGCACACAACTGTTGGGCATATTATTCTTATTCATCTTACAAGATATCTGTAACAACTCTTTTTTGTATGATTCTTCGGTAAACAAACTACCTGACATTATTTTGGTTAGTTTCACTTTATCATTGTTCCGAGCTAATAAGGTTCAACTTAATTAATTTTTTTCCGATCAGACAACCATAAACAGAATGTAGAAATGTGCACAGACTTATTCTTAGCACACCACTCTAACATAAAAGAACAAACTCCTAGGTTACAGAGCGACCAATGGCTATTCAGTGGCCAAGCATAATTGATTGTACCTTTCTATAGTTGATTGCTGACTTGTTGTTATGCACAGCGGATGGGGGAGCAATGGATCGTGGAGGGGAATGTTGGGGGACGCGTGGAGCATCAAACACTCGGCGGTTTTCACTGGAACTTGTGCCAGCCGATTCAACACTGCTGCTGCTTCCACTGCGCACATGTGAAGCAATATTAAAGTTTGAACCTACTTTTAATAAAACATAACATAAAATGGATAAAAATATGCAAAAAGTTTTTAAATATATATTACAATAAAAACCCTCTTTATTTTTAAAATGCAAGGTTTGTGATATATAATATCTGAAATGACCTCAAAGATTCTTTTCAAAATACCTGTCACTGCTGGGACTAGAAGGATATCGTTGAGCTCCCCATCCTGAACCCCCGGGTGCAGCCCCAGCATGGTTGGGGTACTGGCTCACGTTCAAATTACGACGACGTAAGCGAGGTGAAGTGTCGCTCAACATGGCTTCCTCAGATGCTGAGCTGTTCACATTCGCGATGCCTGAATGAGATTTAAATAATTGGAGAAACTGGTGAACTGGAGGAGTTTGTGGTAGGCAACAACCATAGATATAATGATGGCTGTGAGTCCACGAAAGTTACAACCTTGTGACTTACAGTGTTGCTTGCGCTTGGGACGAACGGTCGGGGACCTCCATGATAGTTTGGAGTCGCGACGAGGGGGGCTGCACACGGTGGAAGACGAAGGGTAATCGTCCTCACAACTCGATGATTTGATGTCTCCATGTGGGCCGGGGAGGGTTCCATCATCTGCAGTAGATACGGATATTACACTGATTGTAGGGGGGAAACATCAAGCCTATCCTTTGAATTTTTCCAAAATTGGAGGGTTTCTTTAAACATTTTAACCCAATATCCTAAATTAGTATTTATTGAAAACCATATTTTTCCACCGTTATAAAAAACTGAAGAAACAATAATAACCAGAAACAATTAAACAACATGTTAATAAATAAGCAAACACAGACAACGTGTCACCGACCATATGTTCTAGCGTTAAAGTTCCGATTGTCATCATCATCGGTGCTTTCGTCAGCTCGGTGGACTCCCGGGCTTCGACGGATCTGAGGATAAAGATCTTGGTTGGATGGTGTGACATTATGTGTATTCTGTAGTATTATCAGGAAAGTCAGTTTGCAATAGGCACATTCTCTTTTATGTAAATAATTAACCCAAATAAATGGTAGATTCTATTTATATATGAAAAATTATGATGATATATTATTTAAACAAAACAATTTTAGGGAACAATATGAAACCAACTTTTGTCTCCTGTCCCTAATTCCAAACTTAGCGATTCAGAGTTGCATTTTACTCAAAGCGTTTAAAGTGATTAACAATTTACAAAACAGAACTAATAATATCATTTTTTATACACTATAGAGGTACTATAATTTACTACGAGAGATTAGAATAGTGAGATGCTAACTCCCACAAAAGTTCCAACCGCCAATTATAAATTCATCCTCACATTACTGTCCACTGCTTCCAGGTCTCCTCCTGTTTTGACATGACCGATCCACCCCTCGTCCCACATTGCTGACGGAAGCATCGGGATGTGTTTGACCTCGTTGAGCCACAACAGTCGAGCACGATGGGAAAGCTGATGAAGCTCGCAGATTCGGGGAAAGTGACTTGTCCAATAAGCTGTCCAATATCTATACCAACATTTGAGGAAATAACAAAAACATTTCTTAAAAACTTAACTCAAAAATAAAACTATGTTTTCTTTTAATTAAAAAAATTCTTATTACAGAATTTGTACAAAAATAGAAAAAAGAATAACCTAATTGAGTATTAACTTGCAATAAAAGTGACATAAATTGTACTTGCACCATCAATTTAAATATCATTTAAGCATTTTATTACCAGAAAGAATGTAATTAAAAAGTAACACAAACCATTCTGAGCTTATGGCATTGATCTTTATAGAGCAACAGCATCTGCAAAGCGAGTTCTCCCTTCTGCTTCCGAGTTCCCTCGCATAATAATGGATGTTCGGCTTCCGATACATTGAGCTGTGGTTGGTTGGAGGGGAATGTTACGTAAAATGACTGGTTGCTGATATTTCAAACTTGGCAATAGTGGTTTACTTGACAGCAGCAACCAAATTATACAAAACAAACTTTTATTAGTGTAGAGTGATATGCATTAGTAGGGAGCCTTAACAATTTTTAAAGCACTCACATTGAAAAATCGAGCTGCGATTAGGAAATATAATGCCATGATGATGCAAAGACATCTATTTACCTTGAAACCAAGTGCTGCCACAGCAGCAGCAAAGCCGAGTTCCTGGTTGGGTGCAACTACATCTCGTCTGCTGGTGGGAACACTGCTTCGAGCATTAGGTGCATTCGGTCCTGGAATGTTTATTATTTGCCATTTAAAACATTTTTGCTAAATTAAACTAATACCTTAAACTGAAATGCACATTCAAGGAAACATTGGAATACAATTCTCTTAATTTGAAAATTGGAGCTAAATAGGTTTTAATTAATATTTTTACAATATGAATTTGTAGTATTGATTGCTGCTTGCTGTTAAAGGTATATTTCACATGTGGATACGGGATTGATTCTAGATTAATTATTGGTATAAACTTATACAAATAAGCCATACTGTTTAGTTGTAACATATTTTAAGTCTGTATAGTTGTAAAAAAATAGAACATATGAAATAAGATCTCTTGCTATGCTGTTATACATATATACGTTAATATGTATAAAAGCCAAACATAAATAAAAGTAAAAACCCTTCTGCAATGCTAAATCAACATTTAAGTGTTGCACACAAGTTTTGCAAAAAGGGGTTTGCTATCTTAACAAGTATACAGACCTCAATTTTCAAGACAATGTAAGCTAATACAATGAAGACTTTAGTAATAAATGTACTTGTAAATACAACAACAAAAACACAGCGTACAGTGGAATACACATTGGAAGCCGTGCGTAGGTGATGTCATTTCCTTGCAACTCCAGTATAAACAGGCAATATATCAAAAGAAATGTATAATGACATGATGCAGGGTCAACTTTGTTAAAGATTTATTTTTGTCATTTTTCCAAGCTAATTTATATATTGTGCCATTAGCCTCTTGTTGCCCTGGTTGTGTTCAGGGAAAGGATAAAAACCAATATCTCATCTAATAGATTCCATCAGCAACATCTTTCTATTTCGATTGTTTCAATTGTGGATTAGTTATTACCTAATAAACATTACAAATCCCACAATAAATTGCAAAATTTACGAATAAGAATTTACTAGTAACAAGACTAAACTTAGAAGAGTTGCATAAAGGGCTAAACTTCACACGGTCAAAGTAATGTCCACTGCTTTATATTGATGTTATAATAAGGGTGAAATAAAACTATAATATGTAAAATAAATAGGTGACCTTTTAATGGATGCATAAATATCTTCACAGTAACTTAATTTGATCCAATATTAAAACTCAAGTCAAATAAAAACAAGGTCAAAAGTTGAACCTACCAATTTGACAGAAGGCATCAAATATAAAGGTTGTGAGCATGAGTGGGAGAATGTGTTGAAACTCGTGGCTGGCGTCGACAGATGTCAGCGCATTCTCTTTCTCACATAGTTTCGACACTTCACGTGGTCCCAGTGGAAGCCGCTTCATCAGGTTTGCCAACTCTCCTTGTTGGTAGAATAACTTGACCTAGAAAGCACAGCATCTTATTACTCTCTCACGCTCACACGCTCACACCGGTACATTTGATAAAGCTGCCTTTTTGATAGCTTCTTTTTTAAACTAGTAATATATTGTAGTGGTATACTGTATAACATTCCAATAGAAATTATACAACTTAACAAAACATTTCTTTTCCTTACCCAAATACCTAATGTATAATTTTTAAGATTTCCCCAATAAAAAGAGCTTCTGATGCCTAAATAAAATATTTTTAAACAACCATGCCTAATATCTGTTTTTAATTTTTTTGCAGTAGTGAATATACATCAGATAATCTTAAAATATATTTCAGAAGGTGAAAAGGAAATTCCAATAGTTTTACCATAACAAAAATTAAATTATATGCATACTTTTGTTTTTAGTAATAATTAATAGACAATCACCTCCAGAGCTTTACTGCTGGCAGGAAGTCGTTTAAGCTCCAGTCCCTGCAAACCAACCCGGAAAGCCAGTGCGTGGTGTCTCTGGTGCTCGAGCAACACATTGCAAAGAAACAAAGCTCGTTCAAGGGATTTGCATGCGTACGATGTGCTCAGTCGAATCCAAGCTTTCTTGTTGTTCTGAGAAAATAAAATCCTTTGTTCTATATTCATTTTTTGGTGGGTTTCAGTTAAGTTGCGAAAAAAAGATTTTAGTAAGTAAGGCAGAAATGGTTTTATTTTATGTAAATCATGGTTATTTAAAATTTAAAAAAAGTCCAAATAGTAAAGCTAAAAAGTCCAAATAGTAAAGACCAGTAAAGCTGGTGGTTCTTTGATCAACTCATCGGGTCTCGCAAGGATTTCCTCAGCAAGTTTCACAGCGAGTTCACATGCTTCTCGAGAGCGTCCATGGGTGTAGAGTGACTCAGTTCTGTCAAGTACATTTGCACACACGTTAAAATTGCTAAATGCATATAAGTGCCTTTGTCTACAAGAGAGTGCATACGTTTTTAAGAAGGAATATTATCCAAATTTATTAAGAATTGAACTGTGGACTTAAGGATCTGTTGATTTGTATTGTAGTTGCGTATCAAGAAAGAACAAGTTTGAAAATCCAGATAATCCATGTTACCTAGTGAATAAAGCATCAAGTTCTTGTCTGTATTGATTCAATTCATGGCCCTCATTGCCAGCAGTTTCAACCTGGGTGGTTTTCATTTGTACGATGGAGGAACCGCCATGCTGGGCTGTGGAATGGTAATGTTGGGTGTTAGGTTCTTGAGATAGTCCAAATATTATACCTAATTGATGTGATTTTTAAATTATTCATTATAATAAAAAAAAATCTATTCATTATAATAAAAAGGTGTCTATGTGATTCAAACTTTCCAAGAATGTTAAAGATTTAAAACCAGCTGTTTTAATGTCCTTGGACAAAGCATTCAACAGATGTTGCTTTAAACTAGGGAAATAACGTGTTTTTTAAAGCATAAATCCATATCTCTGTTGTACACTAACTCCGGCAACCAGATCTAGTTATGGTGGTATGTTGACACACAAATGTTTTTTATTGCCTCCTGCATTTCCCCACTAGTGGTGGTAATTTATCAACATTTAAAAAAAGCGAAGCACATAATGTCGAACCATTTTGTCGATGATTGGTTTGTTCATCATCTTCAGAGGACATGGTGAATTGCACAGGAGAGCAAACGGAAGATCCTTCATCTGATGTGAAATCCACTGGCGATTCCTCCCATGTTCCCGCATCTGTGGTTATTGCAACATATTTCATTTGATTGTCCTTGGCTAGACATTTCATTGCTAAAACTGGCAATATGAAAAGTTTTGTGCAATAATTAAAATTTATTATTGTTGACTTGAAAAAAAAGCATTTGAAATGCTTTAAAGTAAGGTAATGCTTTATGATTACTAATTGACTTTTTTTGAATAACTTTGGAATGTAACAGCACTATATTTTCCTATAAATATATACGAGCATAAATGTCTGCAATTTATAATGTCAAATATAAATAGTTTTCTGCGTAACGCAATTGACTCATGTTTATACTATGAACTCGCGTTTGATTATGACATCATTATTGAGTTCAACACCCATTTTCTCTGGTAATAGAAGTGTAACAATCATACAAGCTGCAAATGACTTTAATGCACCTAGAATAAGAATTCGACTTGAACCCATTCTTAATAGAGTCATTTTATTAGTGGATTTTTCCAAAAGACCATAAGCACAACCCTCCATTTCTCATTGAACAGCCCACCAAGTATGTATTTGTTAAATCTAATACTCAGAATTTGATAAAATTAACTTTTTATGAGAAACAGATATCAGTAGAAGTGACTGTGTGTTAAGGGGTGAGGAGGAACTCACTTATATGCAAAGCCTCAAAGTCACGTTCTATGCAAGAATCATCACTGGCACTGCCGTTGTCTTGCTTCCGCGTGGACAAGCAATACGTCTTGCTGGTCTTCCTCGTCCCACAGCTGCTGCTCGATGGCTGCGATGACAACTGGTAGAAACATTGACCGACTTCTTTCTGTGGAAGGAAGTGGCTGCGTTTGGGACACCGACATTTTTATTGGTTGATTAGGTTTAAGTATGGGAAGGAAATTACTGGGTTCTATAGAAATTACCATTGACACTGTGAAACAATGCACAGACTTTCCATTCTTTACTGATTGGCTATTTTTAACTTTTTCCACTTTTAAAAAATACACTAGTTGCAAACTTGCAGTGGAAATACACAAATTGGTGCTTCACAAAACATAACTAAAAAAAAGATAGTTTCTTTATTTGAAAACTGAAAAAAATAGGAAATTTTAATCAGTCATTGTAGAAGCAAGAGTGGATTATGGAATAAAAGGATTTGGTAATTGGTTATGTAACCAACCATGTCATCCTCTGCTTTAGAACTTTCATTTGAAGTCTTTGTGTGTGTTGCCTTGGGTTTAGGTTGACTCTTTTTATTGACAATATGTGAGCAGAGAGAAATAGAAACAGCTTCCCAGTCAAAATTGCAAAATTCGATGGCTGGTTTAAACCCTTCAAACAGCTGAAGATGGCCTTCCTTGTACCTGAGGTTTACAATTAAATTTATTAAGTTTGCAGTACAAAAACAATAAAACTTCAAAATTTTCCACAAAATGAATGAAAATTAAATAAAATGCAGAAAAACTACCTAATTGTACAGTTTTAGATAAAGTTATTTAGCAAAGCCTTTATACAAGTCCGCCAACAAACTAGGACCACTAAAACAGAAAAAAAATATATATAACAACCCAATATAAACCTGTCCCGTTTAACTTACTTTCCCCTTTTTATAATTTCCAGTGTTTTATCATGGAAGTGAGAGAGTCTTGCTTTGAGCTCATTCTTCCTGGTATCGGAGTTGGAGCCCGGGTCCAGTATAACCAGTCTCCACAGAGAGACAATCTGTGATAGTGCATGTGGTGGTGAGTTGTGAATTTCGGTTGAATTTGGCAACTTTGGAGCCACTTAGAAAGAACAAACAGTGCTGGCCAGTATATCCAATACTTTTCACCATTCGGTTACAAAAGGAGCGCTCTTAAGGTCGTTAGCTAGTAACAGTTGCAGTTTTGTGTCTGTTGGAAATTTATGTGTGTCTGTGCAAGTTTATGTTAATACCTCTGAAATCTTACAACGCATAAATATATTTGTAAATGATTCCTGTATTTAACAAAGCTAAAATCAAATTTTGCGCAAGTATCCATAAAATAGTCCAAATTAATTTACTTGGGGACCAAATGTTAGAAAAATCAAAAATGGTTTAAAGATAAATTTAAAAGGTGTTAATATAATATGTGCCTAACTCGGCCTTGTATAGGCCTACACATAAGTGATCAAATTTGCATTTTCATCATAATAATACATAGAAGGAAAAGATCTACCTCATCACACATGCTAGCTGCTGCGTGCTGAGCGATCTCGGAGCTAATGTTGTTGGACGGTCGATGCGAGTTGGAGTGATTTCCTGAGCCACTTTGTAAGTAGGAAGATGATGTCTTCATGTTGTACCACCACACTGCAACCTGGAAGGAAAGTTGGATATAAAATACAAAATAACGAGGTGTATGGAGTAAAAACGACAAGAAAAAAACACCTAAAAACAAACATCAAGAGTTATTTTCTCGTAGATCAAAAAATCCCACGTTTATAACATACTTGGTGCTAAGCTATTTATCACTATTAAATAAAAACAGCTGTTATTTTTATATAAATTATCATATTATACAATATGTGTAAGAAAATTTACTTGTTCAAATGCCAAGCATTGATCAGTTACAATGTCAAGCAAAGGAATAGCATTTGAATCCCTCCGTTTCAACATTTCCCTCACAATGCTCAGTAAGTTCCATATTCCCTCTGGTTCTCTTCCTCTGCAGATCATGAGGTACAAACCACATTAAATATTGAAATATTGAACCAAAATAAACACTTGTCCAGTCGTTTAACATAGTTGAGTGTTTAACTACCAGAGTTTTGGTAGTATCATTCCTTTTTATTACATATACTAACATTACAAATATTTACGAAACTCCCATTCAAACTTTTAAGATTTTTGTTTCAGCCCATATCAGATAAATCTTGTATATGAATTTAAAAAAAAGTACACTTTATGATTAACAAAAATTTACAATGTAATATTACAAACCTTCTTATATATGTAATTAAAAAGAATACAATGTGGTTTACAGAAATACACAATGTGACATTACAAACCTGTTTTATTTCTAAAAACACTTAATGCTCACCGAAGGGGTCTGAGCAAACTTGAATACTCAGCAGCAGCAGGAGGTTCAGTGGAGGAGAGGTACAGGGAATTGACATCGCTGTACACAATAGGGGTTGGACCACAGAATTTCACCAACGCTTTTTTGATGTTGTCATTTAAAGCGTTTTCATCAAGAAACCAAAGACTTTTATCCGACATACTCGGTCCTGCTGTAGGGTCTAGAAAAAACAAAAATAATTTAAACCGCTTAATGAATCAGATTTACAGAGGTAAGATTTTGGGCAATTGCAGAAATGTTGTACTATATGTACCATTAAAAGTATTTTATCAGGAGAATTGGATATACATAACAGTGAAAATACAACAAATTAATCATGGAACAATAATTTAAACAATCCAAATGTATGAAGGGGATTATAGAATAAATTAAGAAGCAGAGTATATAGATTGCTTTGTTCTAATTATTACCAGGTGCTCCACTCAGTCTATTGATCACTGTTGATTGAGATGACAGCAACTCGTCTAGCAGCCTTTGTGCTGTGGGAAGAATCTGCTGTGGCAGTTCACTAATAAGGTATTGAGCAAACTTTTGAAGCTGATCTCTTCGTAGACGGGACAAGGACTCTGATACTGGAGCTCTCATGCAGACTGATAGAGGCTGCATCACATTTGTAAATTAAAAATGATTGTCGTAACTTAAGTAAAATCCAAAATGGTATTTTATAGCATATTTATATATTATTATTTTATATTCAAAATTATAATGTGTGACGTAATCAAATGATATCAAAGCTTGTCTTGCTAAGTCTAAATATATTTTCTGACAAAAGTTTTTGCTTGTATTATTTGCTATATATGTGACATTTATAAGCCAGCAGTGTCACTTTAAACAACAACCAACATTATTGAAAAACAGGCAAATTCTGCTACTTTATCCAACAATGTGATAAATCAAGCTTTGGCAGTCTCACCTGTTGTATTCGAATTAGACAAAGAGCAACGACATGAGCACACCATTTGGCGCTGGAACCACAGTTACAGCTGCACGAGGTTATTCTACGACGATCAAACATCACTGCCACCGCACATGGATTCTGCAGATGTATAACTCTGAGTATTGCAGTTTAAACCTTTAAGTAGGTTAAATTGGATGAAGAAATTAGTTCCGAGTTGTTCTAAACATCACTACGCATTACAAATAGATTATTATGACGAAAAAATATATCAAATGCCATTGCAAAAATTAAGTTATAGTTATTACAATATTTTATATAATATAGGATGATATCATTAACTTTTATCAATTGTTTGGAAAGATATTTTTAAAACTTGTTAGGTCCATTCAATAATATTAAGCATATATGCAGTTGATGGATTTTCCAGATACAATACCAACATAACTTTAAGACCAAGTTATCACTATTTCTAAAAGTAGATTTGAAAAGCTTTTGCAGATGACAGACAGATACATAAAGCATCCACTAAGAAGACGAATCAGATAAATAACAAAACATAGAAAACTTTCGATGCTTACCTTGTTGACAGCATTTAACGGCGGCACAACATTTGCACACAGGTGGAAACCAATCTGTAGAACATTCCGGACACATTTCCCTCGGACAAGCTGCTCCCCGCGCAGAAATTCATCAGGACTTCCATTCGCAAGGCACGAGTACAAGCTGCAAAGCCATTTTAAGTGAAGTAATGTTAATTGCAATTAGTTACTTGTATTGCGTTTCAAACCTGAATAAACAAGCTGTCTAAAATAACCAAAAAAAATGAATTCAAGTTTCGGATTGGATTTTTATCTTATAAATTAGCAATACAACTTAAATATTGACAGACACCATAGGTAGGATGGGCCACACACAAAAGCATGTGCAGCCCAATAATTACCTATTTAACACATATCAAAACAGTCAGATTTTAGAAGGCAAAAAAAAAAAGATAACCCCTTTCTTGTTTAGTGAAAATGATTTTAATAATAATCTTTAATTATTTGATGATATGATGAGACTTTGCAACTTAAAAATATTCTGTTGGACAAACGGTAATGTAATCCTGTTTCCGCATAGATTGAGACTATTTATAACAACCCAGTAACCCTTAAACGTAAATAAACAAATTCAATGTGTTTAGACTTGTAAGGAGACGTAGTAACAGTCTGCTATAGTTACATAGGCAAATAGGGAGAAAATAATCAGTTGTTACAGATGATGTTTACACAGAGAAAAAGTAACAATATTATAAGTTTGTAACAGACATTTGTTTTGGTTAAGGTAAGGTATGATCTTGTAGCATATTTGATAACTTTTTTTGTAGGGGTAAAATCATTTGGTAAAACACACAATGGTTATCATGTTATAATGTTTGGTTGTCAATTTAAATGAATTTGTCCAAACAATTCCAGATTCTCAACATTGATGTGGTAAACTGCTTGATTATTATATAACATAATTTAAACTGAATTGAAACATACAGACCAGCTGACTATCATTCATCTTGAAGCTAAGCGAAGGCCTCGCAATGCACAACAAGTTAACATAAATGTTCACTTTACAAAATGTCTATATGCCCAGAAAATTATTTTTATATCTGCCATACAGTGGATATGACCCTGACCTGATATTGCATTATATAAAATACACAAATCACTTAACTTGTGTTCACAAATTGTCTAAGAAGCAAAAATATTTTACTATATTTCATGAAAATAGATACAATACTGGTAAAACATGGAAAACTTTTAGAAGATAATTGCTTATCATAATTTAAGCAAAGTAGTATATCCAAAACAATGATGGACAATGGTACAAAAACAGAAAAAAGAATGTTAAGTCTTGAATAATCATTTTGCAAGTATTGGCAAATGGTATCGACAATCCGAGATCCTTCAGTGAAATTTTCATCCTTTGTACACTCAAGTGCGCTTTCTCATTTTTTTTGAAACCCACTAGTTCTGATAAAGTATCACAATATATCAGCAATTTAAAGCTAGCTCTTGTGGTCCTGACAACCTATAACAAAATTTGTAAAAATGGCCAAAAATATTATACCACCCATCTTGACTGAATCGTTCAACAAAGTATGGATCAGCGAGTTTATCCTAAATGCCTTAAACTATCTAATATTATACAGATTCCAAAGGGTCACTCTCCAAAAACTGTTAATGATTATAGACCAATATCTTTACTACCAACTTTCTCCAAGATATTTGAAAAAATAATCCCTTTTAGATTATATTACTACTTTAACAAACTGTATGATCTATTGACACCATGTCAGTAAGGCTTTAACAAATGCTTTCTAATTTGGATTCAGAAAAAAAACTTGCTCTATATTCCTGGATCTACAAAAAGCTTTTGGTACAATTGATCATTTCTTATTATTGCAAAAGTATTTTTTATATGGTTTTTAGGGAAGTCCAAACTGATTTGTTTAAGTTGTACTTAAGTGGTTGTCTACAGTGCACAAGTGTTGGCAACATCAGACCATTGCATAAATCTGTAGCTTGTGGTGCATCGCGAGGTTCAGTATTGGGCCCACTGCCTTTTTCTATATATGTGATGGATTTAACTACCTTCTCTGATTTTCAAACTACTTTATTTGCTGATGACACCAATCTACATATGTGTGATTTTTATTTTCTAACATAAAGAGTTAATTATGAAGTTAACCACAGGTTGGTGTGTGGTTAAGGGTAAATAAGTTATCACTAAATCACAGCAAAACTGTTTGGTGTTATACTTGATCATAAGTTAAAATAAAATATGCATTTTTTGTATCTTCAAAACAAATTGTCTTAGGAGTTTGTGGTGTTTTCTGCAATGAGAAGAAATGTAAGACAAAATATTCCTAGGTGTAATTATTTCTTTTAATTTTTATAGACATTTGCAAAATTAAATTATTTATTGGGGAAGGGCTAACACATCAACAATTTATCTATTAGAAACGTTGCAAAACGAGCAATTAGACATATCTTATTTCAATCCAGAATAGATCATGCTTCTCGCTAAAGTAATGAATTAAAAATTATAAAGATTCGAAATATCTTTATTTATAAAATTGGAAAATTTGTGTACAAATTTTTTAATAAAACCTTACCAAGTGTTTTTAATGATTTTTTATACCATTTGAGGACATGCTTAAACATGCCACTACACAAAAGGATATTGATACATTGACCACCCGTGAGTGCATACCAATTATAGGGAAAAGTATGCTACAATATATTGGACCATGTGTTAGGGTAAAACACCAAATGACTGCAAGTGCATGTTGTTTAACTTTTTTAAACTTGGGTATAAACAATATCTAATTTAAATGTATAAATTACTGGCGATGCAACAGTCTCAATTGTCACATTTACTGTCAATCTTGCAAAAATACCTGTTTATAAATTAATATTTTGTTTCAACTTGTTCACTGTAAATTAATACATTAATTAAAAGTTTTAGCCTATGCGGCATTATTACTTTTTTATCGAACTGAAAACTATGAGTGTAGCTGACTGCATGACTCTTTGGTATTTTTCTGCATCCTTTGATGTACATTACTGTAAATACTCTGTTATTTGTTGAATTGGGATGTCAGCATAATATAAAATTAAACTTAATCTTGTTATGAAAAGTTCGATTAATTTAGTTTAATAAGTAACAATTTACAAAAATTAATGGTAGTTTTTCATTTATGTCATTTTATATGAGTTCTTATAGAAAATTTGCAAAGCTATAAAAATGAGTTGGGTTTTAGGTGCATAAGTGTTAAACATTACAGACTTGAGATTAAGAAGAAAATAACACAGGGAGGTTAAAACTATCCCATTTGTCATGTCAAGTATTGATTTTTTATGGCAGTATATACTTGATCACATCAGCCACATGTATGTTAATCAGGGCAGCAGGTACTGAAACAAAATATATATGTAACACAAGGAATTCCATGATTGCTCCACACATTAATTAACAGAACTGAAAAGGTGAAACGAAACGCAAAGAATTTAATACCAGTTATCGATATATGTAGGAAAAGTGGGTAAAATATTAAAGCTATTATAATATGTAATATATGTACATAAAATATACTGAAAAGAAGAAATAGATATGAAAACACAAATAGGTAAGGCCTTAATATTATTATACCACATAAGCTTGAATCATGCAATCGAGGTCAGTTTTTTGTGAACTTGATATAGCCATTTCCTAGTGTACCAGTAATGACATATATGCAAAGTGATATAAAATTATCCTGTTTTAAAGCATTAAAGTGGATTTGGATAAAAATTTACCACTTCCATTTTTACACGAAATTATATAATTAAGCAACATCAAATATAATAATGCAGCCTTACTACAGCAACATGATTTCATTAATGAAGTAATGCAAGGGCCATCGTACACACTTGTCACAGTAAATAAGGTCTAAAAACTTTGTTTCCTATGAAACTATTCTAAACTTAACAAAAGTGTTAAAATTGTGGTCAATTTAATTTTCCTACTTTAGAATTGGCAGTTTAAAATCACACTCCTAGGTGCTCTAAATTGGTTTGGATAAAACTGTTCTACATCTAATAATTTGTTACTAAAATTACATCCACTTGTATCAGGTAGTTTTGTTTGACCTCTAACCCTTGTTAACTTCTCATTAATGTATAATTTCAAATCCCCCTTATAAAACCATCATACCGA
>CH003079.1:3379-37024 GCA_000149265.1 Ciona savignyi
TTTTTACAGTGTAAACTAACAAGTATCTATATTCTATTGACTGTCACCAGCATCAAAATTAATGTTGAATTCAACTTATTCAAAAATAAACTTCAAATTCAATCAAGCAATTATTCTAATCATTTAAAATATTTCCTATTCAGTTAAGACTTAACCACTTTTGTATTTCATTTAATAAATATAATCGATTATAATTTAATTGATTTATTTTGTGGAAAAGTCAAAACAATTGAAGTGTATGAAAGATTCGTAAGATACTGAAACCGCAGCTAGACTTGGAATAAATACTAGCTGTCATTAGAATCATCAGATTCCATGGACACTTCATTGAGTGCGTCAATCAAGTTACGTGGTCTCGATGAATAAAAATCGTCCAACGCATCATCCGACCCCTCATGCTTGCACCCATGTGTGGGGGAGTACTCCAAGTCCATCTCCACTTCCCTTGTCAGCGACCGATGTGTTGGGCTGTACCGGCTACGCAACAGGGGACTGATGTCGGGGGAATATGCATGGTTTGCCGATCCATGGGGTCGATGGCTGACCGGTGATGAGTTGCGGGGAGTTGGGGTCATTCTCGAGTGTTTCGACATACTTGGGGTCAAACAGAATTGTTGCTCATTGAGCTGGCACGATTTCGATCCTTCCACATAATTGTTATCCATGCAATGATGGTCACTACATGTGGTGGAATTCCATTGGTTTGCACGGCTATTATCATGCACTTTGAACTTGACAGCATTCTTTTTACAAGATGCTTTTTGCAAGAGTTTGAGAGGGTGTAAAAATAAAAGTGCGGAAAGCCAAATTAAACTACAAATTGAATGAAAGAGAAATGTCATGGATCTATATGCTGCAGCATGGGGCAGGTATTGTCTTGATAGTCGTTGTACAATGGGGTTCGTTAGTACTTCCCCCACGGAAGGTCGGTCCATGTATTCCGGCGTCATCATCCACTGAATAATGAATCTCAGGTCCAGTGGAAGCTGAGTGACGCACTCCTGCGGTATGTAGCCCTGTCGGAGTAGTTGCCACGATACCCCACCCACTGGAAGCTCCAAGTTGCACGATATTTCGAGCAAAGCAATTCCGAGACTAAAAACATCAGCTTTGTTGGTGAATACACCCTGCAGAAGTTCCGGAGCCATGTAGCGATTGTCACCTTCTGTGGCATTCAATATATCTTCCTTTGATTGTTCCACTACAAGTCCAAAGTCACCAATTTTACACGTCCCATCCATGGATAAAAAAATATTAGCGGGTTTGACATCAAAATGAATAAAACCGTGTGCGTGAATGTGTTGAAGACCCTTTAACAAGTCGACTAAATACTGGTTGATTTTATAAATTGGAATGTGACAGTGCTTTGCGAGGTGTCGTTGCAGACTCGTCAAACAGAGCTCAGTTTGTATGTAAAGTCTGTGCTTTTCCTCCCATGCTTTGATAAACTTGACACAATTCGGGTGACTTGGGAGTTGTTCATGCTTTTTTACTTCGTCCAATTTACGCTTGCGATCGGATTCATTTCGGAATTTCTCACGAGATCTTTTCACGGCGTAACGCATGGAATTGTCGCGACTTTTCACCTGCATCACTTCACCGAATGACCCTTCTCCCAACTTCTGTTCAATTGTGAAACATTGTTCGAAATACAATTCCGACCGATCGGAGTCGTAAAAGTTGCTGTGAAACGCCAGGTCCACCAATGGCTCCTCCCCTGCACGAAAGGAAACAGCATGAGCTTTTTCGGGGGCCCAATTTCGAAAAGCAAATACTCTGCTAACTGGAGGAGCGCTTTTCACTGGCGAGCATGGCTTGGGGTTCAGTTCAAATCCATGTCGGGTCTTTTTGAATTCAAACTTTTCCGATTTTGCGCAGTCATCAAAACATGGAAGAGGTCGAATGTGGCCGAATTTCCTTGCAGCCGGAGTTGATGACGCTTGTGGATTGATGACCAAATTCTTTGGTTTCTTGTGCAATGGCATATTGCATATTCTTATCGTTGCGCACTTTTTTGAATAAAAATATTTTAAATACCATAGAAAATTGGATGTTTGGCCTCACTGCAATTCTTAAATTCAAAAAAAATTTCGGTGTTAAGGAAATCTGATTAAATTAAACAAAAATTGAATAATGTAAATATTTTGATAGAACTGGCGCGAAAACCCAAACTACGTACTTTCGGTATAGGATCTTTATGGTTTTGGCGAAAACAAATCAACCATTACCTTTAAAAAAAGACGGGTGGTTCTTAATTTATCAATTGCAACAAAAACTAATTTAAGTTTAAGATTAATTTTACACTTTTGTACATAATAAAACAACTGTTTGTGTCACAAGTCGTCGGACCGGTTAGTCTGGCGGTTTGGTGCGACGTCTGCAACCGAAAGGTTGCGGTATCGTGTCCTTGGGCAAGGCACTTGACGGACATTGCCTGAGCCCAGTGGAATAATGGGTTCTTTCAAATTGAAGGAACGTGTAAATCATTAACAACACATTGCAATAGCTCTGGTAACCCGACGGTGGGCTGACGATTGCCCGTTTGTTAACCCCTTGGTTTTTCCATTCACGGGGATAAACATGAAAATCCTATCCTATAGGGAAAACTAATCTACCACATTAATCTGTCGACTTAGTGCATTTACGCTTTATAATTTATATAATAAGAACGAAAATGTCCAATAGAGTTAAATCTTCTGATGGTATGGTTTCGATCTTATAGTTGCAAATTATAGGTGTATTGCGTCAGGAAAATTCCCGAGAGACCAATGAATATAAGCACGACTGCCGTTTTGCGAACTTTTGCTAATATTTTTTGCTTTATATTGTAATGAAAGTTGTAGGTGAATGAAATTAACTAAGAAAGGGCCAAACGGACCCTATACAAACAGCGCCACGGGAAATCTGTTTAAATACTAACTTCAAATTTTGAATGCTTTATTCAGAAACATGGATATTAAGTTTGGATTAGTAACTCGAGAATCCATTAGTTTCTGCTTGTCGAATCAAACGTTGCACAATTGTATAGGATATACCAAGGGTGATAAGGTAGCCAGAGAACCCGATCGTTTTCTGCATGTAGAAAAACAGAACCTATACTTAACAGGGGGTTTAAAGAATGGTGATTCACATGTGGTTGACACTCTCTTCTTCGTAGTTAGATCATATAGTATTAATATATTAGTACTCTATGGTTAGATATTATGAGGTGTTTAATATAATTATAGATAGATATTTGAAAAATATATTTATGATTTAACCATAGAGTACTAATATATTAGTACTCTATGATTTAACACCGCGCCTCGGGATACTATTCACAAGTCAACATTCATTATTATGCACTGATCAAAGAAAGAAATGGCGTTCGCGTTTTACAGAATTAGTGTAAAAAGTCTTGGCATTTGTTCCTAGTTGTAATTTTAGTTATGGATTTTGGCGCGGTGTGTATAACTTATATTAATACGGTAGAATTCCCCAATATTCTTACTATTATTATAGCCCAATCCTCACCCTCTAGAACAGGTTTATGTCACATTGTTACGGTGGGCGTTAAACATGGGAAAATTAAAAGGAGGGAAGGCGGTAAGGAGGTAAACTTCTCACTAAAATGAAGATTATGACATAAGAGTTAGTTTTAAACATGGGGTTGGAGTTAAGGTTAATTCTAGTTTTGAGATTAGTGTTTATGCAGTGCAGTGTTTAAATTAGTTTCAATAGTTCTAGTGAGCAGTTTCCCTCCTTTCTGCTTTCCCTCATTTTTAGTGTTGTCCTGTGAAATATCAAAATATTTGTTAGTAAGTTCATTTAGTTTTAACTAAAATTGAATAGTTTTAAATTTAATAAGAAAACATTGTTAAATTAGATAGTAATTAGTGGGTGAACAAAGTGCGCGTATTTCTAATCCAATTGTCTTTGCTATTAATGTTGAAAGTCCAACTAATTTATTGTTATGCTTTAAGTTTGACAAAAAAGTAGTTGTTGTTAATATTTTAAACAATGGTGAAGATATTTGTCGGTCGTTTGCCTGATGATGTGAAAAAGAGCGAATTGGAAGATTTGTTTAAACCGTACGGGGAGATAACTGACTGCACGGTGTTGAAGAATTATGGCTTCGTCCACATGGCTGATCTGAATGAAGCAAAGAAAGCTATCGCGTGAGTTTGTGGTTTGCTATCTTGTCTGGCTGGTTAGTCTGTCGGATTAGTGCGAAGCCTTTCAGCTGAAAGGTTGCAGGTTCAAAACTAGTTGCTAGCTCGGTGGTTGTGTCCTTGGGCAAGGCACTTTACGGACATTGCCTGAACACAGCGGATTAATGGGTTCTATCAAATTAAAGGAACGTGTCTATCATACACAACACACTGCAATAGCTCCGGTAACCCGACGGTGGGCGCGAGGCGATCTGACAATTGCTTGTGTGTTAACCCCGTTGGTTTTCCCATTCACGGTATAAACATGAATATCTTACCCTATTGGAAAGTTATTGATCTCATCTTTAAATAATTTCAATCTTTAACCTCCAGAGAACTTGACAAAGCTGATTTGAAGGGAAATTCCATTAATGTTGAACTTTCAACCACCAAAGTACAAAACGCAACCAAAATATTTTGTGGGCAACTCTTCCACCTGAAACTAAATCTGCTGATGTAAGCATTTTTATAAATTATTATTATAATCCCATTCTGAGGGGTGGGCCTGGAATCATTAAAACAACTGTTGAGGTGTACAAGTGGGTTCTAATGTTTAATGGTTCAACCACTTAACCTCAATATAAATATCCACCCACACTAAATACACAATTTCATTTGTATTAGTTAACGTGAAAATGAAGGCAGCGAAGAGGTTATAGAATCAACACCGGAAAAAATGGTTGTGTCCTTTAGCAATCGCCTTAACTAAGTGGATTAATGGGGTGAACTTAAACTAAATAAATATCTTAATCACTTACAACATAATACAATGTCTCTAATAACCCCACAGTGCAGGCACAATAGTCTGCAAATGTTTGAAACCACTTGATTTGCATCTTCGACTTGAAGGCGACACACTAACCCACCAAGCTAATCTGTCAGACTAACTTGATTTGCACCATAGATTCACCGCTTGTTCAAGAAGTATGGAACGGTGATAGAATGTGATGTTGTGAAGAACTATGCGTTCGTGCACATGGGAAGGGATAACATGGCACGGGACGCCATCAAGGCACTCAACAACACAGAGTTCAATGGGAACAAACTGGGAGTTGAGATGGCGCGATCGCATAGGAACACAGAGATGCAATATGGTAATGCTGGTATGAATATGGTAATGCTGGTATGAATATGGTAATGCTGGAATGAATATGGTAATGCTGGTATGAATATGGTAATGCTGGAATGAATATGGTAATGCTGGTATGAATATGGTAATGCTGGAATCCTACTTATTATGCCGGACGTGTTTGTCGTGACATGTTCATGGAATGGAAGTTGATGATATGACAGTGGTTTGTGGTTGGTTTGAATGAAAATGTTGGATTACATGACTTACAAAACTAAATATTTTGTTGTAGTTGGCATGAAGGGTCGGTAACTAGTCGGTTGTGTCCTTGGCACTTTACGGACATTGCCTGAACCCAGTGGATTACTGGGTTCTACAAAATTGAAGGAACGTGTGAATCGTACACAACACACTGCAATAGCTCCGGTAACCCGACGGTGGGCGCGAGGTGATCTGACTATTGTCCGTGTGTTAATCCCCTAGGTTTTCCCATTCACGGGGATAAACATAAATATCCTATCCTATGGTTAACTATTTATATCCTTGTTTCATACAATTTAACACAAAGTATAACCCGGTTGGGTATAGGTCCCCCAATGCATCGTGGAGATTTCCGGGGTCGCGGGCGTCGAGGGGCGTACATGGGGCCTCCCCCACGCATGGGTATGTTTCACCCCAGGTTCCGCAAGCCCTTCATGGACGACCCATTCATGGAGCCCCCTATGCATAGAATGGGAAGGTTGGTGGTCGATTCATATCTAGCGATTCATGTGTTATTGTGGTGCAACGTTGTTATCTGTGGATATTTTACGATTCGCAACCGAAATCGTTTTAATTTAACTTTGTTTTTTTCGGGTTTGACATATTTAGAGGTGGATTGCGTCATCGAATGCTGGGTGTGCCGAGCTTGCACGAACGAAGCGCTGCTTTAGATTCGATGTACGACCGGGAATTGCTCTCGCGGGCTGCGTATCGCCACGATCCCTTGCTCGGCGCTGGAGGCTCGTTGCTATTGAGGGAGCGAGAGGCGCTGGCTCGTCGGCTCGAAAGCGAGGCACTCGCCGATACCTACGCTAGTTTGAGTGGCGCTGGGTCACAATACGACTTTACGAGCGATCAATTGGCTGATTTAGCCGAGCCTGAGTTGTCGCTCGGCCGCTACGGCGGCTCTTCCTCCTACTTGTCCCAATCTCGCCTTGATGATAGCGACCGATACTCCGCACTGGACAGGTACGGCGCCTTTTGATAGAAGCGCCCACATCAAACACAACATTCGAACTTCTGATATTTTAATTTTGTCCGCGCATGCGTACGTGCCGTGGTAATGAGCGAATCGTCGATGCGAATATTAAAATCACACAACGGGTCCAAGCGTCTCCGTATCGATATTGCTTGGACCAGATGTATCGAAGGTTATGACGATGAATAAATAGCATTGTGTTGCGCTCCGCACAGCACCGCCCATTGTACATAGCGTCGCGCGCGGTGTATCTAACCTTACTTCCCACAGTCTGTTCCACTCATGCCCGCAGTCGGGTTGATGGTGCGGTTGTGTGAGTCACCAAGCAGGGATGGTTTGTATGGCTGTGGAGACACGGAGGTAAGATTGGAGTTGCTCGGGTCCCGCCGGATCTTAATGTGGTAAATATGATATGCACGTTCCTTGGGTTTTAGAACCTATTGAACCGCCTGGATCAGTATTTACGCAAAGTGACCTTAAGAACATGATATCACCAGTTTCGAAGCCACAACCGTTTGCTTACCTGAATATCACCAGTATCTTGTCGATTGAATACAACTGGATGCTGTACAGGATAGGGTAGGATAGAATATTCATGTTTATCCCCGTGAATGGAAAACCAAGGGAGTTAACACACGGGCAATCGTCAGAGAGCAAACACTAAAAGGAGGGAAACTGCTTACTAAAATAAATATTTTGGCATTAGGGTTAGTTTTAAACATGGGGTTGGAGTTAGGGTTAGTTCTGGTATTATTAGTGTTTAGTGCAGGGTTAAATTTAGTTTTCCTAATTTTACTGTGCAGTTTCCCTCCTTCCCACTTTTTAGTGTTGCCCTCGGTAGATCACCTCGCTCCCACCGTCGGGTAATTGGAGGTATTGCAGTGTGTTATCATAGGGATAAACCGGTATTTCAAGTCCGCTAGCTATCGTGGGTTGCACAAAGTCTTACAAGATTTTACCGCAAAAAATACAAATTGTCAATTTTTACAAAGATGCGTTGAATAGAAGAGATTTGCTCTCCCATTTTTATACAGCGCCATCTTTCTGTTATAGAACTGAATATTGTTGGCCGCTAGGTGTCGCAGCAGATGCCTCCAAAGATGGATTCGCTCGCACGGACAATGGGCTTTGTTTAGAACAATGTCATTTCAATAAAATATATCGCCGACAAAGTATGGTGTTCTATGCAGACCAGACATATGCAGTATCCGTTGTGAACATATTGTGCAAATTATAGATTTTGAAATAACTTGGTTCATTACCTGTTCGATTACGGTTCGATATTATTATTATAGACGATTGGTTACACGTAGAAAAGCTGCCACATTAGTACAATGGTATAGAGTATCTCGATTGCTATGGTGGGTAATATGAGATGTTGCCACGGTCGAATCACAATATACGATGCTTCGGACGAATGAATGGGGAATTCTTCACTGAATGTTGTCTATGTGTTGTTTATACAGGCTCGGCTTATATAGTTGTCTGTGGTACAAATGGTCGTGTGCTTAGACTTCGAATAGTTGAGTTTTTGTCCCACATTTGTGCGAATAACTGAGGTGAAAATGGCTGAAATTAATTCAAGACAATCGTCTTCGCGACCCTTTTCGCAACGAAGCTTCCAGAATAAACTTGAGCAATTCGAACTTTTTATGTCGAAGGAAACCCTGCAGGATTCAACAGCAAGCGTGGATGAGAAGCGACAACATGTGAATGGTTGGTTGGTTGAATTATGTCGTTTGATAGCAAGTTACGTACAGCCCATGTTGTAACAGGCATTTCGATGTACAGCCTTCGTAGGACCACAGCCCAGTGTGTTTAGTTAGCGCTATTCTATACAACATGTTCTACACGCTCTAGGCGGGAAAACTAAAAGGAGGGAAACTGTACTCTAAAATGGCCTATTAGGGTATTATAGTACATAGGGTTGGAGTTAGAGTTATTTCTGGGGTTGAGATTAGTGTTTAGGAAAGGGTTAAAATTAATTTACATATTTTTGGTGAGCAGTTTCCCTTCTTTCCTCCTTTTAGTATTGCCCCTCTAGACTACGGCGGTTAAATGGATAGTTTATATAGATAGCCTAATCGTGAATTATCGGTATATTTGACTGATTGTAGTTTCTGCATGGTTGATTTGTGTCATGTCGTTTGGAAGATCGTTTGTTTACGTCACAGGAGGCTTTAAGCTATTATGCGGGAGAGATGAAAACAACACACAGCTCAATCTTTGTCATGGTTTAAGTATTGATAACAAAGTTAATAAAAAAGGAAGCTACTGCAATCTGACGATTGCCCGTGTGGCAACGCTATTTTTTGTGCCTGAGAACGATTTGCCTTAGCTATTAAAACGAAAAGTTGAAATTAAATTATGTTTAATATGATAATATTTCGTTTTAAAAGTCCACCTAAAATGTCGTTGGAACGAAATTTTGGCGATATATTGCTACAGGGATGTATTATCACGTGGGTATCCTGTTAACATTATATTCGTGATATGTTCCTCTGTAAATGAAGTTATCTTTCTCTGGGAATCAGTATTTATTAGATTGTTATATTAAGTAATACTGCAATATTTTATGGACCAGTGCCCAATACAGCATTCTCATGAGTTTGCATAGAATATAACCTGACATCCGTAAAACCGGTCATTGCAAGTAAGCGTACGTAATCGGGGGATTCGCATAGTTTTATCATCTTGGCGTCATTTTTAACAAGTTATGTCAGCCCCCCACCTGTATCATTACCGGTGAACACTGCTGTACAGTGTGAACTAGTAATGAACCCTTTCCAGTAGTTTAGTTTTATTTTTTGTTTCCACGGTGAAAACACGATGCAGGACTATTGATAAAAATTTGTAAAAACGGAAAAACGGCAAAACGAAGTAGTTGTGTATTCGCCACTTTGACCTTGTTGTTCCAATTACCTTGAGGTAACTAAACAACCCACGCAGATAACCTTCGGTACGAATACTTCTGCGAGAAAGTTCGCTCATTATTCGGGGCCGATATCAAGTCCCAAGACTTGAAGGCGATCCACCGGAAGTTATGTACAAACCCTGATATCCGGATTGACTGGAGCGAGGTGGGTTGTTGTGGAAGGTTGCGGTTTCGATCCTCGCTTCGGGCGTCAAAGTTCGCGTAAATGGCGTTGCTACAAGGAAATGTGGAATCAAATTGTGAATCTGATAGTCTGGTGGATTAAAGCGTTGATTTTACAGCTGAAAGACTCAAAACTGGTCTCTAGCTAGTCGGTTGTGTCCTTGGGCAAGGCACTTTACGGACATTGCCTGAACCCAGCGGATTAATGGGTTCTACCAAATTGAAGGAACGTGTCTATCATACACAACACTAGCTGCGGTAACCCGACGGTGGGCGCGAGGTGATCTGACGATTGCCCGTGTGTTAACCCCTTGGTTCCCCATCCATGGGGATAAACATGAATAAATGTTGATTGTCCCAGATATTCGGATACTTCCAGAACGAGAGTCAGGATCAGGGAAGCGAGGAAATCAGCGTCTTCACTATTTCTAAGAGAAAGACTGTGGGGGAGGCAGCCGGTGACGTAGTTTCATATTTCTATAAATATTTGCTACTTGTGTGAGATCCATTGTTTCTTATTACCCAGCATTCGCTTTTACCTTGTTACACATTGCTGGAAGTTTATTTAGCTACAAGTCAGTGGAATTTAATGGAATTATAACATTAATTTATAAAAATACTAATTCCACTGGTTTTTAAAAATATTTTCGACTGCAAGTCCTTTCTATTTACTGGGTATAAACTTATATCTACTCAGTTTAGGTACTGTCCGTTAAGTGGCTTGCCTATAAGAGCACAATCGACCAGCTAGCGACCAGTTTCTTATTTGCAACTTTTCGGCTGACGGCTAATGACAGGCGACGCACTAATTCACCAGACTATAACCGGCCGGACATATATGTTTTCTCCTGTTGATATTTAAACTTTCCAGGTGATAAAAAGCGAAGAGATACAATCCAAAGCGTGGCTTACTCACCGGAATTCGATATTTACCTGACAGCCTCACAAAAAGGGGCGTTGTCGCTGTACAACAGCAAGGTGTGTATGTAATATGCTTGGTATGTGGACGGTCGTGTGGCCGAATGGTTAACGCGACCGGTTCATGTACCGACTTTTATAAAAAAAAACGGACCTGATGACGAGCCCATCATGGGATCGAAACTTGGCCCGGTAAAAAAAAACTTGGTATGTAGCTTTATGATGGAAGTGTAAACCCGATTATTTGGCAAGATAGGCTAAATTGCCAACGCAGAATATATAATGCTCTTCTAATTAACATGTGAAAATTTAAAAATGTGAAAAAGAGATGTGAAAATTTAAAAATTCTAATTTATAATGTTAGTTTCACATCTTACTTGACCACCACACATAACTGTCAAGCCATGTATTCCTATGTAACCACACATTTCTACCCACAGCTTAGACTTCAGAACTGCATTGATATCAACGTAAGTAACATTTAAATGCAAAATCTTGTTAGTTTTACCAAATTCTTCAACACACGGATTTCTCCCAAAATTTTCCCAACGATAACTTTGTATAAATCCTTCAATGTGAATAAATCTTTCAGTGTAAATTCCACCCCCCATGGGTATATTTATACAAATCACTTTTTAAACATTTCACCCAGGAATCTGCTTGGATGACGAGCTGTCTCTATTTGCCCAAGTTGAGGAAAGTTATTGTGAGTATGCCGAGTATAGGGGTTGTGAGTATGGTGGCGTAACCCAGTTAATATGGGATTGTGTGTATATGCTGGCCATGTATTTCTCATGTTTATCCTGGTCTATGGGAAGACCCAGGGAGAGTTTTTTTACCGAGCCAAGTTTCGAACCCTTGATGGGCTCGTCACTAGGACCGTTTTTGTATTGTAGTCATAACATGTATCTGTCGCGTTAACCATTTGGCCACATGCCCGTACAACCCAGGGAGAGTTAGCACACAAACAATCTCCAGATCACCTAGCGCCCCTGGTTCGCAGCTCTTATTATAGAATGTTGTAGATGATTGAGAGGTTTTTAGTCTTCTAGTTTTACCCCGGTAATCTCCTGTGTTATTCGCTTACTGCCCCAGGACATTCACCGAGCAAGTGTATTATTACGATTCAACAATTTTTATTGTTTTATCCGACTTGGTTATATTTGAAATTTATTTTGTAACCTAGTTAATAGACGAGGTTAAGATAAACAAAATTTACTATTTTTTCTGAATATTTTGTTTTGTTAAAAAGAGTTCAACTTACTAACCCGGTGTATTTGATGGGTTAAACAATGAATAAAGTAACAGTTTTGGCCTTTGATAAACATCGTACTAACCGAACCCTGTGTTATATCATATGTCGTCAAACCCAGGAAAAAAACTATTTAAAGTAAATATTTAAAGGTTTCCCGTGTGATAAGGCACCTTGCGTTTTCTATTCACGAGAATAAACATGAATCATCTTTTTCTTCACAAAGGCAACGACTGAACGAAGCATCGTCATTTGGGATCATCGAGCAAAAGGACAGAACCACTCCAATGTCCACGTCATCAAACCACTGGAACATTCCCCACAATGCATCTGTTTGGTCGGATGTGACGATGAACATGCTGACGCGGTTCTTATCGGGGACGACGCAGGTGGGGATTGGAGGATATTCATGTTTATTCCTGTGGGTGGGAAACCAAGGGGTTAACACACGGGCAATCGTCAGATCACCTCGCGCCCATCGTCGGGTTACCGGAGCTATTGCAGTGTGTTGTATATGATAGACACGTTTATTCAATTTAGTAGAACCCAATAATCCGCTGGGTTCAGGCAATGTCTGTATAGTGCCTTGCCAAGAACACCACCGACAAGCTAGCGACCAGTTTCGCACCTGCAACCTTTGGGTTGAAAGGCGACGCACTAAACCATTGTGTCTATTGCAGCTATTATTATGTCTAAATATATTTGAGATTTTTATAGTTTTAAACTGCTGTTCTGTTAAATTATACACGTTTTTAATTCTTTCTATTAGATCATAAACGTTTTTATTTTTTTTATTAGATCATAAACGTTTTTATTTTTTTTTATTAGATCATAAACGTTTTTAATTCTTTTTATTAGATCATAAACGTTTTTAATTCTTTCTATTAGATCATAAACGTTTTTAATCTTTTCTATTAGATCATAAACGTTTTTAATTCTTTCTATTAGATCATAAACGTTTTTAATTCTTTCTGTTAGATCATAAACGTTTTTAATTCTTTCTATTAGATCATAAACGTTTTTAATTCTTTCTGTTAGATCATAAACGTTTTTAATTCTTTCTATTAGATCATAAACGTTTTTAATTCTTTCTGTTAGATCATAAACGTTTTTAATTCTTTCTGTTAGATCATAAACGTTTTTAATTCTTTCTATTAGATCATAAACGTTTTTGATTCATTCCAATTCCCACGATTACGTCACCAGGCTACATCAACTTGATCCAGCTCACGCACAATGATTTCGTCATCAAAACCAGCAACGACGCTCCACGGGTGATTAAGTACAATCTCATCGACCCATCAACCTTGACCATGTGAGTCGAAGGAATGATGTACTCTCCACATAAGGTGTAGGGTAACTATGTTGCTGCGCTGGGATAAATGGCCACACAGTGTTGTTTTCCTTTTATTGTGAAAATATTATTAGTTTTGCGGTAATGTCGTGTGGCCGAATGGTTAACGCGACCGATACATATACCGACGCCGTCACAAAAAAACGGTCCTGGTGATGAGCCCATCATGGGTTCGAAACTTGACTCTGTAAAACAAAATTATTAGTTTTGTCGCTCCCAGTGATATTTTTGTCGAATATCGGTTAAAATGTATATGTAAGTGAAGATTGGAATAAATGACGACACATCTTGCCCATTGCCCAGTCACCAAAGCTATTGTATTGTGTCAAAAACACAAGGGCGACATACTGTTTAAAACAAACAATCCATTGGAAGAAACATTCGTTAAGTGCTTTATCCAAGACCACGGTCCAATCCACAAAGCGTTGAAACCGAACAAAACAAATGAAAGGGGAAGTGAGGCAATATGTTCAATAAAACTATTGCCACTAAACTAAACATGCTGCCCCAAGCACTTATCCCAACCACAGAACCCTATTTTTGACCCCCCAACAGCATTCCAACTCCCAAATATTTATCCCAGTCTCCAGTTTCCCCCCTTTCCATTTTACCCCTTTCAGTTTTAAAACGTCAGAACCTTTATAAACAGCAGCAACTAACTATTTTCCCCTCTAGCCCAGTGATTCGACGGAGATTCCACCACGATTGGATCCTTCAAGTGAAATATTTACCGGATCTTAAAAGTTTTGCTTCCTGTTCGTCCGGTGACAAAACATCATTCGTGATCGCTCCTATGAAGCGACTGCACGATACTGGGTGGGTATCCGCATAAACCATGTGATATATGTATGTATTTTCCCGTGAATGGGAAAACCAAGGGGGTTAACACACGGGTAATTGTCAGATTACCTCGCGCCCATCGTCAGGTTACCGGAGCTATTGCAGTGTGTTGTATATGATAGACACGTTCCTTCAATTTGGTAGAACCCATTAATCCGCTGGGTTCAGGTAATGTCCGTTAAGTGCCTTGTCAAGAACATAATCGATTTGCTAGCGACCAATTTCGAACCTACAATCCTTCGATTGAAAGCCGCCGCACTAAACCACCAGACTATCCGGTCGGATGTTTCATCCATTGTTCCTCCACAGATCATTCAGTGAGTTATCCATCCCTCGCGGAGTGAACGCGTTCTGCTACTCAGAGAAATCGAATATTTTTGCGACAGGTAGGTATTTCAGAAATGTGTTGCCGGTGTATGATTCGTTATCGGTCGTGCTAACTATTCTCCCACTTTCGATACCACACAGGCGGAGTTGATAAAACCATCCGCATATGGCATCCAAACATCCTGTCACGACCCACAGGCAAGATGCTGGGTCACTTGTTCACAATAGTGGACATTGTGATGAATGAGAAGGACCAACACGTCATCAGTCTGTCCACCGCGAGGGTATTCAGGGTGTGGGACGTACACACTCTCGCATGTTTGCAGGTGAGACGTCTGTAAGTTGGTTCTATTATATTTCTATATGCAAAAAAAACATGTGCCTGAACCCAGCGGATTGATGGGTTCTACCAAATTAAAAGAACGTGTCTATCACATACAACACACTGCAATAGCTCCGGTAACCCGACGGTGGGCGCGAGGTGATATGACGATTGCCCGTGTGTTAACCCCGTTGGTTTTCCCATCCACGGGGATAAACATGAATATTCTATATTTGATGGTTTGTACAACTGCACAAAAGAATAATAACCAAAAAATGGGATTATGTACCAACATATTGTGTGCGGAGTATTGACACTAACCATGGATTTGCTGACAGGTGTTCACAGATAGCGACGAGAGATCGGGAGAGAGAAGGATTTGCTCCATGTTGTTCGATGGGCGGAGGGATCGACTCTTCACAGGTTTGTATGTTTTGTACGATCGTTGTCTCTACATGCTCGGTGTAGTACAATGCGCTGATGACTAATCCGATCCTTGGTACTGTCGTGTGACCGAGTGGTTAACACGACTGATATGTATAACAAATTAAATAAAAAAGCCGTTTTAGAAACGAGGTCACCGCGGGTTCGAAACTTAGCTCGGTAAACAATTTATTTTTTGAAAAATTTAACTTAATGTATCTTGATGGTGAATAATCAGGTTTTCCTTGCCAGGTTCAAGTTCGTTGGACATGTGGCCGATGACGCGCACTGTGCAAGACTCCATGTCCGTTCCCCACTCACACGATCATCCCATATCCTCCGTATTCATTCATACGTCACTTCCGAACTCCTACGTCATATCCATCTGTTCGGAATCCATCTTGAAGGTACGAAATAGCGGACGACGACCCAATTTGTATGTCGCGTCCATTTGTGGGCTATTTACCACGCTCTGACGCCCCTCTATTGAGCCAAGGCAAAAATCGTGCTTTTCCCTCATATACACAACAATTAGAAACTGGCTATGTAGAGTCAATATAACCTCAAAGACGTAATACAGTGATATCTGTGATATCATATAGGATAGTATATTCATATTTATCCCCGTGAATGGGAAAACCAAGGGGGTTAACGCACGGGCAAACGTCAGATCACCTCGCGTCCATCGTCGGGTTACCGAAGCTATTGCAGTGTGTTGTATATGATAGACACGTTCCTTCAATTTGGTAGAACCCATTAATCCGTTGGGTCCAGGAAATGTCTGTTAAGTGTCTTGAGGAAGGACACAACTGACCAGATTACAACCAGTGTCGAACCTACAACCTTTCGGTTGAAAGTCGCACTAAACCACCAGACTAACTGGTCGGACAAATTGCTGGGAAATTCTTCGACATTTTAACACAACATTGTCGCAGTTATCAAAGAACCAACTATATTTCCACCCTAATACACCATTACACCCACTTCACACCATTGAAAGTATTAAGTTGCTTATCCTGCTCCATACAGGTGTGGGAGTTAGAGACAGGTCGGCAGATGTACCAGATCATGGAGGCGCATGGACCGAACGTAGAAATCACCTCGGCGTCGATTAATCCTGAAGGAACCAGACTGGTTACTGGTGCATATGACGGTGAGTCGAATATGGTGTGTTGGTGTTAAGTCTGGTGTATGTGGTGCATGGCGTATATTGCTGAATATAGTGTGTTTGATTGTAAGTATAATGGTGTTAATGGCGGTTTGTATGGTGGGATATTTTTAGTATATATATAGTTGATTTTTGGTGCGTATGGTCGCATGTGTGGTGATATGCATGGTGTTTATGCTGACGTTTAGTTACCAGTAACAAACTGATGAAACAGGTTCGCTGAAAGTCTGGGAGTTCGGGAACGGACTGGAGTTGAAGGGATTTGCTCTGGAGGAATCGAAGGATGAGGATCAATCGGTTGTGTGGGTGGGATATGTGGGGAGAGAGGTGGTGGTAAGTGGTTTGTGGGGTGTGCTGAGGTTGGTACTGTGGGATATTTATGTTTATCCTTGTGGATGGGAAAACAAAGGGGTATGATTCATATGATCCTTCAATGTAGTAGAACCCATTAATCCGTTGGGTTTAGGCAATGTCCGTTAAGTGCTTTGCCCAAGAACACAACCGACTAGCTAGCGACCAGTTTCGACCTGCAAACCGTTGGCTAAAAGACGTTTCACTTATCCATCAGACTTACAGGTCGGGCAGATTGTAACCTCTTGAAGGGTTTGTAATCGCTATTGAGAAACAACCGTTTATTCTTTAATGACACCAAAGCAATTATCCAAACCTCTCGTTCTCCTATCCGCTCCGAGGAAAAGTTTAAATTCCTCGGACCACTACGACGATAGATTATATGATCATATTGCATTTTTTACCGACACAAGTTTCGAACCCAAGATAGGTACGTCACTTGTGCCGTTTTTAAATAAATAAGTCGGTATCGGTCGCGCTAACCATTCGGCCACACGACCGTACTGATTAAGTATTGCATTTGAATGTAATCAATATTACGTTTTGTGCAGCACAACGACACGGACGAGGTGGACCAATTACCTACACACGATGTTTCCTGCTTCAAAATACTCGGGTACGGCTGGAACAACAAACTCAAGCTTTTCAAGGTGAATATATGGGATGGAAGGCTACTGGGCTTAGCCTGTCGAGCCGTCGTCGGGGGGATTGCAATACCTTCACCATCAGTGGTGTAACTGAGCTTAAAACGGAGTGAACTGAATTTGAATTTATTACAAATTTAAACAAACTTAACTTAACTTGGCGCTGTAACACAAGTAATTTAGTAATTGACAAAATAAACGTAATGTCATAGAAAATACAAGTAAAGTAAACTGCGAATTACAGAACTGAATTTAAACCCGCTGTAATAAAACAATCAACGTAAAACACGCGCGCCAGACTGATTAAGTGACGCCTATTAAAAGAAGCGCTTAAGACAAAAATGGTTAAAATGTCATTTTACGGATTTCTGTCTTTTGTGCAAGACATAGCATTATCTCTTGCAACTTGACTACGTCGAAGGGTATTCTGACTAAACCACCCCAATTAATGCATGAAAATAATAATTAGTTTCCCGTTACAAACTGAGTAATGTTATCCCGCTATACCTTTGTACAAGGATGACGTAGAAGAACCAGAGTTGATCTTCATCTGCGTGCTCAGTGGAGCGTGCGAATTGCCGATTTCATCCAGCATCAGCACACAGGTGGGTCATAATATCTCATGCGATTGTACAGTTTGGTGGTTGTTTAGAAACGTTACCAATTAGTCTTACTGATTAGTCTGGTGGTTAAGTGCCTCGTCTATCAACCTAAGGGCTTCTGGTCGAAACTGGTCGCTAGCTAGTCGGTTGTGTCCTTGGGCAAGGCACTGTACGGATATTGCCTGAACCCAGTAGAATTATGGGTTTTACCAAAATTGAAGGAACGCTTGAATCATACATAACACACTTCAATAGTTTTGATAACCTACGGTGGGCGCGAGTTGATCTAACGATTGCCTGTGTGTTAACCCCCTTGGTTTTCCCATTCACGACGATAAACATAAATGTTCTATTCTAAATACCAATGATCTAGAAAAACTTTCATTATTGAAACCAAATCAGCGACTTCCAATATTGTCGCATCCACCTAAATAACGTTATGTTCCAGGACAGGGACCAGGATGGGCAGACAGAAGAAGATATCGTGACTCGACAGGTGATTTTGATGACGTGTGCGCCTTGATGTGTGACGTGCAACTTCTGGTTGCTGGTTCTACGTCAGCCACACTTCCACATCTATTCACATGAAATATTCAATCTTTCTTTAATGTTACACATAACTCGTACAGGATAGGATATTCATGTTTATCCCCGTAAATTTGAAAATCAAGGGGGTTAACACACTTTAATTCGCTGGGTTCAGGCAATGTTTTCTGTTAATTCAGGCAATGGTTCCGTTAAGTGTCTTGACCAAGGGCACAGCCGACTGGCTAGCGACCAGTTTTTGAACTGCAATCCTTCGGCAGAAATACGACGCACTAACCCACTGGACTAATCAACACAACATGGTTATTTCCCTCAGATCGATGTTTTGCTGAGTAATGAAATCAGCCACTGCGTTTACTCGTTGAAGATAACACCAAGATGTTGATTACTGGTTGCGCCAGCGGTGATATTGTTATATGGGATGTCGATGAGCAAATTCCCACAAACATGTATGTAACATAACAATTCACTTTAACCATCACATTGATTCAGCCTGGTAGAGTCTACCCTCTTATGCATTGTTTCTCAAATGGTGCGCCGCAGGGGTTAGCTAGGTGCGCCACACTTGCATTTCGTAAATTTACGACAGAAGGTACATAGATCATAAACTACTAAATAGTTAGTGTCTAGTTCTTTCTTTTCCATTGTAACGTTTTTAGTATTTAGCATATTGTTTTGACTTCCCATGCACGGTGCGCCCATTCGCGTTTGTAATTGGTCTTGAGTACGCCACGAGGTCAAAAAGATTAAGAACTACTGGTTTAATGGCATGAACACAAATTGAATTTCCTTTTTTTACTACTTAAAATAACTTCCCATCAATCCACCGTGGTTGCATGCATTTTACCTCCCCTACAGTTTCGAACTTCGGTGCAAAGGCGTCGCACTAAACCACCCGACTAACCGGTCGGACAAAACTTCCCCATCACCCCCCCCCACAGTACTTGAAATAACTTCCCCATTAATCCACCGTCGTTATGCACCTCCCCTCCACAGTTTCGAACTCGGGAAAGCAGAGTTGGCGAGCAGCTATGACGCTCACCGCCACCGGAACAAGGAGATGTCTCCGCACCAGGTGAACGGGATTTCGATCCTCTCACATGTGATCTTCCGTCCCGATCCTGAGGAAGTGCGGAGGAGAATGATCAAACAGAAGAAATTGGAGAAATTGTCGGGAGAGGTAACTATGTGGGGTATTTCCCTTAAGCGATCTGTCCGATTAAGTGAAAACAAATGAATCATCCAAACTAACACAGATAATACAGAACTAATCCTGTGATAGAACTATCGTTCTCCACCTTCTAACACAAAGCAAAGGTATGCTATCCTAACTGCTCACAAGGTTTAGCGTGCCGTCATCCCCCATATCTGTAACTTGAGTGACTGTTTCGTCTTATTTGACCGTACCCCATTTTAGCTGTTTAATGCATGGAAGGTGAAATATGAATAATATGTTGTCTATGTCTAACCGGTTAGTCTAGTGGTATAGTGCGACGGCTTTCAATCGGAAGATTGCAGGTTCGAAACTGCTCGATAACTAGTCGGTTGTGTCCCTGGGCAAAGCACTAAACGGAAATTGCCTGAACCCAACGGATTAATGGGTTTTACTAAATTGAAGGAACATGTGAATTATACTCAACACACTGCAATAGCTCCGGTAACCCGACGGTGGGCACGAGGTGATCTGACGATTGTCCGCGTGTTAAACCCCCTTGGTTTTCCCATTCACGGGGATAAACATTATTATCCAATCATATGTCTGGAATAATTCATGGTAGGAGAAATCTGAATAATGTGTTGTCTATGTCCGATTAGAAATTGGAAGATGAGCAGAATGGGGGAGAGGAGTGGGAGAAAGAGGAGCAGGAGGAGAAGGAGGGAGAGGAGGAGAAGGAGTGGGAGGAGCAAGAGGAAATGGGAGAAGTGGATTTAGAAGTTGAGGTTGGTATTCCTACCCAACCACACAAAGTATCTTCATGAATCCCCCCATAGAACGATGATGTGGATGGCAGTGACGTAGGGACAGATGATGAGGGGGTGTACAGGAAGGAGGAACCGATTAAGATGGTCGAGATATCGTTCCCAAAAGTGATAGCATCTTGCCACCAGGATTCCAGCATCAGGTGTGTCGGAAGAGGGAAAGTCCCTGCTGGTATACCTCAATGAATTCCGCTGTTTGAAGCAAAACTTCATTAACTAGTCCACGCATGCATGAGCAGAATAATCGTAAATACATTCTACAATAGACGTTTAATTGTGCATAAAAACTTTATCACGGGTTTGACTCAAACGTTCATTGTGAATAACCGCGCTTATTTAAAAGTGGATTTACTTTACGAGTTTCCTGTGACACCCGCACACAAATCCTTATATGTTGATGCGAATGAAATATTTCTCCGACAATTATCAATATTCCCACAACGTCATCATTTCAGTAACATCCATGGTTCAATCATAGGTTCTGGACCAAGAGTGGTGATCTCCTATGTTCGGTGGTTCCCCTGCTACGTCAGATATCCCCGCTGACGTGCATATGCTGTGACGAACACGCCGACCGCGTCATCGCTGGAGATGCAAGTAAGATGTTTAACTTGGGATGTAAACTTTAATTTATATACAACTCCCTTTATATACAACCCACTTTATATACAACCCACTTTATATACAACCCACTTTATATACAACCCACTTTATATACAACCCACTTTATATACAACCCACTTTATATACAACCCACTTTATATACAACCCACTGCAAAAGCTTTAAGACCGACGATTGCGGGGTAATGTGACGGTTACCTGTGTGTTTTATTCACTGTTGATTCGTTCACTTGTTGAAATGTTAAACCCGACGCTGCACTACGAATAAGTATCCGCTAGGTGGCGTAAGCGACACAAAATGAAACAAAATGTTTGGGAGAGTCGCAAATTAGGTACGGTCGTGTGGCCAAATGGTTAACGCAACCGATACATATACCGACTCTTATACATAAAAACGGTCCTTGTGACGAGCCCATCGTGGGTTCGAAACTTAGCTCGGTAAAAAAAGAAAATTTTAAATTATTACAAGTCAATAAATGTGCATAAGGTGTCAACGTATGTGTGCCGTGTGCAGCGAGTTGTTCCAACAACAACATCATACGTAGACAAATACCATTGTTATGTCATTATAGAGGGTTACGTAATAGTGTGGGAGGTATCGGAGTTCCTTGAGAAGTCATCGATTCAACTCCCACAACCTGTGCGTCAGGAACAAGTGAAACAGTTGATCACGTGGAGGGCTCATCTTACCAAAGTCATCAGTTTGTGCTTTGGTGACGTCAGCAAGGTGCTGGTGACGTCATCAACTGATGGATCGGTCAGGTAAGTCACGTGATAGTATGGTGGTGTGTTAATTTCCACCGTTTACAAGTAACTCAACTGTGGTCGCGAGGTAGCAAATATATAATCGAACCACCAACCACACTATATTTCTAGCAACTCGAGTTTGGCAAAAGTTGCCTCTTAATACAACTCTGTCCAGTCGAATAGCGCGGTTAGATAGTTGCCTAATGGTTAACGCGATTGATATGTATATTCCAATTTGACACAAAACGATGTTAAGGACGAACCTATTATGGGTCCGAACCTTGGATCGGTAACAAAATTTAGTTTAAAAAAAGTCAGTTTAAAACTACTTATGGCTGTTAGAATCATACACAACACACTGCAATAGCTCCGGTAACCCGACGGTGGGCGCGAGGTGATCTGACGATTGCTCGTGTGGTAACCCCCCTACGAGGTGATCTTATGATTTAACTTGCGATAATGATTCTTGTGGTTTCCTTTTCCCAAGTATTTCAATAGGACGATCTAAACCGGGTATTCCCCTCCACCAGAGTATGGTACCCGCACAGCGGTCAGTATGTTGGATACTTCGGTCAACATCGCATCTGGCACATCACGCCCACTCCGTCACTTCCGTCTAGTCCCGTGCTTCCCTATGACATCACAGAGAGCCCTATGAACAGCGTCAATGTGAAAGTGACCCACCGCAAGACGCAGACAAAGAAATATGATTATCCGCTCGTGTTTGAGTCGGAGAGGTTTGTGGCGGAGTAATATTAACGCGTGGCGGAGTAATATTCAGAGGCTTGTGGCGGAGTAATATTCACGCGTGGCGGAGTAATATTCAGAGGCTTGTGGCGGAGTAATATTCAGAGGTTTGTGGCGGAGTAATATTCAGAGGTTTGTGGCGGAGTAATATTCACGCGTGGCGGAGTAATATTCAGAGGTTTGTGGCGGAGTAATATTCAGAGGTTTGTGGCGGAGTAATATTCAGAGGTTTGTGGCGGAGTAATATTCAGAGGCTTGTGGCGGAGTAATATTCACGCGTGGCGGAGTAATATTCAGAGGCTTGTGGCGGAGTAATATTCAGAGGCTTGTGGCGGAGTAATATTCAGAGGTATGTGGCGGAGTAATATTCAGAGGTTTGTGGCGGAGTAATATTCAGAGGTATGTGGCGGAGTAGTATTCAGAGGTTTGTGGCGGAGTAATATTCAGAGGTTTGTGGCGGAGTAATATTCAGAGGCTTGTGGCGGAGTAATATTCAGAGGTTTGTGGCGGAGTAATATTCAGAGGTTTGTGGCGGAGTAATATTCAGAGGTTTGTGGCGGAGTAATATTCAGAGGTTTGTGGCGGAGTAATATTCAGAGGTTTGTGGCGGAGTAATATTCAGAGGCTTGTGGCGGAGTAATATTCACGCGTGGCGGAGTAATATTCAGAGGCTTGTGGCGGAGTAATATTCAGAGGTTTGTGGCGGAGTAATATTCAGAGGCTTGTGGCGGAGTAATATTCAGAGGTTTGTGGCGGAGTAATATTCAGAGGTATGTGGCGGAGTAATATTCAGAGGTATGTGGCGGAGTAATATTCAGAGGTTTGTGGCGAAGTAATATTCAGAGGTATGTGGCGGAGTAATATTCAGAGGTATGTGGCGGAGTAATATTCAGAGGTTTGTGGCGGAGTAATATTCAGAGGTTTGTGGCGGAGTAATATTCAGAGGTTTGTGGCGGAGTAAAATTCACGCGTGGCGGAGTGATATTCACGCGCGGCAGAGTAATATTTACGCGTGGTCATCCAATGACACAATACTCATATTACAGTTGAATTTCTTTTTAAAATTAAATAATTTCTCGCAAACTATTCATTCATAAGTAAGGGACAGTTGTTACGAAACATCATTTGACCACAGTCTTCACATACAAATAAATGGAAATCACTGTTTGAAGCAAAGCAACTCGACCACGCGCATGAGTACCCGAAAATAATCTGGAATAGATATTTATCATAGGAATTCCCCCAATTATTTGCGGATAACTGCGCTTTAATTCTTAAAAGTTGATTTACTTCTTAATTTATCCTAAGACACCGGTGTATAAATCCTTAAATGTTGATGCGAATGAAGTTTTTCCACGGCAATTATCAATAATTCCACAACGCCATCACAATAATAATAATTACGAAGTTATAACGTGTAGCATGAGGTATGATTTACATGAGTTTAGCACATCACCCCAACCTATTCGCAGATGGAAACCATTCCGAAGATCAGCCTACCAGCGTGAAACACCCCCCGACCCAACCCCTCCATTCCACACCAATCTCAATCTCATCGAAATTAGGAACAAGAAGTTTTTCAGCGCGCTAGTGAAACCTCGTGTAAGTTACCAACATTCCCATCTCGTTAGTCTGGTGGTTAAGCCTTTCAGCCGAAAGGTTTCAGGTGCGAAACTGGTCACTCTAGTCGGTTGTGTCCTTGTGCAAGGCACTTTACGGACATTGCCTGAACCCAGCGGATTAAAGGGTTCTACCAAATTGAAGGAACGTGTCTATCATATACAACACACTGCAATAGCTCCGGTAACCTGACGGTGGGCTCGAGGTGATCTGACGATTGCCCGTGTGTTAACCCCCTTGGTTTTCTCATTCACGGGGACAAACATGAATATCCTATCCATGTTTGACACGATACAACTAACATCGTGGTATCCGCAGGCCGACAAGAGCAGCCTGGTGACAGACAAACCGATTGATTCGGATTCGGGAGCTATCTTCCACCACCTACCGGTCAGTTATTCCACACTTTAATAACAACTGCTTGATTCATCAAACGCTTCATAATTCCCTTGGCGGCGGTTCACAAGGATAATCGTCCGACACAAATATTGGGCATTAAGCTTTTGTCGACAGGTTCTCGGGGTTATTTGTGATAGTTGGAATTTATTTAATTTTAGCAACCTTATGTAAAACCGAGGTAATGCCTGGGTCCTCCGGATATGACGTCATAAATCCCAACCCCTTGTACGGTCGTGTGGCCGAATGGTTACCGCGACCGATACATATACCAACTCTATACAAAATACGGTCTTGGTGACAAGCCCATCATGGGTTCGAAACTAAGTCCAACAAAAAAAATCCTTCCCCAATGCTACGTTAACACTTTTTGCAGTCAAACTGTTCCGGTCACCAGGACCTCTATGTGAAACTGTTGCAAACTGGGTATTCCCCTAACTAAACACGCCCATGTTCTACCATCCGACAGGTATACCGCATAACAACCCCGCCCGTGCAAAGTCGACCCGCTAACCTGGCGTTTGACGTCACATGGAAAGATGGGCTAGATGGCGGTAAAGAGCTGAAACGAGCCACGCAAGCTAGAAAGGGAAATTCTCAGGCCGAAGCGTTGGTGGGTAGGCGGGCTATTGTTGATTTATATCCTCGTGGGCGGAAAGCTTAGTTCGCACAACAATATAACATCTCGTGATCATAGTTGAATTGTTTGAGGTATTTTATTCCCCCCACGTATTTATGTTCGTTGTTGCTCGTTCGGTGTCGGCAAAGGATTTCCGTGCAATTCGCGCGGCCGGTCTGCTAAACACACAATTGTCAGGTTCCGTGTGTTCAACCACCTCACTTAGAGCGAAAAAAAACTAGTATTTTCCCCCGCGCTGCTACGTTCAGTGGATGTGCGATTCTCCCACTACTATGAACTATAGTTGCCCGGGAAGGTTTTGCTAAATCTTCCACTAAAGCGTTGGTCGTTGTTTCAATGTTTGATTCATCGCGACTTTTCCTGAAACATTACACGCCACGCAACTGAAATCCAACGTCGGTCAAACATCTTCCATTCAGCAACCAGTAGTTGCGATGAGCGAAACACACATACCAAAGTCATTATCCTAAGCGGCGCAACACACGCCGCGCACATTCAATGAAAACAATGCTGAATTCCGCGATTCAAACGCGGTGATTACGTCATGTCTATAGTGTCGTAATATTGAGAAGTATTTTTAGAATCGAAACAAACTTTCCGAGCTCTCGTCCAAGGGACTATGGAGTTTTGATGTCGGCCCTTGTGTTATATAGCGTTCTATATGCGCTTGCACATCACGCCACTTGTGCGGTGATGCGTAGTGCGTGGTGCGTGGTGCGTGATGCGTAACGTCGGTGCATAACCTTCGTTCTTTCTTTCCCGCTCTTATATACCGGGTCTGCTGGAAATAGCCACATTCGAGTTGTTGTACAGCGCGCATACAACTGACGTAATCTAAACATATTTGTTATACAGCAGCCTCACAAAGGCCGAGAGAACCGAAAGCCGCCGACGGGGATTTCCGTCTCGCGGAAGTAAGGAGAAATTCACCTTTACTACTCTCTGTGCCGTCCAGCAGCGGAATTACATTTTATTGCACCTGACCACTAATTAACATCCATATTTTATACATCCGCTGTGTTGGGTTTTCCCTGTAATTTCTTTTTGATTAATAAATAAAACGTGATTTTCATGAGAGTTTTATTTCAATAAATAAGTGCAAAGTCGGAAGTATAAAACGAGAGGTAAACACACATGAAAAGGCAAAAAGTATTTCGAATGATTGCAACACATAGTTTGGACGTAGTCACGTGACGGGGTCATGACCTCGCATATTTGATTTCCCGCCGATAGCTGCGCGACATTTTGTTCGACATAGTTTTAATGACGTAGGTATCTTTGTCTTTCAACGTAATAATCGAAGACAGATATTTTCCAGCGCGTCGCTCGGTGATTATGAAGTAAAATTTGCCCCGTTGCAGTGGTTGGCAGTGTGGGTCAATTTCGCGTATGACCCCCTTCTTCCAGCCCCCGGGGACGCCGGGTTGCACCGGGTGAATCACCTTCACCCTCCCTCTGTGCACACATCGGGACCCTTCCTTTACCGTCGACCTTTGAACTCGGATCGCAATCAACGTCGGCTCAGCTGACTTGAACCGATCGGCTTGTTCTGTGGGATATTCATGTTTATCCCCGTGAATAAAGAACTAAGGGGGTTAACACACGGGCAATCGTCAGATCACCTCGCGCCCACCGTCGGGTTACCGGAGCTATTGCAGTGTGTTGTGTATGATTGACACGTTCCTTCAATTTGGTAGAACCCATTACTCTGCTGGTTTCAGGCAATGTCCATCAAGTCCCTTACCCAAGGACACAACCGACTGGCTGGCGACCAGTTCCACACCTGCAACCTTTCGATTGAACGGCGACGCACTAAACCACCAGACTAACCGGCCGGGCTTTATATTGATATCATCCCACCCAGCTTGTAGCACTACATACCTGTGTGTCTACATTCATCCCCGACACAACACGCGTCCTGCTTGCTCCGCCCCATCTTAAGCACCGGGCTCCCGCGGCAACAGTGGAAAACCTGTCGATCTCCGCACTCGTCGCGTTTCTTTGTCAATCGCCCGTTCCGACATGTCTGTATGACGAGACAAAGAGGATTGCATAGGATAGATATGTTTAAGAAAGTGACGTTTTTTTCATGACGTAGAACATCGTAAGTTCAACCAAATGCAAAAAGTCGGTTCATATGAGGTATTACAGTGTGTTCATTATGATCTCATTACGAAACACTTTGAAGCAATATCCCATTGATGCAGCCATGTAGCAGATTGCTCAGGGCGGGAATCGAGTCCACAACCCCCAGTGTTTGGATACCGAGCTAGACTTACCAGTGCGCCGATGTTGTTGAAACTGATCCCACTGCACACGTCATTGTGTGAATTGTGACGTTTCAACACCGGTTTCCCGGTCCTGTGGTCGCAGAGATGACGTTGTGAGATCCTCACCCCGTTGCAACACATCGGGTCCGTGACGTCGTTGCATTCAATCACTCGCACTGCAATATAGGGTGGTTGTAAATGCGGTTATGCACGGACTAGGGGCATGTGGTACCTTGAGTGGGAGGAGGGGGCGCGAACACAGGGATCACCTGGACGATACGACCGTCTCGACATTGCTCGTGTTCCACCGGGGTATATACCGGGTAATCGGCCCCTGTATGCACAACCGTCATTCACATGTCCCATATCACCCACTAAATGTACTCACCCATACAACACTCCTGCCCTATCATTCTGTCCACTAGGTGCGCCATACCGCCCCGATCCACGCAACAAGAGTAGCTTTGTGACGTACAAAGGAACGCACGATTGTCCGCGGTAAAACACGTCGCAGGTTTCACACATCTCACCGCTTCCTCTCTGCCTGTGGTGCAACATGGTTATGCGTCGACTGATCCGCTCAATTGGTAAACGTAAGATTTGGAATTCAAAATGGTGACACCGTAGTCGGTTATGTCATTTGCAATTAACAGACACCACCTGAACCCAATAAATTGGTGGGTTTACCACAGTTGAAAATCTTAATCATATATAACACACTGCAACAGTTGTTCGGTAACCCGACGGTAGGTGCTTTATTCCCCGCTTAAATAGATACAACTTGAAATTCCATCCAAGCCAACATTGACTTACCTTCCGCACAACAACAGCCAAGCACGGCAAACAATACAATTAAAACCGATACAATCTTCATTTTAATTCAGCCAAGATATCTTGCTCATAGCTTAACTGGTACAACAATAAGGTCTGGGACCTTACACAGGGCTTATAAAACTGAATGGGCCCGGGACTTCCCCTAAGTTATACTTCCCCTAGTAATATTCCGATTGGTGGAAAGTTCCGCATAACGTTTCTGACGTCAATAATGAGTCAGAATTTTATTCGACAAACCTGAGAGGTGTTTAGGGGATTTTTTGCGGGGAATTCCCTTAAAGGTGAACACAGTTACAGAAAGTTGCGCAATACTGATGATGCCTGCTCACGAGACACTGGAATAGCGGAACTACTACGCTCTCGGGAATTGTTACGTATTTGCCGCTACTGCCTTCTCAATGAACTGTCACGTCATAATGTGATCGTAGAGGGAGAAAGGGCTTCTCATTAAACAGTTTCGCTTTAAATGAAAAAAAGTGTGAACATATTTGACTACCTACGTAAATCGGCAATAAATAACCACGTGGGTTCTCTCCTATTTAGCACAAGGAACATTCTCTCGCTTAAACACGGAAGTGAAGCAGGAACAATCGGTCCTGATGTAAATTTCCGCGCACACCGCGTACTTTCCCACGTGGAACTATAGGAGTTCCGCTGGTCGCGCTTTCATACGTCACAATCGTAGTATTTATAAGCGGAATTGAAATGTGTGACGTCAAACCATATTTTTAAACATCAATCCTTTTGAAATGTTTTACGATTAGACACCAACCAAATCCAGTGATTAATAGTGATTAACAAAAGGTTTGAAAGATTGTGTTGACGAATGGTTAAGCGTCAACGATTAATATTGCAATTTCTATTTATAAAAGGAGGGGCAAGTCCATCATGGGTTCGAAAGTTTAGCAGGGTTAAAATACCATGTCTACGTTGTTTGCAGATATGATGAATGATCGCAAGGACTCATATGCAACATTCTAACTTTTTAATACACGGTTATAACCAGGACTGCAACGACACTATTAAAAAGTATCGATAATCGCGATTGTCGTTGGTAAACACGGGGAATTCCCAAAATCTAAAATAAACATCTATATAACGAACTGAAATGCGTTTCTTGGTAACAATAAAACTATAGTTTGTCTTTAAATAATGCTTAAGAAATCAATATTATTTGTAATTATTGCAATAAACATACAAATCAATGTGTAAAACCTAACCACGCGTTTTACCTACTGAATAAATAGTCCATGTATTTACGACATAAATGAAAAGTTTGCAAAACGCCAAAGCTCGTATAGTTTGTAAATATTGCGTTCGTTCAGTATCTCTAGTAACTTTAATTCCACAAAACATTATTCACACTTTAATTGTTTGATTATCAACGTAATATAAACCACCATTCACACTTTAATTGTTGAACTTTATTACGTAATACAATGTAAATTATTCTAAGTTTGTAAGTAACGAAAGTTAGCTTGTATACATCTAAATGTATGGAACCATGCCTGTAATAGAGTATGTATAAATGAACAGTATCCTTTAATGATTGCAAAATAATTATTTGGATATGCCTGTCATATGACCGGGGGTAAACAAACAACGCTGGTCAAACGGGCGTTTATGGATTGTGAATACTGTGTGAGTATTTCTCGCCATTTTATATATTGGTTTCGTCTGGTAATAAAGCTTGTTTCGATAATTAAATAATTCCTCGCAACACGCGCTCGCACCACAGTTTGCAATACGCCACGTCGTCGTAATTGTCGAATTTGTATTTGCTTGGAGACTTTTAAATCTATAGGGGTTCCGCTGGTCGCGCTTTCATTCGTCACAATCGTAGTATTTATAAGCGGAATTGAAGTGTGTGACGTCAAACCATATTTTTAAACATCAATCCTTTTGAAATGTTTTACGATTAGACACCAACCAAATCCAGTGATTAATAGTGATTAACAAAAGGTTTGAAAGATTGTGTTGACGAATGGTTAAGCGTCAACGATTAATATTGCAATTTCTATTTAGAAAAGGAGGGGCAAGTCCATCATGGGTTCGAAAGTTTAGCAGGGTAAAATACCATGTCTACGTGGTTTGCAGATATTATGAATGGTCGCAAGGACTCATATGCAACATTCTAACTTTTTATTACACGGTTATAACCAGGACTGCAACGACACTATTAAAAAGTATCGATAATCGCGATTGTCGTTGGTAATCACGGGGAATTCCCAAAATCTAAAATAAACATCTACTCTATAACGAACTGAAATGCGTTTCTTGGTGATAATAAAACTATAGTTTGTCTTTAAATAATGCTTGAGAAATCTATCTTATTTGTGATTATTGCATTAAGCTTACAAAACGATGTGTAAAACCTAACCACGTTTAATACCTACTGAATAAATAGTCCATGTATTTACGACATAAATGAAAAGTTTGCAAGACGCCAAAGCTCGTATAGTTTGCAAATATTGCGTTCGTTCAGTATCTCTAGTAACTTTAATTCCACAAAACATTATTCACACTTTAATTGTTTGATTATCACGTAATATAAACCACTATTACACTTTGATTGTTGAACTTTATTACGTGTACAATGTAAATTATTCTCGGTTTGTAAGTAAGGAAAGTTAGCTTGTATACATCTAAATGTATGGTACCATGCCCGTAATAGAGAATGTATAAATAAACAGTATCATTTAATGATCGCAAAATAATTATTTGAAGATGCCTGTCATATGGATAAACAAACCGGGGATAAACAAACAACGCTGGTCAAAAGGGCTTTTATGTTTTGTAAATACTGTGTGAGTATTTCTCGTCGTTTTATCTATTGGTTTCTTCTGGTAATAAAGCTTGTTTCGATAATCAATATTTCCTAACAACACGTGTTCGCAACGCAGTTTGCCTTACGACGCGCCATCGTAATTGAATAATTTGCATTTGCTTGGAGACTTTTAAATAGGGTTAACTTCCCCATCAAATAACTTCCCCATTCACATTTAAATCGGTAAATTGTATCATAATAAATACCATTCACACGTTGATTATCTGATATAACAAAGCGTCTGTGAAACCATAAACCTGATTTTTTAAAAGTATAATCTTAAATAAATAATAATAATAATAAAAGAGATACTACAAAGCGAGAACCGGCGTCTCTAAACTAACCATGCGCGTGTTATGCGAGGTAATTGTCAGCGCTGGTCAGCATGACCGATGGAAGGTATAAAGCGCCGGTCACGATAGCTCAAATGCCGGTCAAATGACCGATGACCGACCGTTATTTTGCGGTCTGCGATTTATAACATATCAGCCCTAATAACACCTAATCCTAGGCGTAGGACTACGGTTTAGTGCGATGATTACATAACAATGACACGTGTTACAATATGTGTTTGTTATAACAATACGTTTGTGAGTGCATAAACGCTATTTTTAACGAACACTCAAGACGAATTTTTATGCAAAAGTATAACCATAGTAAATTAAACAAGACCGTCAGTTGGCCTACTACTAGTTTACTATACTATGGTTTAACTGATAAAATAATGCGTCTGTGGTACGAATATTGCGATACGCGATTATTAGTATCGTAGCTGCGTAGTATAATATCGCGATTATCGATATATCGTTGCAATCCTAGTTATAACCAGCTGTTGCAACATTTTATGAAATTGCCTTTTAAAGTTTGAACTAAAAATGCTGAAGTATTGATTCCATTTGTAATAGCGGGAAGTGGGAAGATTGTTCGTGCGTCATCAAATTACGTTTGTCTTGTGTTTGCGTCAATACAGTTTCGTCACACTATGCGCTACCATACACACATGACAACCTCTATGCGCTACCATACACACATGGTCTCTATGTGCTACCATACACACATGGCAACCTCTATGTGCTACCATACACATATGGCAACCTCTATGTGCTACCATGCACACATGGCCTCTATGTGCTACCATACACACATGGCAACCTCTATGTGCTACCATACACACATGGTCTCTATGTGCTACCATACACACATGGCAACCTCTATGTGCTACCATACACATATGGCAACCTCTATGTGCTACCATGCACACATGGCCTCTATGTGCTACCATACACACATGGCCTCTATGTGCTACCATGCACACATGGCCTCTATGCGCTACCATACACACATGGCAACCTCTATGCGCTACCATACACACATGGCAACCTCTATGTGCTACCATACACACATGGCAACCTCTATGCGCTACCATACACACATGGTCTCTATGTGCTACCATACACACATGGCCTCTATGTGCTACCATACACACATGGCAACCTCTATGTGTTACCATACATACATGGCCTCTATGTGGTACCATACACACATGGCCTCTATGTGCTACCATACACACATGGCCTCTATGTGTTACCATACACACATGGCCTCTATGTGCTACCATACACACATGGCCTCTATGTGTTACCATACACACATGGCCTCTATGTGCTACCATACACACATGGCAACCTCTATGCGCTACCATACACACATGGCAACCTCTATGTGCTACCATACACACATGACCTCTATGCGCTACCATACACACATGACCTCTATGTGCTACCATACACACATGGCAACCTCTATGTGCTACCATACACACATGGCCTCTATGTGCTACCATACACACATGGCCTCTATGCGCTACCGAACTTTAAACAAAATTCCATCGCTTGAACATACCAAACTGAGGTAAAAATTTTTCAAAATTTTTGAAAAATTTTCTAAGTTTTTTCCCACTTCCAGTGGTAAGTTATGCATTAAAATTTGTACATGTGATGCAAGTCTGACCGTGGTTACATAGGCGAACTTTAAACAAAATTCCATCGCTGGAACATACCGAACTGAGGTAAAAAAATTTCAAAATTTTTGAAAAATTTTCTAAGTTTTTTCCCACTTCCAGTGGTAAGTTATGCATTAAAATTTGTACATGTGATGCAAGTCTGACCGTGGTTACACGGGCGAACTTTAAACAAAATTCCATCGCTGGAACATACCGAACTGAGGTAAAAAATTTTCTAAGTTTTTTCCCACTTCCAGTGGTAAGTTATGCATTAAAATTTGTACATGTGATGCAAGTCTGACCGTGGTTACACGGGCGAACTTTAAACAAAATTCCATCGCTGGAACATACCGAACTGAGGTAAAAAAATTTCAAAATTTTTGAAAAATTTTCTAAGTTTTTTCCCACTTCCAGTGGTAACTTATGCATTAAAATTTGCACATGTGATGCAAGTCTGACCGTGGTTACACGGGCGAACTTTAAACAAAATTCCATCGCTGGAACATACCGAACTGAGGTAAAAAATTTTCAAATTTTTTGAAAAATTTTTTAAGTTTTTTCCCCACTTACCAGTGGTAACTTATGCATTAAAATTTGTACATGTGATGCAAGTCTGAC
>CH003077.1:0-42868 GCA_000149265.1 Ciona savignyi
CCACTTCATCATAAGTGTGAGTATGATAGTGGCTTGGGTTCGTCATAAGTGTGAGTATGATAGTGGCTTGGGTTCATTATAAATGTGAGTATGATAGTGGCTTGGGTTTATTATAAGTGTGAGTATGATAGTGGCTTGGGTTCGTCATAAATGTGAGTATAATAGTGGCTTGGGTTCATCATAAATGTGAGTATGATAGTGGCTTGGGTTTGTAATAAGTGTGGGTATGATAGTGGCTTGGGTTTATCATAAGTATGGGTGTGATAGTGGCATGGGTTCGTCATAAGTGTGAGTATGATAGTGGCTTGGGTTCGTCATAAGTGTGAGTATGATAGTGGCACGGGTTCGTCATAAGTGTGAGTATGATAGTGGCTTGGGTTCGTCATAAGTTTGGGTATGATAGTGGCTTGGGTTTATCATAAGTGTGGGTATGATAGTGGCTTGGGTTCGTCATAAGTGTGGGTATGATAGTGGCTTGGGTTTGTCATAAGTGTGGGTATGATAGTGGCTTGGGTTCGTTATAAGTGTGGGTATGATAGCGGCATGGGTTCATCATAAATGTGAGTATGATAGTGGCTTGGGTTCGTTATAAGTGTGGGTATGATAGTGGCTTGGATTTGTCATAAGTGTGGGTATGATAGTGGCTTGGGTTCGTTATAAGTGTGGGTATGATAGTGGCTTGGGTTCATTATAGGCGTAATTATGATAGTGGCTTGGGTTCGTCATAAGTGTGTGTATGATAGTGGCTTTGGGATCGTCATAAGTGTGTGTATGATAGTGACTTGCATAAATGAAAGTATGTTAGTGGCTTAGGTTCATCATAAATGTCAGTATGATTGAATATAGTTTGGGTTCATTATAGGTGTGAGTATGACAGTTTCTTAGGTTTAACATAAGAGTGGGCAGTAATGCATAAAACACCAAAAATCGGTGAGATCATTACCAACAGGATTTAGGTATTTGGTTTGAAATTTTTACAAAAAAAAATGATTTGAACAAACTTATAGCAGGAATGGGCAACATATGGCTCATAAAAGGATTTTTACCGGCCCTAAGACTGTATTTAAAAATAACCTGTAATGTGGCCCAGGTCCGGCCCGCTGTCTGTATCCAACCACACTCTGTAATGTGGTCCGACGCATCATTGCTTAAAGTTGCCTATCACTCTACTCTTACCGCACTGTTAGTGGAGCTGTTGTAATAAACAATTGCCTTAGTCAACAAACAATTGTGTTAGCACACTTTTTATACTAACAATATAAGGTCAAAGCAGAGAGCGCTGTAAACATCCCCCACTACTGAGTAACAACGTGACTGTTAGTGTTAGTTTTTCTTTAGCTGTTATCAGTTATATTTAAATTCTAAATATAAATGGATTTTATAAATTATAAATTATTAAGGATTATTAACCATAAAAATATCATAAGAAACGTAAAGTTGACAGAGAGTGTCCAGCATTTAACAAAGATTGGATACCTAAGTATTTTTTTACAAAGGTTGGCAACAAAGCAGTATGTTTACTGTGTGGTCAGGGTGTTGCGGTATTAAAAGTGTACAGCATTAGTCGTCATTATTTGACGAAACATTGAAACTGTAGCAATAATTTAGTGAATAAATATATGGTTAAGATATTGAATATTATTCATCTAATAATCCGGCCCACCAAGGACTTCATTTTCACACATCTGGCCCAGCGACTAGACGAGTTGCCCACCCCTAATTTATAGCTTGTGGCAAGTAGGGATTCACCGGATGTAATCTGCTACCAGATATTTCGGCCAGAATTAACGATTTAGCAGGCCTTGGAAATCATGCAACAAATGGGTATTAATGTAAAAAACATTTTTAAAAAATTAAAGAAAATAAAGTTTTAAAGCGCACAGCAATAGTTTTATTAAAAACTATGTTCTAACACAAAACTCTAAACTTAAAATTCCATTACGCTAGCACCCAACTGTCAACCAAATTCCTGAAAAACGAGTCACTTTAATCCTTGCACCACGATTTGCTGAGTTGACAATTCGGCAAATTTAATTACATAGGGGCAGGAAATCTAAATCGCATTTCCCCATTTGGTATTACTATATTTTGTTGTTTCGAGCTGTCGGCCTAACATTGTTCGAATAATTATCTGGTACAAACCAGATAGAGTATGTCCGGCAATCTAACACTGACATTGGATTCAGAATTGACATTGGATGATTTTGTGAGCTATTGTGTTGTATTTTCATATAAAAAACATATAGAAAATATTTTAAATCGTTTAAATTCCAATAATATTAAACAATTTCTTTCTTAGCTTACAAAACATTCATTAGCTTGCAAACTTACTATCACTTATGTCAGGTTTTTGACTTGGTAAAAAACCTCACTGGCCTGATTTTGCAATAATGCAGTAATGAGTGTGGGCATGATAGATTTTTTTATCAAAAATTTACATGAGTATTGTTCGAACTCATCTATTTTATTACAGCTGAAGAATTGCGAAACAAATTGAATGTCAGTGCAAATGAACTTGTTGGAGAAACTCTCTTACCGATTCAACTCGAACATGCAGTTGAGAGAGTCAAACTTCAAATCTCCAAAGTTGTTCAACATCATGTTTTCCATGGTGATGATTTTGACTGGAAGGAAGTGGTAAAACCTCAACACTTTTCAATGTTGCACAATCCTGATATCCATGGAATCGCAATCAACCAAATCTTTGATAAAGCTAAAGAAACTGCAACACAAGCTGCACGAAGGTTTGTAACTGATCAAGCTAAAGCAAAGTATATCAAACGACATGGTAACAATATTGCGTTGACTGGGCTTCCGGGGGTCGGAAAATCTACAACCAGCAAGATGATCACCAAATCCATACTGGATAAAATAATTCTACCAGATACAGACGTTTTTGTTCTACATCTCAATAAAAAATGTTAACTTTAAAAAAAAAGTAACACCTTTTCGATTCCTAACTGACAACAGCATTACCAGCTGGCTTCATAGCGACAAGGAAAACAAAGAGTTGATATATGTGTTGCACAACAATCCAAATGTTGTCATTGTGATGGACGGTTTGGATGAAGCTGCAGCCAATTTTTCTAAAACACCTAAAACTTGTCCATTGAATAGAAAGTCAAAACCGGTGGACATCATTAAGAACTTGTTTAACTCTACTCTTTTGCCCAATGCTGTGAAACTTGTGACTTCTAGACCAGGTCAGTTCTATCAGATACACCCTGATTGTCGACCAACTTTCGTTCTTGAAGTGCTGGGTCTTGATAAGGATGCCATAGATGATCTCGGAATACAGATCTGTGGTGAAAGATATCCTGAAATCAAAAAATTTCTGAAGGAACGACCGAATCTTTCTGCTTTGTGTTATGTTCCTGTCAATTGCATTCTGATCATGGCTTGCCTTCTTGTTTGTTTATCTACAGACAAAGAGATGAACTCAATGACGCAAGTCTTAATCTTCGCACTAATTCACTACATGACTTCTGAGCATTTGAAATCTGACAGGACAGAAGAACAAATCAGCTTGGAACTGGTTAAATTAAGCCAACTTGCTTTCAACGGATTCATTAAACAAAAACTAGTCTTTGATATAAAAGACTTCCAGAAAGTAAACACCAACAAAACAATGGCCAATAACTTTATGCACACATATGTTGACAAAGCATCAGGCATGAAAATGAAAATATTGGAAGGACATAAGCGAAGTTACTTTTCTCACCTCATGTGGCAAGAGTTTTTCTCAGCCATTTACATGATGCTCTTTATGCCATATGAACAGTTCCAGAGATATGACTTTATATTTGAAGAAACCCAGTGGGATAACGTTACAAAATTCTTGTTCGGCTTGTGCAACCCAATATCATATACAGATCTTGAGCTTATTTTTTCAACTTCTGAATTCAAAGATGTTGCAGTGAAAAAAAAACTGCTTCTTGGTGTGACGTCTAAAAAAACATTACATTCTACAAATCCTAGCTTCAATAAAGAACTAGGCCAATTGTCTGGATGGATGCAGGAACTAGATGATACAGAAGTAATGAAAATATTAGAGAAATGCTTGCCAACCGACATTGAAATGACAGTTCCAAGTAATTATATTGAAGTCCACACCCCTTGTATTTGCTTTTAAAATATGTTCTGCGCCTCACAACTTAATGGTGAAAGCTGTTAATTCATCAGAAACTGCCGTCTTTCTTCGTGGTTTACAAGCTCAACCAAATATCAGGGTTAGTATTTAAAATGGATTAAGAAACAAATTTAACCAATTCAATGCTATTTTGTTCTCTAAGAATTTTTGGTGTGACCTAGTTTAAAATTTCAGATCAAGAAGATAGAGTTGCGAAGTACAGACATGAGAGATATAACCGAGTATTTGTTATTCCACATCCAACACATTGATGATCTTCAGCTGTGGAATTGCAAACATATTAGTGACTTTATGGGTGATATCATCGAAGCTATAACTAAACGGCCAAACATGGTAAACGAGGTTCATAATATTTCCATTAAAAAAATAGTTTTAATGTGGTGATAGAAGGATGTTATCATAAATTATGTTTTTACACATGGTAACATATTGTTCAAATAATAGCATGAATTCTGTGAAATGTATGACGATGTTACTTGAATTAAATGAGCTTGGATTATTTAATGAAAAAAATTCATTGTAACACAGATCAAGTTGTCGGTTATCGTCGGATATCTTTAATGACAACGCAATGCAATTGTTGGCCAGTTGTCTTGGCAACATATCAGAACTAAATGTGCAGTGCAACGAACTGTCAGAAAAAAGTCAAACAATAATAAAAAAAGAAGTCGAATATCTTCCTCATCCAACGGTAAATCTGAGCTTTTTACTGTATGTGATTATTTTTTAAATAATTAATATTTTTTTCTTAGGATTTGAAGATAACAGATCAATCAATATTTTTCGCACGCACCATGCAAACAACGATAGCACCAACAACTGAATCACTTGTTTCAACAACAACAAAATCAACAACTGAATCACTTGTTCCAACAACAACAAAACCAACAACTGAATCACATGTTTCAACAACAACAAAACCAACAACTGAATCACATGTTCCAACAACAACAAAATCAACAACTAAATCACTTGTTCCAACAACAACAAAACCAACAACTGAATCACTTGTTTCAACAACAACAAAACCAACAACTGAATCACATGTTCCAACAACAACAAAATCAACAACTGAATCACATGTTCCAACAACAACAAAATCAACAACTAAATCACTTGTTCCAACAACAACAAAACCAACAACTAAATCACTTGTTCCAACAACAACAAAACCAACAACTGAATCACTTGTTTCAACCACTAAAACAATTGGACCAAAGGGAGGGAAAATAGAGGTTGAAGCATGTGCATTAATTGTCTCTGCTGGTGTGCTTGATGAAGATGTAACAATCAAACTATCACTGCTACATAAACAAGTAAAAAAAACATTTACATTTATTATTTACATTTTATTTATTTATACTTCACAGTCTATAAATAAGGACAAAAATGTAATTTTATATCATTTTCAGAAGCAATCATTCGTAACTCAAAGTATCCAGTGTGAGCCTCCACTTGAATTCCAACAACCAGTCACATTAAAATTAAAAGCTTTAAAGCCTGATGTAACCTTACTAAAAGATTATAAGGTATGTATGGGTTACCATTAAAATATTGTTTACTTTATTATTATATCAACAAACATAATATGTGTTAACAGATGCCAAGGAGCATTTAAAAATAATGTTTAATAATTTTATTTTTTGCCAAAGTTTCTTTACAGACTATGATGTTTATGCGTTTAGTGTACCAAAATATAAACTGTGTGTTTTTTAATATACATATATTGGGTTGATGCATAATATTCTTTGGTTGTATTTGGTTTCAGATCCAATGGAGTAATGATGGACAGGAGTGGGATATTCTTCGGGAACCTGAGCTACACCTCATTGACCAGTCTTTCGAATTTCAACTTCATCGTCTTTATCCGTATGTTCTGTGGTGATTTGATTAAAATTTTTAACTAACTTAATTTTTGTCTTTCAGCTTTATAGCTATTAAAGAACAAGAAAATACGGACACACTTGAAGTTCAGTCGTTGATTTATTGGCATTGTGCATCAGATGCAGAAATGCAGAAGGTGGTTTGGAAACTACATTACCACAATGAAATGAACAAATCAAAGTTGGATTATGATGAAATATCAAGAAAAAACTTGGTTATACCGTAGGTTTAAATTGTGCTTATCACCATTTCTGAAGTTAATATTTAAATTATAGGTTGTAGTGTACTGTAATTTTTAAACAAAACTGATTGTGGTAAATTTAACCCCACAACAAAATAATAACCAATGGCGACCCACTATGTGCTTAAGATTGTTAACCCCATATTAAGACCAACAAAGGTTGTTATATCAGCTAATAAGAATCCAATTAACTGTGCTCAAACTTTATTTGCCTGTATTGCAGTGTATATATATAATGCATTCAGACATTTTACGTGTTTTTGTTCGGCCTTGTACTAAATTACTAAAATTCAGCAACAAATAAATATGCATTTTCAGAATAAGAAATATAAGCTTAACCATCAAGGACATGGAAACCGAAAAAGTCATATTTAAACCTGCAAGCGTTTTAATTAAACGAAGCCAGTTAAACAAGAAACTGAATATTGATCAACCATTTTGGTTTTCGAAGGAAAACAGAGACATTTATGTTAAAGCAGTATTAGATGCTGGAGATGATATCTATGAAGAAATATTTCCTTTCCGAAACCTTAAACAACAAGGTATGACGTCAAAAAAAATAGTTTAACTATTCATTACTTAAAATGCAATGCATAGTGAAATTCTTGCATGGGTTCTAGGGCGGCTTTTATTTAAAGAAAATTGAGCATCATTTGCGTTTATTTACTTTACGCTAATGAATTAATTGAAATATTTCTTTCAGCACTGATGACAATGATGATTGTAACTAAAGCTAAGGCAGCGTGTAATAAAGATAGAATATATTTTATGAAAAAATATTTTCTCCATCTTCTACAAAACGGGTTTTATTTTATATATATCCGGCTAACCTTGGTGTTTTAAGCAACGACCTAAACATCTCCATTTTTTAAACAAATGGTTGGTTTAACCACCGATTATTGCAATCGCTACAGATTGCATTCAGCTTTAAAAATATTTTGGGAATAGCGCTTGAACGGCTGCTCCAATTTTGTCCAGATTTGGTTAAAACAGAGTACATTAGCCACTGCTTTACCAATTAAAAGAAAGAAAAATAAATTTGGGAAATACCCTAAAATTGAAGATATGATCCTTAATCATAATTGTGACAGGCATGGCTTGTGGCCCCGAAATCTTCAATAAGAAGTAATTGAATGGAATTAAAACTTTAAAAGTCTTTAGATAATATAATATACATATGGAAAAACATACATGTTGGGTAACAAACCATGGGGAATTCTCAGAAGAAAGTAAATCAAACTTTTTTCAGGAATTTCGCTTCTTTTTACTATAGCGCTTAATTAACAACGTGCTTTAAGTTAAAACATATGTGATGGAATGTGGCAACATCCATGGACAAGGTTAAAATTGGCACCTCAACTTTAAGTTGTTTATGTTCTTTTCCACAGGACCAATAGAATGCTGTACATAATATTCTTGTTGAAGTTATACCAAAAAAGTTTAATTTCCATTGTAACATTATGCATGTCACAATTAACCCCGCGAGTAATGACAGACAACATCCAAGGAAGGATGAACATGACAACTTTTATTTTATCCTTTACAGAATCAACAAACCAGTCGACCACTTCCAGCAACACAGGCAACAACAAGGGCCACACAGTCATCATTATGGATGGTGTCGATGCAAACCATGCAGCGGTGCTCAGCAACATGGTGGATATCAGTGGCAACCGAAATTGTGGGATCTAAACATTCAATGTTTAAATACCAGACCCAGTTGTTCTATTATTACACAAACTATGCACATTAATTATTATTATCCAAATAAATGTTTAACTTTTTAATGTTTAATTCGCGTGTTGTACGATGATTGATCTGTCACAATACCCGGTAATATTCAAACTCATGATCCTGTTTATGCTACATTTATACAGTTTAAATCCAATATGCTAATCTAACATTATATGTGCTTTCAAAAAGTAAAAAAAATTACAATCATAGAAAATCATACCAAAGCGACTTTCATCTCTCTTGCGGGGTTTCCCCTACCATTTTCGGTAACATCACCGGCATCGAATGTGTAAATCCGTTCATTACTCGGATTACACATTAATTTATATTCTTCTTTTTGCAACTTTCTTTTATATTTGACCATTAAATTAAAATTATTTAAAAATGTGTTACATCTCATGAGATACCACATGAAATTGGTTTTAATCAGGCTCGAAATTAGATTTAGGTTGTAGATGGCTTATATCCGTCCGACAGGTTAGTCTGGTGTGTCCCCTTTCAGCCGAAAGGTTGCAGGTGCGAAACTGGTTGCTAGCTAATCGATTGTGACCTTGGGCAAGGCACTTAAAGGACATTGTCCCAGCCCAGTGGATTAATGGGTTCGAATAAATTAAAGGAACATGTGAATCATACACAACACACCGCAATAGCTCCGGTAACTCGACGGTGGGTGCGAGGTAATTCGACAATAGGTCGTGTTAAATAGGTCTTATTACATTTGATCCAATTCCAAAACGTTCTACGGTGAAGAGATATTCCCAGCGCACCAAAAGAAGTGACTAACGGTCCAAATAAAATTGGAACAGCCGTTCAAGTGCCATGTTCAACAAAATCAAAATGTTTAGAAAAAATATCGTTTTGTTTTTTAACGGCCCAAAGGTATTCCCCTGGATTTATCACCCAAAATTTCAAAGTGTCATTGCTGTTCCATTACTCCTTCATGTCCATGTCGGAAAGCCATGCTATGTATGGGCGACATGCCATGCTTTTGACGAAAAAAATAAATGTGATGAAATTAAGACTTTAGTCAACGTAATAAATGAGGAATTACGTAACGGTGATCTGATTAAGTATTTTGTCACCCTTTATATTATTAACAACAATAAACCATATTTTAAACGAGCCAAATTTAATTGCGTGACACGTGTAATTTTCTGGGGTTTAGAAACAATTATTCCTTTCTGAAATTCAGGGAAGTTGAATTGAAATTTTCTGAAATTTAGCTTTGTGGTATCGATCCCGCCGATACCAGATTTGTAAAAAGTTCACTTTTCGCCGATACCACATCTGTATATGGGCCCATAGTTTATCGAAAAAAAAAACATAGTAAAATCAAAAACACTCTAAATATATATATATATATATATATATATATATATTACTCTCACCACGGGTTTAAACATAATGATGGTTTACAAGTGGTTGACACTCTCTAATTTATCTAAGTCAATTCTATACACATCATTTATACGCATATAATAAGATTGTTTTATGATTGGATTGGCCTCTTCTATTTTGTGGAATTTTCCGGGCTAAACTGGTTCATTAAAATTCTAGATATGTTTTATTTTTCAGATTTGCACCGTATTTCTTTAAATTTAGTAGAATCGTGAAGTAACTATTTCTTTCTAATACGGAGATATCGATTAGCCTGGTGGCTCAGTGCGTCGCCTTTTAATAGAAAGGTTGCAGATGCGAAACTGGTCACTAGTTGGACGGTTGTGTCTTTGGGCAAGGCACTTTTCGGACATTGTCTGAACCCAGCGGAATAATGGGCTCTATCAAATTAAAGGAACGTGTCTATCATATACAACACACTGCAATAGCTCCGGTAACCCGACGATGGGCACAAGATGATCTGATGATTGCCTTGTGTTAACCGCACGATAAAGAAAAAGGCGGCGAGACCAGTTCGGTGTGCACTGCTTTGAAGAATATCATACAATTCGAGAATATTGGAAATAATATTTGTGTTTGTTTGCTTTTGTATGCCCTTTTTACACTTCCTTCACTGTTCTTTTTTTTTATACTTTTCACTGTTTTAGTTCTACAAAACTCTAAAAACTTCAATGCGTGTTAGTTTATTTTTTCATAATATAGTTAGAATAAAGGGAAATTTCAATTGGGAATAGTAAAAAAACTACTGAAGTTAAAAATACAGTTTAAATTTTCCTGAGAACAAAAACTATTAGACAATCTACATTCCAATTTTCATATCATTTGGGCTTACCAATAATTAGTGAGTATTTCATTTGTCAGTGCACCTCAAATTTTACAAAGTCGAGCAGAATTTTATTTACATATAAAGTGGTGTTCACTAAAATTTACATAACATATTCTTTATTGGAGGTAGATTCTAGGTATGCGGCTTGTTTAAAAGAGGGTTAAATTATCTTTACAATCATACTAAACATTAAATCATATCATAAAGTTTTGTAAAACTGTGCTAAATTAAAAATGAATAAAAAATTAAAAAAACACTGCGGTACAGCATGTTTGAATTAATGCATTTAGCCGGTAGTGAAAGAGTTAAAATTGGTAATTGTTTACACTTGCAGGGCAGATTTTACAGTTGAATCGACTAGAAAGCGAACGTCATCGTTGCAACACGGATTAGCAACATTGTAAACTGTGGCGCAATTAAAAAATAAAACTTGCTGTTTCTTTTACAACCTAGCTACCAAACCCTGAGGTTGAACGTGTCTGAAAGTTGCTCACACAAATCGTTGAACTCGCACCACCTGCTATGCTCTAATATCAAGAGAGCTTAAGGAATACCTAACTTTACGTTGTGTCGCGACCGGGCGCAAGACACTATACCACCCAACCGGAAATTCCAAATGCAAACGTTTTAACCAGACGATATGGCAGACGGTTAAAATAATGCTAAGTAGCAGCTAAGTCCCAGAGAGTCATGAGAAGGAGTACTTTCTGATGCTTTGCACTTTAGTCAATTTCTACTATGCACATCCGCGAATGTGACCCACAATTAAAGGTTTCTTAACTTTCAAGAAGGTCTATGTTAGGCAAAGCCTTGTCCAGCTGGCTGGATAATCGTGGACCGGTCCTGCTTCGACGACTTGTCCGTAATGAGGGGGGTCCTTTATGCGATGAGGTAGATCTCATTGAAGTAAACCCAAGCTTTACACACATTCTATTTCCTGATGGCCGGGAATCCACAGTTTCAACTAAAGACCTCGCTCCTTGTCCAGCGCTATCAGAACCTCGCGATAAAATCTTAGAAGTCACCGAAATCGTATCACCTCCAACCTCCATCTGCACAAGAAATATTCCCCCAGAACACACACCCCGAACGTGCGGATATTCAATCAAACGAAGCAGTATCATCCGCAAACAAAAACACTGAAACACTTCGGAGGTCTACCAGAGACAGGAGACCACCCGATAGCTACAGCGATTATGTATAAATTGTATATCAATTTATGTGGTCGGAAGAATGTGATAAACGCGAACTACTCTCGCCCTAAGCATGATTGTTTCCTGCGCTTCGTTCCACGTTGATAAGGCCTGTTTCAAACCTGTTCCCAACTCCTTTATCTAGTGCATTGTAACGTTAAATGTAGCATTGTTTACATTGTCTGTTTGCTTGTGTGAATTAACCTGTGCGATATATTATCTAGAATCGTAGTTAAATAAAGCCTACAAATGAATACTCATTAAACGTACCATAGGTCACAACAAGTGGTTCATTTTTCAAAACTATTTTTAATATTCTTCAGTCCTAATAAATACTCGTGTTTTTGTTGCGTCTTTTGCGCTTAAGAAATATGTGTTCTCCAAACTCTGTTTTTACGGCCAATCGTGGTATCTGTCTGACTTAGTCAACCACAGAAAAACGCCAATACAATAAGGCGATTTAATAAAATATGAAACTACGACAAACTTTAAATGGTATTCGTTAGCTATACTTGATAATACTTAACGTACTCGATACGCAATATCCAACAAAATACGACCCAACTTTTGGGAGGTACAACGAGAGTTGCGTTTTCACATTCATTCAGTTCGGACAACGGTAATAGCTCGAAAAACAATCAGTGCCAAAAATCATTAAACTGTGCGAGTGGGAAGATAGGAAAAGCCTGCGGGTTGCAACTTAAAACCACGTGATCACAGATAAAATTGCAAAGTAAAACAAGTGGAAAAACTGACAAGAATATAACACACAAAACCAAAACAATATATAACCCAAAACATTTTTATTTACTATTTTGACCCACTTGGCACGAACTCGGATTATTGCCTACTTGCTGTTAGGAGAAGCAATTACGTCAAGTTGCATTTGAGTGGTTCTTAGCGTTTCAGCCAGTGTTACCGATTTGTTGACGTTTGTCAGTAATGAGAAATGTTTTTCAGTTCTTGATGTTTATCCTTGTGATTTCTTTTTTTATTGCACTATATTGAAGGCAAAGGCTCTCTTGAAACATTTAAATTATCCTACAGTGGTCTTGTAGAACCCCCACAATTCGTATTAGGGACTTTACAAATGAAGCAGCGTGTTTGTTACGTCACCACATGTTATTTCTATTATTAATTTCGGGTAGTAACTTTTGTTCTAAAATTGTCCCCTGTCGAAATTTCTTTTAACATTTCTATGGTTTTGGGGGGAAATACCTTCTCGTGTCGCAAAAGTAGTTATTCCATTTGTAGTTATTTTTGTCTAAGTCTGCTGTGTGGATACAGAAAATTTTGTCGCTACGGCCTAAAAACTATTTAGTTGTCAAATCTGACTGGGTCCAACATAGTTGGTAAGTATTGTGTTCCTTTTTTTGTATTTACCTTTGTTCCGAATATATATTGAAACTTATTATTTGTTTATAGCAACCGCTTCGCTTTGCTACACTTCAATACTACATCGACCTTTAACAACAACAATAAAGATTTGTGACAATCTTGGCGTTAAGCAAGCGCGTTGCTCTGAGGACAAGTTCTGTCTAATAACCCTTGTTACGTCTCTCCGGGTGACCAGTCCGGCCCGTCGAAGGGCGGCGTAACAGTGTTGTTAAATTTCCAATAACCGCGACCTCAGTCTCGTTCATCGGTTTGATTTAATTTTAAGGTTGTGTCAATGGGATAATCGGAATGTACAATGAGTGTAAAGTATTTTTCTGGGCAGACTTTACAGTAGGTAATTGTTTACAGTTGCGGGGCAGATCTTACGGTTTAGCAACATTGTAAACTGTGGCGCAGTTAACATTTAAAACATGCTGATTTTCTTTTACAAGCTGGCTACCAAACCCAGAGACTGCACTTGCCTAAAAGCTGCTAACAGAAATCGTTGAACTCGCACCACCTGCCTTGATCTACACTCTAGAGTATTGAACAATCCAATTCTCGAGTTTTACATTCGGATTGTTTATGACCTGCCCCCGACTATTTACGATCTTGGTCATTGTACTTCACATATAGTTCAAAAACATTGATATAGCTTGATACATTGTGCAAATTAAAATAATGTTTTGAAGCAGTTACCATTCTCAAACAATAGACAACTACAAATTTGTTTAGTTTATTCTGTGTACACTATGAATTGGAAAATTTCTACAAAAAAATCGTACAAATGCACAAATTTAATTTTGGCAACGCTGCCCCCGCGAATATTTACCGACCATCGCGCCGAGACAGAAGTGGATCGACAAGCAAGAATACTTTGAAGCTGGTGACGTGGCATTGATCGTAAATGACATGATACGACGAAGAAGATGGAAGATGGGTAAGGTAATTGGTACCTATCCGGACAAACATGGCGTTGTACGCCAAGTCAAGGTAAAAACGAAGACAAGTGCGATGAAGATGGCGTATAACCAATTAAGACCTCTATGAACGGCAGGATGTGACGAGTGGTACCCTCCATGAGTCATTGTTTTTAAACTAGTGTTTTGCTGAGTAACAATGGTGGTGATTCCCCAATGTTTGTTTTGTTGAAAGCAGCATGTGCTAGGCTGCGCGCCGGTGTTCTCGTTTAGCTGTAAAGTTTTGTAATCGTGGAGCAGTGCTTAGTAAAATAAAGGTGTTGAATGTGCATCTGCTAGCTGTTTTGTTGGAAAAAAGTTGCCGATGTACGAAGGGGTATGGGCTCAAAATTTTTAAACAAAATTTTGTAGGGTTTTGAGTTTAGGTTGCAGATCCAAGCTTCAATTTTGAATTGTGAAAAAATCTAAGACTTCCTATGTCAGGATTTTGAGTGACAGTCGTTTTTGTGAGGTCAGTTTGCATTGGAGAGATAGGGAAAATAATTAGTTGAACGCCTCCTGAATCGACCGATTGCCAAAGTGTGCTTGATTTGCAAAGCAATCGATTGTTAAATAGTCGTGCAATAACCCACTTGATTGACATAAGCACATTCATGTACGTCCTGTGAACCGCGAATTGACACTTTAAAGAGTTGGCGCTAAAGGCAGCATACTTTTGTGTCGGCGCCATTACTTAAGTAGCAGTCGTCGATTTCTGCAACTAAACCGCGCTGTAAGTTAGTTGTACGTGATTTAATGTTTATTTTTTTGTAAGTTAAAATGTACTTTTATGATAATCGACGATTAATCGTACAATTGGTTGGGAGAATGTTACATTAAAATCACTCCATCATACATATACACTGGGGAGTAATATTATAATTAAGGCTATTAGACGTAACAATGCATATTGTTATCGTTGTTGCGCAATATTTATACCTCTTGTAAGATTTGGGAGCTTTTGAAGTGAATGCTTGCAGTATTTTCCGCAGTTAAATTAAATTGGGCCATGTGTTTTTAAATATTAACTTCTTCGTTATCTAAAGAAGTGAAGTTCATAGGTTAGCCTACTGTGTAAAATATTTAAAAACCGCAAATTTTAGTAATATCCTAACGTAAAAGTTGAATACAAGTTTAGGAGTTGGAATAACGTCTTGATATTGCTGAAGTTCCGCGTTTTTGACGAGTCCTATGTTGCGCTACGTCTGGTCTAGTAGGCGCCACGAAAAGACGTAACATAGACGTTTTAAATATGTTGTTGCTACTTCCGCAGGTGGAGAAATGGGTTTCTAGTTTAAAAAATGACGCGTATCGTTGTATTAAAAACATAGTTTATGTCTTATGGTAGTTGGTGGTAAGGGTTTATATGAGTGATACGAATAAGTACGGTAAATACAGTCGAGAATAGTTGTTACCACGATACGGAAATGATAAGCATGCCATTCCTTGGTGGTAAATAAAATAATAAAACCAAATTAGTCGACTTTACGAGTCCAGCTCAAAACACAAATAGCACACACTTACCAAACTTTGGGCTTTTATTCAGTACTAACAATGCCGTATCAGAGTTAAAATGGTACACTGCAGGTCTGCAGCTTATAGAGTAACTAATTCAAAAAGGAAGAATCTGATGCCATGTGGGCTGGTCTATGCGATTGCTACACAAACATGCATTGTTACGTAAGACGTTTATGACGCAAATTATAATAGTTTACCATAGACATCTAGAAAACATGTAAACACTGTTGGAATACCACACGCATTTATAATTGTCTTGCTGTATGATTTAACTACTAGGTCGACATATTAGGTCGTTCTTTAATAAGAACTTTTTCAAGGAGGCGGAAACTTCGATCTTGACATGTTAAAAGTGCATACTGCTATGCGACTAGGTCTCTTAAACTCCAAGAGCTTATGTGCAATCAGTGCATACGATTTTTCTGCCACTTTGCGCATGCAAACGCCATGCAAAGTGGACTGATAAACGAGGCAATGGTAGTCGGTTCTGAAAAGAACTATTGGTGAGTCCCAAGTGGAATGATGTGAAAATACAAAACATGGCAATTTATACTGAAAGTGACAATGGGCGCGAATGCAATAAAACAGGGTGTCCGCGTTTAATGACGTTTGTCGTGACGATCAATGTGATGTTCTCATGTGCAACCGGTGCAATTAATATTATGATTGTGCGAAATTCTTACACGGAAATTTGCAACAGACACATTATAAATATACCTGCTGTGCACGAAGCACCGAAATACTAACTAACCTGATTTAACTAAGTAGCTCAATTTAAATACATTTCTTTAATATCGATTTGTAGCATCTCTACGGTAACTCCACCTAATTTTCCATAGTTATGGGTCCCAATTGAAAAATTGGGACACATACTGTTTTTGTCCGTTTTTTTTTCGTTTTTTTTTTTTTTTTCTTCGTCAAAGGTTTGACAGGCATGGCATGGCGACCCGACATCTACCAGAAGGAATAATGGAATCGTAATGAAACTTAGCCATTTGTTAGACAACATGGTCTAGATATGCAGAAACCAAAATTTTGGGTGATAAATCAAGGGGAATTCCCCTGGGTGGTTAAAAACCAAAACGGTATTTTTTATAAAAAAATAGCTTTTTGTGGCATAGCGCTTAAACAGCTGCTCCAATTTGAATAAGATTTGGTAGAATGTAAGTGCATTAGACCCTGATTTAACACTTGGAAAAAATAAAAAAATTACCTAGGGAAATACCCTAAAAATAAGATTTTGTTCTCAAATCATGATTGTGACAGGCATGGCATGGCGCCCCGACATCTACCAGAAGGAATAATGGAATCGTAATAAAATTAAGCCATTTGTTTGACAACATGGTCTAGATATGCAGAAACCAAAATTTTGGGTGATAAATCAAGGGGAATTCCCCTGGGAGGTTAAAAACCAAAACGGTATTTTTTATAAAAAAATTAGCTTTTTGTGGCATAGCGCTTAAACAGCTGCTTTAATTTGAATAAGATTTGGTAGAATGTTAATGCATTAGACACTGATTTAACACTTGGAAAAAATAAAAAAATTACCTAGGGAAATACCCTAAAAATAAGATTTTGTTCTCAAATCATGATTGTAACAGGCATGGCATGTCTCCCCGACATCTACCAAAAGGAATAATAAAATCGTAATGAAACTTAGCCATTTGTTAGACAACATGGTCTAGATATGCAGAAACCAAAATTTTGGGTGATAAATCAAGGGAAATTCCCCTGGGAGGTTAAAAACCAAAACGGTATTTTTTATAAAAAAATTAGCTTTTTGTGGCATAGCGCTTAAACAGCTGCTTTAATTTGAATAAGATTTGGTAGAATGTAAATGCATTAGACACTGATTTAACACTTGGAAAAAATAAAAAAATTACCTAGGGAAATACCCTAAAAATAAGATTTTGTTCTCAAATCATGATTGTAACAGGCATGGCATGTCGCCCCGACATCTACCAAAAGGAATAATAAAATCGTAATGAAACTTAGCCATTTGTTAGACAACATGGTCTAGATATGCAGAAACCAAAATGTTGAGTGATAAATCAAGGGGAATTTCCCCGGGAGGTTAAAAACCAAAACGGTATTTTTTTAAAAAAAAATTAGCTTTTTGTGGCATAGCGCTTAAACAGCTGCTCTAATTTAAATAAGATTTGGTAGAATGTAAGTGCATTAGTCATTGATTTAACACTTAGAAGAAATCAAAAAAGTACTTAGGGAAATACCCTAAAAATAAGATTTTGTTCTCAAATCATGATTGTGACAAGCATGCCATGTCGCCCCGACATCTGCCAAAAGGAATAATGGAATCGTAAAGAAAATTTGATATTTGTAAGAGAACATGGTTTACATACGAAGAAACCAAAATTTTGGGTAATGAATCCTGGGGAATTCCCCTGAGACGTTAAAATCCAAAAGGTTTTTTTCCAATAAATTAGCTTTTTGGGGCATATAGCGCTGGAACGGCTGCTCTAATTTTAATCAGATTTGACGAAATGTTGGACTATTAGACACTTTGTGCCAATTAAAGGAAAGAAAACATTTACTTAGGGTAATTACGTTAAAAATCGACGATATGTTCCTGAATTACGTTTGTGACTGGCATGCCATATCGCACTGACAAATAAGACAAGCAGTCGACAAATCAGATTAAAACTTTAAGAATTGTTACATAACATGACCCACATAATATGTAAAAACAGAAACTTTTCTTCTAAACCTAGGGGAATTCCCTGACACATGAAAAACTAAATCGGGCTGTTTTGGCAATTTAGCTTCATTTCACTTCAGCGCTTAAAAAGAAGGTTTAATTTAAAATATTTGTGGTGAAAATGTGCGTAAATTTAAGACGTTTATTCTTTTTTAACTACACATGGAAAAGAAGTTTGGCTTGATAACTCTGGGACCCATGCGTTTATGCTTGCAGAAACAAACTACATGTACTCAGTGTATGAAATACAAATTGTGGTTAGGGACCCTGTAGCATGAGTATATGGCCTACAACATGTGGTTTACAAATAGTGGTGGTTAAACACGTGGTTGACACTCTCTAGTTATTAAAACGTGCACTTGTGACATGCTTCGCACCCGAACTTTTTGGATCTCGTAAAATGACCTATATATTCTGGAAAGTGTAGTGACATTCGCGGTTTATACAATATTTTTTGCATATTATATTAAGTTATGTTAAAATTGTTGTAATGGGCACACGGCTGTTCCCCTTTACTCCTGTCAAATCATTTCCTCTGCGTGTAAACTGGCTATTATCCCCGAACCAAACACTTCATGTGTAATCCTCCCCACATTGTTACATGGTATTTTATTATTATCAGAAACGCGTTTTGAAATGCAGACCTAAGCACTGCCTGCTTGGAACCGATATTTCCAAGCATGTATTACTAACCAGTTTAACTGTATGCATTGTAATGTCTTAGCTTGCATTATAACAATAAAGGAACTTTTGTATGGAGTCGGATTGCGAGCTATTTTAGACGTGGCTGAGGTCTGTTAGTTGGAAGTTTGAAGAGTAAAAGTAAAACTTATACCAAACTAAGTAACTTACTTTGAGAACGAAACTGTTATATTTAAAGACGCAGAATATAATTAAATTAGATCAAGAATTAGACTTTGAATTTGAGATCTAGACATTACAAATATTGGTACTATAATAATTAGAGTGTGTAAACCACATGTTTAACTTTAACCACCAATATTGTTAAAACACATTATGTATGCTTTGTTTCTACAAGCAGGGTCCCTAATCACATTTGGTGCATTTTATATTTCAAGTATGTAGTTTGTAACTGCAAGCATAAACGCATGTGACTCACAGTTACCAAACCAAATTTCTTTTCGATGTGCAGTTAAAAAAACTATTTGTGTTAGATTTACGAACATTTCACCACATACGTTTTAAATTAAAGCATCTTGTAAAAAGCTATAGTAAAAAGTTAAAATGGCCCGATTTAGTTTTTTACCGCTTGGGAAATTCACTTGGGTTTAGTACATAAATTTATGTTATTACATATCTGAGCCATGTTATCTAACATGTCTTTGTGTTTTATTCTGATTTACTTTATGTGGTGCAATAGTCGCTAAATCTTTGGTACTCAACCCAATCTGATCAAAATTGGAGCGAAAATATAAAGGTCTATGGTAAAAATGTAAATTTATAAATATAAAGTCTGACTTAATTAAAACTTTTATAATTTAAAGCAATAAAAAAAGGATTAAGAAAAAAATATTACGATGGCACATGTTTCAAGAAGGCACTCTTTGTAAAATTAGGGTAGGTTACCTAATATTAAAACACTTTTGATCGTCCAACATTGTTTACATGTTTGTGTTTGCCCAATTAACACAAGACATAAGGTTTAAGCATCGGTTTAACATGATAAAAGCGGCTTTATACAAAATTCATTTAATAAGCTTAATATGTAAGTTGCTGGCACAAATATTGTTTGTTTAAATTCACTAAATATTAGTTAAACGAGTTGGGCAGGATGTTTCAGCGTCTCCATGTTTCTACTGAATCCCGCTTCTCGGAGATTCCATCTGATATTGTGATCTACAAATGTTCAGGTGGTTTGTGTGTTAGTACCTCATTTGTCCGACCGGTTAGTCTGTTGGTTTAGTGCGACGCTTTTCAACCGAAAGGATGCAGGTTCAAAACTAGTAGCTAGCTTGTCGGCTGTGTCCTTGAGCAAGTCACTTAACGGGCATTGTCTGAACCCAGCGGATTAATGAGTTCTACTTAATTGAAGGAACGTGTCTATCATACACAACACACTGCAATAGCTTCAGTAACCCAGCGGTGGGCGCGAGGTTACCGTTGCTATTACACAGCGTTGTATATGATTAGCACTTTTCTTAAACTTTAGTAGAACACTAAGGCGCAGGCATTTAACTGTCAACCTAAGCCATGACGCCAATAACAGGACAATAAAACAAACTGACGTGAAATCTTCAATCGTCCAATGAACTGTTGCTATTTCTTTCCTGGCTTGGATTTGGATTTCCATTCTTGTAGCTTTGTTGCGGACAATAAACAAACAGAAGATGAAAGATCCTGCAAATGGGCATGGTTGTGTACTAGGTTATGATCACATGTTTTATCCATACGATGCCAGGGTTTTAAATTAACGGTTTCTGTGAACTCTAGTAATAAATATTAAAAATTAAAATGACAAAGCAAAAATTACATTTTAATGGTTTATTTATAATGGTGGATAATTAAACGATGGTTTAAAGAAGATCGTGGAAGTAAAAGATCGTAAATGTAAGAGGAGAACATGGTCATAAAAATAGTTGTACCTTGCAGAGAGTTAAGAACGGCAAAGATGTAGCCAAACACTACAGCAGAATCACCAGTACCGGAAATACCAAACCCGAAAACCCAGGTTATTCCGAGCAATACGAATAAAGTCACAGACATCACCACTTGTTGTTTTACAGAACCTGGATTACTGCTTTTCTGCAGAAAATAGATACAGATTTGCAATGCATTACATTCCCGCCTTTATGATATTGCACAAACCTTTCTGATTCTATTTGCAGAGACTGAAGCAATCAGAACAGCGACATATGCAATGAAATTGAACGTCAATACAATGATCATAGGGATGAGAACAAGATATAGAACCATGTCGGTTTGAATCCAGCATCTGTGGGTGTAATACATGACTTTGGGCAGGGACTGGGAAAGATAATAATAATAAAACGTACTACAAAAGCATGCATAACTTTGTAAACGTGTCATATTTTAATTGACCGTGTTACCACCCTCTTCCTTATACAAGTATTTTCTAACTTAAGATACCGTATTCAATATGTGCGTAACCACAAAAGTAAAAATGAAATCCACATTTACTCTTCGTCACTTCTCCGATAAAGATTGAGGTCCACTGCGCAGGTGATCGCCACAAATAAGCTTGGAACAAACCAACCCCAAATATGCGACAAGATGAAGACGATTTTCTCGTTCACGTGGGCATGGTTGTACAACGGCTGAGATTCATAAGATTTAAAATAATTAAAGACTTTTCCATGCGGTTATTCCACAAATCTGTTAATTGTTAAAAAAACTTAAAAGTAACAAATTCCGAAATAATCATCTTTTATATCTTGTTAGTTATTTTTTAACATATCACATTGATATTCAAGATTAAACAATTGAGAAACGCTCTTGTCGATACCGTTACGATGACGAGACACAAGTTAACCGCTTCCACATTCATCCAATCAAACGATGCCAGAAGAGCAAAATGAAGTAAAACACCGACAGCCAAACATGAATCCGGTGATAAATAAACAAAACTCTGCTCGCTAAATATGAGGAGCAGATTAAGCAGCAATAGCGCCATCGAGAGGTTTACAAGAAGAACTGCTCCTCTAAACCTCCCACCAGACCGGAGTTTCCTGCAAATAAATAATATGTGGAAGGAGAATCTTATATTGTTTCTGGACTTTGTTTTCATTCAAACACATGTCAAAAATAAATGAAGTAAATGAATAAATGAAAGTATATTATACTAAAACACACATCTAAAGTATATGTTGCTAACCATATATGGTGCCAAACTTACGGAACGCATACAAAGCTCAGTATTGTGAGAAGGAGACAGAAACTTGAAATTGAACTTCCAACAATTGATACGATGTCCAACGCTTTGTTGTTTACTATTCCGGTATCATCTCGAGCCTGGGAATGATTTGAATCGATAATGTAATTACTTTTTATTATTTGGTTCTTAGGTATCATATATTAAAAGATATTGGATACGAATTAAAAAAATAAAAAATAACTAAAACACTTATAATTTTAAACCAGTAAAGTAGCAAAGTTGGTGAGATGGTTGAAATGACAAACAACAGAGTCGGAAGTTTCTTCAACTTTAGAATCGACATCACCATTCGTCCAACTTTGAATATCTTCGTCCCAAAACACACAAGATGATGATCTACCATCACTTCCATTGTTTAAGGTCTGCATAAAATTTATAACAGTTTTTAAACTCTCGCTAAAATGACAAGGTTGAAATACGTGATGTTTGTATCCAAACCAATTTATCATTGTGTTTAACTACGGTTGTCATTGGCACGGGTGAAACTTAGGCCTTTATTCTCTTGTAAAGATCACACCAGAGACACTACCTTATTACTTCCCCAAACTTATATTTTAATAATGAACTTAACCCACCACATTAGTCCTAAGTTGAACTATAACAGGTTCATTCAAATTCGTGACGGAGATTTGTCCAATTGCAGCTGACAAGACTACTACAGAATTGACATCATCGTATGTACCATTCGGAGTTATGAACACCTTGTCGTTTGAAAATGCAAGAAAGCTGATGCGTTCAGATGTTCCAAGATTGGTAAACGCTAAAATAAAATAGATTTCTAGTGTACATCATGTTGTAATGAGAAACAAAGTTAGATTGGTAAATCAGGAATAAATCAACGGAAGTCAGATTAAGGTAATTTAAAAGATCCGTAAACGTTGGCTAGTTCCATTCTAAAACATATGAAACACACAAGTGTGCGGCAGACACAATATTTAAGTAAAACTTCTTTTCAGTCAAGCGGGTTAGGATACGGACAGATTTAGACTGACAACCTGCACTGTTTGGCACCGAGATAGAACCAGTGACGTTGTCTGGTGCTCCAGTGCCGAAAAGATGAACTTGGTCTGAACGAAAGCCCAGGTCGGAGTTGGTTGGGAGGTTGTCAACTCCAAATGAAGTTCTTCCTATAAAAAAACAATCGATAAAAGAAAAAATATTCGATTGTTTTATGTAAATAATTAGAATGTCTTCATTGTTTTATTTACCCAATCATTATGGTTATGGCACCTGGTCACAACATCATGTCCAATGTGGCTAGCAGATTTAATCAACACACTTCAATAGCTATGGTCACTCGACTGTGGACTCGAGGTGTTCTGACAATTACTCGTACTGGACTAAGTTTCTCATCACTTGGACCGTTTTTGCACAGGAATTGGTATACGAATCGATTGCGTAAACCAATCGGTCACTTGATGAGAGTGCTTCCATAGGTAATCGAGAGTATTTTTAATAGTAACGCACCTTCCGTTTGCCAATGACGGTGACAAAACATGAATATATTCTAATGACATAAATTACGCACCACCAACAGCAGGTTGTATTGCAGCTATACCGACGTTAGAAGTCACAGCTTCATAAACTCCATTCTCATCAAGTTCAACCTTCGTTCCAACAGATTCAGTTGCAGTCAACAGTCTGGAAATTATTGAAACATTGTTAATTTCGAATTCTATTTAGACAGAGCCGATACCTGTAACTTTCAGTGCTGGCAACGAATACATCATCAGGTACATTCAACATGTTGCTCACTACCGCCACAGCTGAAGACGACACCTTAATATAAAGTTGCTTAATATGGAAATCTTACAAGTCAATTTAGTCCTTAAAAAATTAGCCGTTGCTGGTTAAAAGCAATGATTAAACGGAACGGAGTGAACGGGAACGTGTGCAAATTCTCAAACATTTGTACAGCAAAACCTTTTGCGAAGTCCAGCCTCTAACTGTGAGGAAATATGAAAGTAATATGACAAACCTCTTGTGTTATCTTTGGTACATCCAGGACATTATCCAGAGCTTGTACAGTGTTAGTAACATCATCGGGGCTCAGTGATTCTGGGTTTGATGTTAGAACTTCAAGATCGTTTGCGACCGCTACTCTTTCCTCGGTTGACGTTATGGTGACATTGGCAATGTTCTGGTTGGGTTAAACACATTAAGACGGTGAAGGCTTGAAAGGATAGTGGTTCTGCACACCTGTATTCCTCTGTCACACGATGTCAACCAAACTAGAGTAGTGGAAGTTCCGTTCAACAAACAACTTCGAGTTCCATATGGTTTGCCACCTGTGCGATATACATGTCTTTAATCAGATACCGAGGTAGTGTTTTGTGTCTATATAATCGCTCAGTGACTTGATGTCCTAGGACACGACCAAAGAGAAAGCGTCCGTTGTGAATCCAAAACTTTTCAGCTAAAAGATATCGTTTAAATCAATCAAGCTATTTAACCCACCACTGGTAAGTGACTACAACGATAAAATTAACCAAGCTATTAATTCGCCATTAAAAGGTATTTGGATTTAAATTAGCCATTTTCAAGAGTTTTTATGCCATTAATAGCAATGCGTTTATCCAACTACTGATACAGTGAAATGTAACTCGGACCAGAGTTCGGATTCATGTAAATACAGGGTCTTACCATTCACAGTTTGATTGTCACATGTCTCTAGACTTGAGCTTTGGAATCCACCTTGTAAGGATGGGAACGTGACGTTTATCAGCAAAGTTGGGTGAACCAATGTTTCCTCTTTGCAAACAACTTTAAAAAAACAACATGTGATTAATAATATAGATGGGAGGTGTATGGTTTTGTGGCACCTGGTTGACAATCCAATTGAGTGGGAAAGTAGCCATCGATGCAGGAACAGTCACAACCTCCAGTTGAGCTTAAAGAACATGGACCGATACATCCTTCACACTCGAACGGACAAGCAGCTGGGATACAAAATAGAAATTCTATTTTTACTTTTATGCCAATAACAAATAATCCGGTCTGCTTCTAAAGCTCAGTAGGTTAGCACGTATTTTTATATCCGGATAGCCATGATGGGTTTATAACGTGTCACAGGTTAGTAAGCCAGCCCGGGTGAAAAAAATTGTACGAATCAATGACCCGAATTATGGACTGTAGAATTCAAATAATCGGAGTATTAACTAAAGTTCAATTAAAGTTTCCTACCATCAATAAATTCTTATATAAATCAGAAATTGGAATAAGAGTCAAAATATTATTTTTTAACTGTTATTCACAATGGAAAATAAAATCAAATTTTACACTTTAGACTAATCTAACTATGTTTCTTACATGTACTTAAGCTTCGTGAGGTATCTGACACTTCACCAGCAGTGTCATTGCTGACCGCTTGTACATTTGCTACGTAGCTTTGGGCAGGGGTTAGCCCCCCAATGGTATACGTAGTTGGGGAATTCGTTGTTGTTGCTAGGTACGTCACTGTGTGGGTACCGTCTGGGTCGCCACTTGAGGAAGTGAGAGTGATCACATAAAATGATACCACAAAATATGTCGCGGGCATTGTCCAACTCACAATCAGGATTGTCGTATTTTTAGAAGTTGGTAGCATTAATGTAACATCCATGGGTATCGGGGGATCTACAAATAAAGTTGATTGGGTAAATACTTGGTAATTTGAAATCACCACATTCTAAACATTTGTTTAAGTTTTTGTGCAATTAAAGAAACTTCATGCAGCAACAAATTTGTTGTTACAATATTCTTGTTTTTACCTTGCGTTTTATATTTGTTTATTTCACGTTTGAAATTTTTTATTTATGTTGACCGTCATTTCGAGTTGTTTGTTCACTATCATTTCTATACGGGTCCGCCCGCTCGGACTAATTATTGTTTTCTTGGCACTGATTGTTTTGACTGTTGCCCGGCCGGGATGCATAAGCTGAGTTAGTTCACATTGTACCTCCCAACATGTAAATCGTGTATCATGGAGTATCAAGTACGGTACATTCAGTTTTATTAAGTGTCGCTATTGAGTAGGATAGGATAGGATATTCATGTTTATCCCCGTGAATGGGACAACCAAGGGGGTTAACACACGGGCAATCATCAGATCACCTCGCGCCCACCGTCGGGTTACCGGAGCTATTGCAGTGTGTTGTGTATGGAGACGTGCCTTTAATTTGATGGAACCCATTAATCCGCTGGGTCCAGGCAATGACCGTAAAGTGCCTTGCTCAAGGACACAACTGACTAGCTAGCGACCAGTTTCGCACCTGCAACATTTCGATTAAAAGGCGACGCACTTAACCGCTAGACTAACGGGCCGGACAACAGTTACAGTTACTTTTGTCGCAGTTTTTTCGCATTAAAGTTTTATATTTTATTAAAGCGCCATATCGTATTGGCAAATTATATTAAGGCGTTCGTTGTAGACTAAGCCAGGCAAGCTTTACGATTCACCGTTAAAACAGGGATCTGGGACCACAAAAGATGCAGCAGTAAATAATTTTTAAAAAGAAAATCTTTAACATGAATAGACACATATACCCAGGGAATATAAGTTTATAACAACACTTTTATCGAATTTGTTTATGCAAATCAAACATACAAAGCGACCAACTTAGAGAGAAATTACCCAACTATCCGATATCTGTGGAAAAAGGCTTCCCATCTATAGCAACATAATTCAATCAACCATTTACCAATTGTAATAGCTCCAGCAACTCGGCCGTATGTGTTTTCCACCCACAAAAATATAATCCACGCACTGTTATAGCTTAAGCAACTTTACTGTAAGCATAAAGAAGCTTATGATAACAAAAAGTCAACGTTCAAATATTCCCTTGCCTTATCATATACAGTTAATAGTAACAACGTTTACAATATATGTATAAGACTGATAAACTTACTTGTTCTATGTGAGTCACTTGTTGATTTAGCTCCAGCCCCAGCACTGTTGCGAGCTTTTACATTCACGCTGTACAACTCCCCTGGAGTAAGTGAGGTAAGGGTGGTGGAAGTCCCTGTTGCAACTTTCGTGGCAGAAGTAGAATTCGTCGTCCATTCAACCACATAATCAACTATATCGTTCCCACCAGTTGGTGCTGTCCATGACACAACAATCATATTTGTTTCATCACTACCCGGTGATAAACTTGGTGCAGCAGGAGCATCGGGTACTGGGGACATGATATCATTGTAGCACGCAAGCAAGATACAACACATTTTGAACTAAATATTTTCTACCATCTAAACCGGTAACTAGGGTTTTTACAAGAAGCAAGATTTGACCAAAACTTCAAAATTACACAGAGCCCATGTAAGGCGTGAAATATGAAGAAACTTGTTTTTTTTTGCCGTGTGTATCAGTGCCTGTAACCACACCATTTGAATACCTTGGGTTTTGGGGTAGTATGATAAAACACGGATGAAATTTGTATATTGTTAAAATTGGTAATACACTGAGAATAACAAATGCTTTGTGTAGTATGATTCATATTATAATGGTGCAATTACTGAAAAGGATGTAAAACCTTAATTTACACTTGGTCATCAGAAGATACCTAATAATAATTTTAATTATCACTGTCGAACAATATAGAGCAAACCTTCTAAGTAAAAACAAAATGTTTATGAATATAAATTTCACAATTTTCAATTTTAAGAAAATAGAAGACTAAAGTCTGCCTAATCGAAATATCAACTTATTGTGACGTGACATGAACGCTAACCTTGTGAACTAAAAGAACATTTAAATATTTCGAGGCAAGTCGCGCTAGGAATATGTGTTTGGTTAAACTTAATGCTGGGATAAAGAAAAAACAAAAACTTACAAGTCGAGTATTGTGAATTGTCAGGTCGAGAATCTGCACTGGAACCAGCGGAATTCACAGCGACCACATTGAATGTGTATCGAGTGGAAGCGGTAAGCCCAGAAACGCTGGCTGAATTCCCAGAAATACCGGTCATAGGGGAACCACCTGTTGCTGGGATCCACGTCACAGTATAAGTGACAGGGACTCCCCCACTTACGGGATTCCAGCTGAGCCGAATGGTGTTGATGGTAGCTGTTGTTGTATTTGCTGCTAGAACCACTTTATCTGGCACTGAAAAGGCGAAAGGGGGTAAACACAAATGGTTTATCGCAATCCCAATTTGTTATCCTAGTTTTATCATAATCTAAATAAAACCAGTAAGAGAGTTAGGCCCAAATCCATTTGTATTTTTAACTACGTATGTTTTTATTTGTCATTTCCTACGTAAACAAAATTTGATGATGTCATCCTATAAGTTAACTAATCATAATTTATAAAAACATTGGCCAACTTTGATTTTGTGTGATTTCTACAATCACCGACAACATTATAATTAAGACGAAAATGAATCCAATAAGGCATCACAGAGAGAAGATTAGATTATGATTTACTAATGATATATAGGAGTTCCCAGGCTCTAACTACAGGATTTTTCAAATACATTTGTGCTATGATTATACGCACAGCACAATCTTAATAAAACAGGAATGCTTACATGTCGTGCCAGATTGTGCAGTGGATGAATCACCAGTCCCTGTCGACGATTTGGCTGCGATAGTGAAGCTGTACGCTGTGTTCGAATCAAGTGGGCTTATAGTGGCAGAAGTGGCAGATGAATCTGTAACATCCTGTGTCCCCCCACTACCACCAGTATATGTGATGGTGTAGCCTGTTACAGTCGCTGCCCCACCTCCGTTACCAGGTGCAGTCCATGATAGATCGATGGAAGAGGATGTCGGGTTGGTTGGTGGGTTTAATGTTGGTGCGGCAAACACTGGGGAATAAAAGGAAACAATCGTAACTTGTACATTCATACATATATTTGTTTTCAGGTACCATACGGACATAACTATCGTTGTAACATCTAATGACAAAATGACCAAATGGTTTAGCGACAACGAATCGGGTATCAGTTAACTGATGTACAAGCGTTCCAAATAGCAGTGAATGGATTCGAGGTTCGCATGTGTTCGGTCAAACCCGTTCTTGGAACGTCGGAATAATTACCCACCCGATTCTTGCTTTTTACAGATTTTACCTTTTAGGGAACCTGTTGTTAGTAAGTACGATACAAAAGAGAACTTGTTCTTTTTTTAAATAGAACTTTATATTTAAGACGCGCATAGATCCAATAAGCCATTACAGAGGAAGAGTTGATTATTATTTACCAATAATAATAGGAGTTTCTAAGTTCCAACTACAGGATTTCTTCAAATACATTAGAGCTATCGTTGTACACACAGCACAATATGCCCACAAGAAAACAGGAATGCTTACATGTAGTGCCAGGTTGTGCAGTGGATGAATCACCAGTCCCTGTCGACGAAATGACTGCGATAGTGAAGCTGTACGCTGTGTTTGAATCAAGTGGGGTTATAGTGGCTGAAGTGGCAGATGGATCTGTAACATTCTGTGTCCCCCCACCACCACCACCAGTATATGAGATGGTGTAGCTTGTTATAGAAGCCGCTCCCCAACCACGAAGTGTAGTCCATGATAGCTCGATGAAAGAGGATGTCAAGTTGGTTGGTGGGCTTAACATTGGTGCGGCAAACACTGGGGAATAAGATGAAACAATCGTATCTTGTACGCTTATACAAATATCTGCAAAATATTTAAGTTGAACATTGCTTTAAACTGTTTATTAATCTTTCTCTCTATTTTATTAATCTTTTACTAGAAAGTTTATTAATCTTTTCTTGAAATCTTTTCTAGAAAAAAACTATTTTTGTATCCACACTTTAAAATTCTGTTCTAGAAAAATGATGTCTTAGCAAGCTTAGCAATGATATAAATTATTGGACATCTGCGGAAGATGACGCGGAAAATAGATTAGTTGCTGTATGTCTAGCACATTGTTGTGGTTCGGGAGCGTCACTTATTAAGTGACAACAAATGTATGGAGTTGTCAGTTTCATAATTTCGATGAAACAGATTTCGGAATTAAAGATTTTGGTTCGAATATTCATGAAGTGAAATTTTACTTTAACATCCTTGTGTTATGTTATGTTACCTGTTGTTCCAGTTCCACTTAGAGCATCGCTAACTGAAGTAGTGTGAAATCCATCCACAGCATACACAGCCACGTTGTATAGAGTGTTGCCTACAAGAATTCTGGTAGAAGCACCGGTTGTGGTGGTGGTGGTGAACTGGAAAGATTGAATAATCAAATAATCCACGTCCGACCACATGTGGTCTTCGGTAAGTTTCTAAGTTGCCCTCGCGAGTTTTCCGAAATGACCAATATTATCAACTTAATTGCTACGTAATAATCTAATTTTTTATTTGATAACCGACCAAGTCGGGAACAGAATCGTTTAAAAAACAGAATCGAGGTTTGACTGTATCTTTTTCACTCTGCAGTGACATACAATATGCAAATAGGTAAAGGAAAGCAAGCAATGCTAACACTATAACTATTTTTTGTGGATGTTGTCTGATAGATGGATACATAGGTAGATAGGATATGATATTATGGTTATTCCCGTGAATAAGAAAACCAAGGGGGATAACATACGGGCAATCGTCAGATCGCCTCGCGCCAATCGTCGGGTTGCCGGAGCTATTGCAGTGTGTTTATATGGGAGAAACTTTCCCTCAATTTGGTAAAACCCATTATCCGCTGGGTTCAGGCAATGTCCGTAAAGTGCCTTGCCAAAAGACACAACCGACTAGCCAGAGACCAGTTTCGCAACTGCAACCCTTCGATTGACTATAGTGACGCACTTAACCGCCAGACTAACCGGCCGGACAAAAGATGTAATCAACCTGTATCAGAATTAAGCCAATTTGTCTGATATATTCAACATGTATCAGAATTTAAAGAATACAACATAAAAAGACATTACGTTACGGCTAGTAGACATTCATCAGCTTATGAAATATAAGATAAAGTCAATGAAATAACAAGTTTTTCATGAAAAACAAATGGTTTTATAGAAAGTGTCTTTGTGGGTGTTTTGTCTCTCTTAGCAGTAAACACTCAAGTGGCCCACGCAATCATTTGTAAATTGCTTGTGGGCCTTTGGCCAAAAGGATTGGACACCACTAGTCTGGTGGTTTAGTGCGACGACTTTCAACTGAAAGGTTGCAGATCCGAAACTGGTCTCTAGCGAGTCGGCTGTATTATTAGTCACGGCACATAACGGTAATTGCCTGAACCCAGCGGATTAATGGGTTTAACCAAATTGAAGAAACGTTCATATCATACACAACACACTGCAATAGCTACGGTAACCCAACGGTGACCTGTGTGCTAACCTTCTTGGTTTTCCCTATGATGGGGATAAACATAAATATCCTATCCTATCGTACGTGGATTTTTTTTTATTTTACTGCGCTAGTTATGTCCTTTTTGAAAAAATGGAACACATATTGTTTTTTGTCCGTTTTTTTTCTTTTTTTCGTCAAACGCTTGACAGGCATGGCATGTCGCTCCGACATCTACCAAAAGGAATAATGGGATCGCAATGAAACTTTGTCATTCGTTAGACAACATGGTCTAGATATGCAGAATCCAAAATTTTAGGTGGTCAAGTTAGGGGAATTCCCATGGAACGCTAAAAACCAAAACGGTATTTTTTTTTTAAAATGGCTTTTTGGGGCATAGCACTTGAACGACTGGTACAATTTTAGTTCGACTTGGTGAAATGTAAGTGCACTAACCACTGATTTAACAATTGAAAGAAATAAAAAATTACCTAGGGAAATACCCTAAACAAATGTAGGGTGTTAAATCTAGGGGAATACCCGGAAACATTAACCAAAACGGTATTTTGTTCTAAAAAATAGCTTTTTGGGTTTAGAGCTAAAACGGCCGCTTCATTTTTAATTAGATTTTGTGAAATGTAAGTGCATTAATCACTAATTTAACAATTAGAAAAAAATTAAAAATATTTAGGGAAATACCCTAAAAAATAAGATTTTGTCCTCAAATCATAATTGTGACAGGCATGCTATGTCGCCTCGACATCTACCTAAAGAATTAATTTGATCACAATAAAAATTTGTCATTTGTTAGAACAACATGGTTTATATATGCAGAAATCAAAATTTTAGGTGATAAATCTAGGGGAATTCCCCTGAGACGTTAAAAACCTAAACAGTATTTTTTTCTAAAGTAAGCTTTTTTGGACATAGCGCTTGAACGGCCGCTCCAATTTGAATCAGATTTGGTGTAATGTAAGTGCATTACCCACTGATTTAACACTTAAAAGAAATAAAAACATTACTTTAAAAAATACCATAAAAATAAAATTTTGTTCTTAAGTCATGATTTTGACACGATTCCCCGAAGCCATAAAAAACTAAATCGGGCTGTTTTGGTTTGATTTGTTAACTATGTGACCCATTCGTTTATGCTTGCAGAAACAAACTACATACTCGGTGTATAAGATACAAATTGTGGTTACAAGGGACCCTGTAGCATGAATATATGGCCTACAAAATGTGTTTTACAAATAGTGGTCGTTAAACACTTGGTTGACACTCGCTAGTTATGGGTCCCATTTGGAAAAATTGAACACATATTGTTTTTGTCCGTTTTTTTCTGTTTTTTTCCTCAAAGGTTTGACAGGTATGGCTTGTGGCTCCGACATCTACCAGAAGGGGTAATGCAATCGTAATGAAACTTTGACATTTGTTAGCGCACATGGTCTAGATATGCAGAAGCCAAAAGTTTAGGTAATTTTTTGACGGGGATTGCCCAGGGAGGTGAAAAACCAAAACGGTATCTTTTTTCTAAAAAAATAGCTTTTATGGGCCTAGCGCTTAAACGGCTACTCCAATTTTAATTAGGTTTGGTAAAATGTAAGAACATTACCCAATGATATAACAGTTTAAAGAAATAAAAAAATTACTTTGGGAAATACACTTACATTCCATGAAATCTGATTCAAATTGTAACACCCGTTCAAGCGCTATGCCCAAAAAAGGCAAATTTTTAAGAAAAAAATAGCGTTTTGGTTCTTAACGCCCCAAGGGAATTCCCCTGAATATATCACCCAAAATTTTGGTTTCTGCATATCTTGACCATGTACTCTAACAAATTACAAAGTTTCATTGCGATTTAATTACCCCTTCTGATGAATGTCGGAGCCACAAGCCACGCCTGTCACAATCATAATTGAGAACAAAATCTTGTTTTTTAGGGTATTTCCCTAGATAATTTTTGTATTTCTTTTAAGTGTTATATCAGTTGCTAATGTTCTTACATTATACCAAATCTAACTAAAATTGAAGTATACGTTCAATCCCTATGCTCAAAAAAGCTAATTTTTTTAGATAAAAATACCATTTTGGTGTTTCACCTCCCAGGGGAAATCCCCTGGCTAAATTACCCAAAATTGTGGTTTCTGCATATCTAGACCATGTGCGCTAACAAATGTTTAAATTTCATTGCAATTCCATCACCCCTTCTGGTAGATGACGGATCTACAAGCCATGCCTGTCAAACCTTTGACAAAAAAAAACAAAAAAAAAACGGAAAAAAACAATATGGGTCCCATTTTTTCCAAATGGGACCCATAATTAGGTTTGGTAAAATGTAAAAACATTACCCAATGATATAACACTTTAAAGAAATAATTTTCGGGCATAGCGCTTGAACGGCTTCTCTAATTTAAATCAGATTTAATGGAATGTAAGTGCATTAGCAACTGATTCAAAACTTTAAAGAAATAAAAAATACCTAGGGAAATAATCTAAAAAATAAGATTTTGTCGTTAAATCATGATTGCGACAGGCATGGCATGGCGCGCCGACATCTCCAACAAAATGAGTCGTCAAATCGGATTAAAACTTTAAGAATTGTTGGATAACATGACCCAGATTTGAAGGTAAAAACAAAAATTTATGTACTAAACCCAGGGGAATTACGAGAAGGCTTGAAATACTAAATCGAGCTGTTTTGGAATTTAGCTACATTTCACTACAGCGCTTGACATGAGTCTTTAATTTAAACTATTTGTGGTAAAATGTTCGTAAATCTAACATGATTACTTTTTTTACTACACATGGAAAAGAAGATTGGTTTGATAACTATGGGACCCATACGTTTATGCTTGCAGAAACAAAAATATGGCAGCCTGGTTAAAACTTTTTGGAATACTGGATAACATGGACCTGGCGTCCACGTATCTAAAAATAATATATATTGCGTAATGAACATTAATAACAAGATTGGATTGTTACCCCAGGGTCCCATGCGTTTATGCTTGCAGAAACAAACTATATACTCGGTGAATAAAATACAAAATGTGGTAAGGGACCCTGCTCGCATAAATATATAACATACATCATGTGTTTTACAAATAGTGGTGGTTAAACACGTGGTTGACACTCTCTAGTTTTAAGTATTGTTACGCAAAGTATGCTTACCGGGCTACTTGCAGCAACGGCATTTGATTGACTTGCAGCCGCTGATCCAACATATACTTTATGGGTTGCGCCTGGAGTAGCACTGTTAGTCCAAGATATTGTGATTTCGTTGGATTTGGAGCTGGTTACACTTAATCCAGTAGGAGGAGCTGTTTGGGCATTCTGTGGAGAAATACTTGATGTGCATGGGTTAGACAAATATCATTGGTATAGGCTACTACTAAATATAACATTACGTATTCATTACAGATTGGATAACACCCATAAAAGTTTCCCCTCGACTGGACATTTTTTATTTACAGGGATTTCCAGGAAAACGATTAAAGACGGTTATTGGAAGTTTGTATGCATTAAAAAATTTTAGTCCTTTATAACGATTTTTAATTACTGTTTATTCTGGATACGTGGAAATTGTGTATTATGATAAATTATATTTATTTATTGCTTTTTTATCTAGATATTCTGATTATGTTTTCAAATGTATTTTCCGTTTTACATTTTTCAATTAAATTACTCTATCAAGTTCTAAGATATAAAAAACTGAGATGATTGGCCCAAAATTAAATAAATATAGAAAAATGGTCGCCGTCTTTAAGTTCTCCGGCAAGGAAGGAGTTCTCTGGTTTGATTTACACAACTTTGCTACTACATATCTAATACACATTACCTAATCGTTCTAAAAACATTTAACTAGTTTATTATAATCATTATCGGAAGTTAAAGCATACTGATAGCTTGTGCTTATTCAATTTTGGGGGATTTCTTGGGTAAACTAGGTTATTTTCATTGCGATTTTGATCTTTTTATTCATGTTAAACAACTTTAACTTTTTTGAAAACCTAAAGTAATTTTTTCTTTCTTCACTGCAGATATCGATGATAATTCCAAAATTGCTAAAAAAAATCAAAAGGTCGAAGCAATTTAACAGCATGCCAGTTAATATTAATAAATTTTGTTAACCTGTCCTTGCAAACACCCTAGACATGGACATGGCTGTCTCCAAAGTGATTTGCAAGGATGAAATGTATATATATACTAAGGCTAATTGCGACGTGCTTGGTCTTAAATTTATGACAGCGTGGTAACAAACAATACTAATGATATAATTGGTAAAAGAATTTATACTTTTGCTCATGAGCTCGCGCAGCATCTAGTGGTACCTAACTGGGCTGTCATGGCAACTTGGGTTGCCAATTTTGATTACTTATGTGTGTCACAAGATGTTGCATCAAATTGTTTTGTTCCGCATTTTGTTTTGTCATTTAATGACGGATTAAGTTTTTGTTTAATGTGGCAAAAAGCACCGAAGCACCTGACTAAAACTGCTGTCGGTTTACCAAGGTGCCTTAAACTATTTAGTATTGAGGTGAAGTAATGTTAGCTTAAATAGCTAGGAAACTGCTGACTTAATCGTTAGTCTGGCCGATTTTGATACATGCTGCCAGATAATGGAAACACAAAAGATAGCCATTTAAACGGGCTAATACTACCAAAATTCAAAGTGTCTAACCATATGAACACTGATAAGCAATACCACTAATCATAAGCCCACTTACACATAGGGAACTAATAAAGGCTGATGAAGACGGCGAAATTCTGGATGGATGCAACCATTTCTAATGTGTAAAATGAGAATATAAAAGTAAAATGTTAAAATAGCTGCAGTTTAAATGACTCTACACCCGCAATCTTTCATTCTAATAAATAAAATATTCAACATAATGAAAACATCTTAATAAACTTGAGATTAATTAGTAACGAAGATGTTACGAGTCGTAGAAAAATTTATGATCTTTTATCACAAATTGTCAGAAGAAAATAAATCTTTGCTTATACGTCAATATTTACCTTAACATCCCTACTATACAGCGAGTTGTAAAACAAACGAATACTCAACCAATATTACGTAATCATGTGCTGAGTTAACACGCATCACAATATTTGTGGTAACCACGTTTTCCTTAATAAACTACATTATTGTGAATTCTTAAACATTTTAACAGACAACAAATGTGACTAAAAAATGTCAACCACTTTTGGACTGTACGCTGTATGTTTCGTCTCATAGAAACGTTCAGGTTCACTTCTAATCTAATCACGCTTGCTATACCTTATAAACTCGTATTACGTTAGTTTGTGCAAACGGAAAATTGGTTACGAATCCAAACTTTTTTTACTAGGACGTAAAAACACGAATATGTGCTTTTAGAATCAAAAGTATGGCAGTTCTGCTTAAACTTCCTGGAATGTTGAGTACATGAATCTGACGTGCACATATCTAACAATAACATATATTGTGCAAAGAACCTGGATAACAAGATCGGATTGTTACCTCAGGCACCAATGCGTTTATGCTTGCAGAAACAAACTGCATACTCGGTGTATTATACATACCAAATGTGGTTAGGGACCCTGCTTGCATAAACGCATAGCATACAAATTGTTTTTTTAAGAATAGTGTTGGTTATAATCGTGGTTGACACTAGTCATGGATTCCTTTTTGAAATTCAATGACTACATCATCACATATGGTCCAAACATAAATTACAAGTAACTAAATATCCACTGAGATTCTCTCTGATAAAGTATTTACAGTTAACTAAATAAAATGGCTATATATCATAATTCTGTTACACAACCGCAGGCTAATGCGAACTTAATACATAAAGTGATCGATTAAATTTGATAGGTGCGAATAACTGTTTAAAAACAGTTTAAAGAGAGAAATCTGTCTCCAAAAAAATATATATATATATCGCATTGAAAGGGGACAAATACCAAACAGATTCTGATATCGGCGGTGTCGTCTCCAAAAAATGAACCTATTCGATACCACACATGTTCTAACCTAAATTTCAGAAAAAATAATCTTTCTAAACCCCAGAAATTCACACGTGTCATGCAATTAAATTTGCCTGGTTTAAATATAGCATGCTTTATTGGTGGTAATAGCATTAAGTGATAAAAATGCTTAATCAGATCACCTCTACGCAATTCCGCATGAAATTTATTACCTTGAGTAAAGTCTTAACTAAATTCATATTAAAAATGCTGTACATGGCTTAGGTTTTTCAACTCAACTCGTGTAAACTGTTTAAAGTATAGAAACATCTGTTTTAAACAGCTAGCCAACGTGGCGATATATATTAAACAATATGGTTAATTCTCCCTTATTATTATCGTATTGTAAAGCTGATGAGCATGTTCGCATGAGTCCTCAAAAAAACAAGCGACTGCCTCTTTTGATCACCTAGGCGTTGGACGTGGACCAAACATCCGGATTATGTATTTTTATAGTATGGCCCACACAACACACACTTGCACAAGGCAGATATTGCTTAGATAAACAAGGATTGCCAAGTCGCGCAGATATGAATTAAAATGTTTTAAAAGCAGCAATTTGGAGCAATTATGTTTAAATTTTCTAGAGTTTCTGCCAAAATTGCATTTTCTGCTAAACCTCGCATTACACTATTTTTATACCAACCGGTACTCATGTTTGAATAATTGTTTGACAACGATAAACTTAATAATGCTCTTCCATGCAGTGTGTTCAACTGATCAGTAACACCGAAGTATACTAAGCAAATTTACAAACGATTCTTGCAAAGGTTTTCTCTTGCACTACAAACGATTCTTGCACAAAAGTGTGAGAAGCTGAAATGTATTCGGAAAATGAAATGGATTGTGAAGAACAAAGCACAGTAAGTTTATTTGCTTAGATGGATTAATATTTTATCAACTCCAATATGCTCATAAAGTTAATGGTGCAAGCGACATTTCTGTGGTGTATGTGTACTGAGCTCTGCGCATGGAGGCATGTTTGTTGTGTAATGTTTTATACACCTTTTACACGCCGTTTTTACCAAGTTATATATTTTACATTTAGTTTATTCTATTGCACTTTTACCTTGTTTTATCTTGGAATTGTTATTCCCAATTTTTTTTATTATATCATAGGGTAATCAAGTCATTAACAATGGCATCAGTACAGTATAGATTTAATGCTTGTGTGTGTAGTTTTTTATTTATAGGCTGTTAAAACAACGCCCTGAACCACTACAGATTCTGTAACATATACCTCTCTCTTTGGGTGGTTCTTGTACATATTCTTTTGAGTAAAATAACAATATTTTTGCTTTTTTGACCAAAGTGGCCAATTATTTACATTTACAATTTTTAGATTTTTGAGTTTCAAAATTTATTTTGAAACTGTCGGAATTTGAGTACATGCTAAATGACGTCAATCGTTGTTTAAAAACGTGAGAAGCAATTAGAGATGTTTTTCTGTGTAGTGTCTATAATAATTACATTGCGTTATTTCTTAACCTTGGTAAAATCGGATTTCTGCTTGTAGCTGCGGGAATTAGATTGTCCCGCAGATTTTTTGGGTAATTATTAGTGTTGACCAAAATCCTATTTTTTATTGCATTTCTATGGTTTTACGTCATTGCCACGTATTTAGAGGCTTAGCTCAGAAGAGCATTTTTGTTACGATTTCATTCTTTTTCGTACTTTTCGATCTTTGTACTGTAAAACCGAGGAACGTTGTGTTTAAACGGGGGCACGCCAAATTTCAGGTATGCATATGTGATTCAATGAAGTGTAATCGAGATGTTTAATTAATTATTAAGAATGTGTTCTTTCTTTATTGTAGTTACCGCTTCAACGCTTCAATATATAAACGAAACAAAATCACTGGTGTTCGTGAGGCCTAGAAGTGAGTAACTGTTTAAACGTGCAAGCTGATCTACGGACATAAGCAAAGGGGCAGTAACACTGCTTTTTACCTCCATTGTATCTACTGTATAACAGTTCTTTAAATTTTCCATTCCAACACCATTGCATAATTTGTTTCCCAATGCTATACAATACGTAGAACCATGTACATTATAAATTTGCACCAGTTACAATACTGATTACAACACAGTTTTATATTAATTCTCTGCTAAGAAACAACAGAAACTTCCAATACAACACAGATACTGATAAATTAAAATTGACATGAAATATTCATGAAAAGGATCAATTATGGAAGATGAACTGATAAATGGAAGATATTAAATAATGAAAGAAAAATTATTTACTTTGTTCTATTGTTGAAAAGCTTTTAAAAATATGGACGGTACACCTCACTTTTAGCATTGGCCAGTGGAAGCCCAGAATTCGCAGTGTTTAACTGTGATTCTGCGGTTTATATACCGAGAGGTGTGTAGAAAAAAAAACAGTTTGAAATCGACGATTTATTTTTACAAAATCGCTTATATTACAAAATCGGGGTTACCACACCTCGCGCCCATCGTCGGGTTACCGGAGCTATTGCAGTGTGTTGTATATGATTCTCACGTTCCTTCAATTTAGTGGAACCTATTAATCCGCTGGGTTCAGACAATATCCTTAGGTGCCTTGTCCTGACACAACCGACTTACCGGACTACCTTGCGACCAGTTTCTTAACTGCAACCCTACGGCTGAAAGACGCACTAAACCACCAGACTAATCCTTAGTAGTAACCACAGCCTTCCACAGATTAATCCACTTTCAATGCCCATTACCCCCGGCATAGGGGAGCTGGGAAAAAGGCATTCATTCAGACCACGATCAATGTTGAAGTCAGACTCCTTGGTGAGTGTTGTAACGGTCGTAAATTGTTGTAACGGTCGGACAAACGTGGGCCAATTTTGTGTAATAAGTAGCCCTTTGACCAACACTAATTGTTCAGACCAAATAAAAAAATTTAATTTGATAGTTAGTTTATTTGCAAATCGAATACAGTGACAACGAAGGACAACCAGATTTCATATTGAGTTATGTCACGTATTGTAAAAATAATGATATTTTAACTGTGACACAAAATTATCTATTAAAACAGGCATTGTGTAAGCTATAATAACACGACACAGCAGCCTTGTTAACTAAGCAACAAAAAATGGCTTTAATTTTTTTGGCCAAAGCAAAAAAAAGGGACCCAAAAGTAAAAATAGGTCTAAAAGATTAAAGCACGGTAAGTTGATTGGTGGCTTGAATTGTACCAGGTCATACAAGTTTTGTGTTAAACAGGAGTGAGAAGAGTGGGCTGGGTCGTGCGTTTAACCAAGTCGACTTTGATTCCGCGGTCGTGGATAGCGATAAGGTGGGTGTTCGACCCTTACGGTTTAATACTGGTTGGCCGGGACAATGCGAACTTGAACGGAATGTCCTCTTTTCTGGAAGTAAATAAAGGCCCTCGTCGTACCCTATCCGTTGAACACAAAGTCAAACCCTATAGACATCATCAAGAATTTGTTAAATGGAATTCTCCTGCCCAATGCTGTGAAACTGATCACTTTAAAACCAGTTAAGTTTTATCGGATACACAGCGACTGTCGACCAAATTTCGTTATTAAAGTGCTGGGTCTGAATCAAGGTGCCATTAATGAACTCAGAACACAGATCTGTGGTGCGTATATGCTTGCAGAAACAAACTAGATACTCGGTGTATAAAATACAAATTTTGGTTAGGGACCCTGTAGCATGAATATATGACATACAAAATGTGGTTTACAAATAGTGGTGGTTAAACACGAGATTGACACTCCTTAGTTGTTTACTATTTTCTAGAAGTTTACAAGTAAGTTATTGTTTACAAATTTTTAGAAGTTTTTAAGTTATTATGAATCCCATAACAGAAATTTAATCAAGGGTCCCATTTTAAAAAAATGGGACACATAGTGTTTTTGTCCGTTTTTATTTCGTCAAACGCTTGACAGACATGGGATGTCGCCCCGACATGTACTTGAAGGAATAATGGAATCGTAATAAAACATTCTCAATTGTTAAACAACATAGTCTTGGGACTGAACAGTCTTTTCGACGATATATGTACTCATCCGTTGCGGGCTAGGCGATTGCAACACAAACTTGTTACGTACAACGTTTATGACGGGGATAAGAATGTGTTAGCATACACATTAAGAAAACATGTAAACAGATTAAATAAATAAAGGGATGAGATATCTTACAGTTGTTATAAAATATATCCGCCGGTTTAATACATTTTCACGGTCCTCATGTAAAAATAGATTTCTCTATTTCGGCTTCTTTAATAAGAACTTTTTAATGTAGTGGCAACTTCCAACTTGTCATCATATTAAAAGTGCATTAAAACATCGTGATCAAATATTATCATATTGAAAGTGTATATTGCTAAGCGGCTAGGTCTCTTAAACTCAGAAAGCTATGTGCAATCTGTGCATACCATTTCTCTGCTAATTTACACACGCGCACGCCGTGCAAATCCCAATTTGTGATTTGGTAACCCAACGTTGTCAACCCTGTGTTGACGAATTGAGCCGCTCAGCGTAACTTGACCAGTGATTGTGTTTAACACAAAACACCTTGTGTGTTGTCGTGTATTTCCCTATTTAAATATTTTTTTAACTGCGCCACAGTTTACAGTGTTGCTAAACCGTGTTGCAACGATGACGGTCGCTTTCTAGTCGATAAGTCCAACTGTAAAGTCTGCCCAGAACAATACTTCGTACCCAGTCTACATCCGAACATCGCATTGATACAACCTTAATTGGAACCGATGAACGATACCGAGGTTACTGCCATAGTTTTGTTTCTGCAAGCAAAAACGCAATGGTCCCATAGCTATCAACATTTCAACACAAATGTTTTAAGTTAAAGCCTCTCGTCAAGCGCTGTAGTAAAATGAAGCTAGATTCCAAAACAGTCCGATTTCGTTTTTATTAGCTTAGGGGAATTCCCCTGGGTTTAGTACATAAATTTATGTTTTTTTACATATCTGGGTCATGTTATCTAACAATTTTTATCTAACAAAAAGTTGTAATCCGATTTGACAAAACCTTGTTTGAGATTTCGGGGGGAAATGGCTTGTCTGTCATAATCAGGATTTAGCGGCGGTTACCGCACTAACATTTACCAAATCTGATCAAATTGAAGCAGCTGTTCTAACGCTATGCTCAAAAAAGCTATTTTTTAGAAAATTATCATTTTGGTTTTTAGAGTCTCAGGAGAATTCACTAGAATGTATAAGTTTATTCACAATTCAATTTGGTGACCGGTATCAACGCAACGATATTGTTTAGTGAATATCAAATGACGTAATACGAATGGGTTAGGGGACGATGAAGAAATTGACAGGACCATAATAATAATATCGTTACAGTGATTTAAGTTAAAACTTTAGTCAAGGGAATAAATTAAGAATTACGTAACGGTGATCTGATTAAGCATTTTGTATTACTTAATGTTAATACCCCCAATAAACCATATTTTAAGCCAGGCAAATGTGATTGCTTGACTCGTATAAATTTCTGGGGTTTAGATACAATTATTCCTTCCTCAAATTCAGTCTAGAAGCGTTGTGGTATCGATTAAGTTCCCTTTCCGCCGATAGCAGATCTGTACATGCATAGATTATCCCAAAAAAAACGTAGTAAAATCAAAATATTTACTCTGTATTTATTACTCTTAACAGCGGTTTAAAAATAATAATGGTTTACACGTTGTTGACACTTTCTAATTTATCTAAGTTGATTCTATACACATCATTTATACGCATAA
>CH003077.1:42968-60546 GCA_000149265.1 Ciona savignyi
TTTCCAGGCTAAACTGGTTAATTTAACTTCTAGTTATTTTTTTTTAGATTTGTATCGTAAATCTCTAAGTTTAGTAGAAATTTGAAGTAACTATTTCTTTCTAATACGGAGGTATCGACGATAACGTCGAAAATGCTAAGAAAGAATGACATATTTTTTTACATTTTCACCGATTGCGAAAATTCCCCTTGAGTTTTTATAAAAAAAAGTCAAAGTCTAGGCAAACTATGGGCATTCCAGTTGGATTTTTGAAAGTTTCAACCTGATACAATAAAGCGTTCTACTTACAATAAACTAAAATTGTCAACCAGGGGTTAATTGTACAGCGATAATTGTTAATCAAACATAGTACAGCCGATTATAAACTGTCCAAGCCGCAGTTGAGTTTCTATCCCAGAGATTGAAGAACAGTAAAACGAATTAAATATATAATGATACAGCGTTGCTGTGTAATTTAGCTTCTGATGGCCATGATTTCATATTCCCCTTCTAGTGGACTCTGTATTTCTGTAAATAACAAGGCAAATTATTGGTTTGAAAACCCTTGGAAGTTGATTAAATGAAATAAAAAAAATCCCAACCACACGTGTCTATATTTGTTGAGCTTTGTAGATGCGATACGTAGCATATTACAATAAATATCCAGCTATAACCGGACTAACACGTTACTGCAACCAAGTAATGTTTCTACTGTGTTTACCTTCATAAACGGTTCTTGGATCCGGAGCGAATTGGACAGCAGGAACTTCTGCGAGCTTTTCTTCCGCGTTTGCTGCGAAAATAACTAAGGAGTTTACTGCGTCCCCACAGATTAGTCTGGTAGATAAGTGCGTCGCCTTTAGCCGAAGCGAGGAAGGTTCGATACTGGTCGCTAGCTAGTCAGTTGTGTCCTTGGACAAGAAAACTTAACGGACATTTCCCTGAACCCAGAATCCTTATTGGGTTCTGCTAAATTAAAGAAACATTTGAATCATACATAACTCACTGCAATAGCTCCTGTAACCCGACGGTAGGCGCGAGGAGATCTAACGATTTCCCGTGTGTTAACCCCGTTGGATTTTCCATTCACGCGGATAAACGAAAATATTCTATTCTATCCTATCCTCTTCTACTGCACCTAACGTAAAGTTATAAAGAAAACTCGTTTGCATACCAGGAAAACGCTTTACGGTGGTCGAATACGATAAATAGTTTTAGTTTTTCGCGCTTTCGTAATAGAAATGATAAGCGTTGATGAATAATATAAGCAAGACAAAAGTAAAAAAACTACAGTAGTTGACTAGTTATAGTGAATACTAATGGTGGATAGTTAAAATAATTTATAAATCCTTATGCCAAAAGATAGTGGATCTAACCTTCGCCTTCTGATACAAATCACTGCAATTCCCACCAATATAAGAATGACACATATTGGAAGGATAATGTACAGCACGAGTTTCGTTTCTGCTGTGAATTCAAATTAAGTGTAAATGGTCATTATCAACTTTTCTAGGTACAGTACACATAGCTACAGTGGAACATCTAATCCCATAAGTGGGCATTGCTGGTTTATTGTATGTATCATAATTAATTATCATTTAGAATTTATTTGGCAGCCATTCAATCAAACTTAAATCGTAACCTGAAATGCCAGATAATGGCACAATTTCGCAAATGGAGCCACTGAAGTTAGGCTGGCAAGTGCAGTGAAAGTGGCAGCCGCTTTCGGTACAAACTCCACCGTTGGCACATGGAGAAGATGCACACAAACTTGTTTCGTAAACTTTAACAATATTTTGGTTAGCTCAGGTCTAACATAGATACGATGTTATTTATAAAGCTTACCACGCCTCTCACAAGCATATCCTATGCTCGTAGAACAATTCTGTGCAAACCAACTTCCATTTCGGGCTAAAGACAAACAACCATCACCTTTTGGTGCAGATTGGTCCACCAAGTTGTTGTAACCATCCATATTGCTACCATCTGACCACAGCCAAGTAAAATTGGTCAATTTTCCTCCAAGCCATATTGGTACATTGTTCAGCCAAAGTCGATTGATTTGGTTGAGATAAATTTGCGCTTCTTCAGATTTTACGATGGCGAGTGATGCTTGTAAGGAGTTACATTGCGTCTCAGCGGCTTCATGTGAAGTAAGTTGCATTGAGATTTTGTTGATGTGGAGTTCGCAACCGTTTTCGAACAAATAAAATCGAGCTGATTAAAAAAATCCGATTGAAATATATTCCAGCAAGATCGGATTTACATAGTCAGTAGTTATCACTTACGAAATAACACTATTTCATAGACACGCACTTTATTCCTACCTTGATTGCAATTTCTTCCAGCAAACCCAGGCTCACAGAGACACTTGTAATCGCCCACTCTCCTACTACAACCACCACCATTCGCACAGGGATTTGAAGTGCATAAATCTACAACAATAAATGTATTGGTTTAAATTGACGATTAATATCGTTTTAGCAATCTCTCTTACAAATAACAATACTAATACCCATACACAATTTTCAACTCTTCTAGCAAATCCCTGGAAACGCAAACTCTAACTAAATCTGTAATCAGTCTAATTATAACAAGTTATACATACATAAAGAAATAGTTTAATCAAAGTAAAACTCCTGAGATGTTTAAATAATGTAGCAGATATTTATAATGTATGTAGCAGCGTTCAAGGTGTGATCTATTTCTGAGGAATTCCGAAAGATTAAAGAATAAAAACAATGCCATTTTCGGCGTAATATTGTTGTAATATTCGAAAGAAAACTCTATAGTTACCTATATTTTTCTTAAGTTATTTTTCCTGGTTTCCAAAAACTAATCCATGTCTTAAGTGGGCTTAAATAAAGATTTATGTGACTTTCCGTAAAAGGATTAAATGTAGATTTCCGCATGTTTCTTATCGTGAAATTCTATCGAGTTATCGTGGTTTTAATCATTTGTGGTTATTTTGAATTGCCTACATTTCTAAGATTTCCCACGTCAAATAGCATTAAAGTAGAAAGTACTGGTGTTCGATTTAAGATTTTATTGTGTCTCGAAAATTCCGCATGTAAATGTCACAAGTTAAATTGCTTAAATTTTCATTTTAAGTCATGGCAATAAATTATCTATATTGCTGGTGTCACCCACCAAAAAATAAAAAAATTGTAGAAAGAAAAGTAAACACAAAATGCGGTAAGATTCGAATCGACCCCTTAAAACTAAATAAGGCCAAGTAACTATTAATCAGCACCACCGAAATGGCAATAATATAAGGACTACTCTGCAGTACAAGGTTTGTTTGCTTACCTGTTTCACAGTTTCGCCCAATGTAACCAGGCAAACAGGAGCAGTTGTAGGCCAGTGGTAATCTGTTACACGTCCCTCCATTTAGACAGGTTGTGAGCTGACATAGATCTGTTAAATACTTACATTGTTATTAAAATTTAACACCTAAAAGAAATAAAAAAAATCCTAGGGAAATACCCTAAAAAATAAGCTTTTGTTCTTAAATGATGACTGTGACAGGACGGACAGGCATGCCATGTCGACCCGACATCTACAAGAAGGGAACACGTAATCGCAATCAAACTATGTTATTTGTTAGACAACATGGCCTATATATGCGGAAACTAAAATTTTGGGTAATAAATCTAGGGGGATTCCCCTGTGACGTTAAAACCCAAAACGGTATTTTTTTTCTAAAAAATAGCTTTTTGCGCATATCACTTCGACGGCCGCTCCAATTTGAATCATATTTGGTAAATGTTAGATGATTAAACACTCTATGCCAATTAAAATAATGAAAACTTTTATTCGGGTAATTCCCTTAAAAACGAAGATATGTTCCTGAATTAAGATTGTGACAGGCATGCCATATCGTACAGACATCTCCAACAAGGAGATCGACAAATCAGACAAGGAATCGACAAATCAGATTAAATCTTTAAGAATTGTTATATAACATAACCCACATATGTAAAAACAACAACTTATATATTAAACCCAGTAGAAACTTATCTACTAAACCCAGTAATTCCCTGAAACCACGAAAAACTAAATCGGGCTGGTTTGGGAATTTAGCTTCATTTTAGTACAGCGCGTAAAAAAGCTTCAATTTAAAACATTGGTGGTGTTCGTAAATTTAAGACGTTTATTCTTTATTTACCTACACATTGAAACGAAGTTTGGTTTGATAACTAAGGGACCCATGCGTTAATGCTTGCAGAAACAAACTACATACTCAGGTGTATAAAATACAAATTGTAGTTAGGGAGCATGAATATATGGCATACAACATGTGTTTTACTAATAGTGGTGGTTAAACACGTGGTTGACACTTTCTAGTTACGATTTTATTATTTCTTCTGGTAGATGTCGGGGCGACATGCCATGCCTGTCACAATCATGATTTGAAAACAAAATTTGTTTAGGATATTTTTCTAGGTATTTTTTTATTTCTTCTAATTGTTAAATCAGTGAGTAATGCACTTACATGCTAGCAAATTTGGTCAAAATTGGAGCCGTTGTTCAAGCCCTGTGCTCAATAAAAGCTAAACTTATATTAAAAAATACTGTTTTAGGTTTTAACGTCCCAGGGGATTTTTCCGGAATTTATTCCCCAAAATTTAGGTTTCGTCATATCTAGACCATGTAGTCTAACATATTACAAACTTTTATTGCGATTCAATTACTCCTTCTTGTAGATGTCGGGGCCACAAGCCATATCTGTCACAATCATAGTTTATGACATAAATCTTCATTTTAGGGTGTTTTTCTAGGTTAGTTGTTTCTTTCTTTTAAGGCAGTTGCTAATGCACTTACATTCCAGAAAATTTGATTTAAGCCGTATGCATAAATTGTAACGTCCCAGGAGAATTCCCCCTGGATTTATCACCAAAACTTTGGTTCCTGGATGTCTAGATCATGTGCTCTGACAAATTACCGAGTTTTATTGCGATTCCATAAACCCTTCTGGTAGATATCAGGTCCATAAGCCCTGCCTGTCAAGCGTTTGATAAAGAAAAAAGTGGACAAAAACAATATTGTGTCCCATTTATAAATAGCATCGTTGCAGCCCTAGATAGGTTGTAATTATAAGATTTAAAATACTTTTACAGCCAATACCAATACATGAAAACAGAAATAAAATCAATATTCCCAAGTACCTTCCTAACACTGTACCAGACTTACTGGCAAATGGTTTGCAATAAACATATTCATGGAACTATAAACAAATTAACGATTCATCCATTTTAAACCTAAAACGCAGTAATGTTACACAATTATGCGAGGGAACAAGGGATACATTACAAACAATGCTTTTGTGTTAATTAATTAATGCTGTATAGGGTTAGACCAAAACTTCAAAATTACACAGAGCCCATGTAAGGCGTGAAATATAAAGAAACATGTTTTTTTCTGTGTGTATCAGTGCCTGTAACCACACCATTTAATTACCTTGGGTTTTTGGTAGGTTAAAAGTGATACACGAGTGAAATATGTATATTGTTAAAATTGGTAAAACACTGAGAATATCTCATTTTGCGGAAAACCAGTAACTGGATTGGTTAGACTTCCCCCATTGTATAATGTAACCCCATATGTATCAACCACCCCAGGAGGTTTCACCCAGGTGACTACCAAACTGGTTGTTGGGTCGGTCATAACACTCAATGAAACAGTTGGCTTGTAGGGTTATGCAAGATAAACTTATTGCACAAACATATTGTTAAAACTTGGATTATTTTGCTGCACTACCTACTAAAAACTTGCACATTACATGATTATTAAAGATAACTTCATTAAACACAAATGGATATTTTGAGTGACAAAAATATATTAAAGTACCTCCCAAGTTATATGACCATCTCAAGAATCAGATATGGTTGGGTAAACACACAAAGATACAACAGACCAAACCATAATACTTATTACACAGGAAAGATGGCAACTTAAATCATGTTTACGTGTTATAATATTAATTGAACTGCTTCTACCTGTTCTTTGGCTTGGAGATGCATCTGATCAGTTGATCAATCAAAATTATTAACTATACATTTTACATTATATCCATCTAATATATTCAATATAATTTAAATTTAAAACTCACATGTTCTAGCTGTAGCGCTTAGTGTGGTTGATTCGGTTTGAGAAGGGGAATTCCCAGATACAGCGCTTAGGTGGAACGTATGTTCTAAATTCGGTTGTGCGCCAGTGAATGTGTAAGTTGTGTCGGTAGAAGGAATGTTGTAGGTGGTTGTTGTACCCGTTGCATTGGTGGTAAGTTTAAAGTTGGAAAAAACTATTTGGAGTTACAGGTGCTGTGAAACTGAACGTAATTTCGTTGTTTGCAGCAACTGAGTTGACAGTAAAACTCGCTGGTGGGTTTGGATCTGTGATGCAAAAATGGAGTTTGTTCAAATATCGTTCATAAACTCTTTATTATCTATATATTTTAACTAGTAAAAGATTACTTTATATTTTAATTTCCCAAATGTTTATCACATTTATAAAAATGATAATTAATTTCATCAGATTGGAAATATCAATCAATTATAACTAGGCAATCCTCATTGTTATCTTACAATGAAAATTTGTAATAATTATCAATAAAATTAGATGTTATAATTAAATTAATTTTCCCTATTATTCCAATAACCATTACCTCTCATACACAATGAAAGTTAATATGGGGAAGTTTTTAATGAAGATTCGATTAATATGAACTGCACTTGGTGAATTAAATGACATGAAACATATTTCTCAATGTTTCAAGTTCTTACATTTGAAAATGTATATATTTTATTGCACAAACAACAAGTAATGCACAAAATTGGATTAAATGCACATGAAGCGAAATAATGACACGTTTAATGTGGAAAATAAAATTAAGCAAAAATATGATGTTTCAGCACAAATATAAACAACACGAAAATGTTAAGGTACATGGTTATGCTGATTAACCACAGAGACTTGTTCCAGAGTAACTTGGCAATGGTTGGTTGAATAATGCAAAGTATGTAGTTGAAGCTCGTATAATATGAAACAAATATGAAGCAGAACATGCAATGCAAGTACGACGTCTGCCATTCCATCTGTGGTTGCATCGGATACCAACAAACCTGTCCGATGAGCTGCAGACGGCGCAGAAATTTCACTTTTGCTCTCAGGTGTTGGATCATTGCTAACAGCTTGCACAGTAGCCGTGTAGCTTTCACCAGGAGTTAAACCACCAACGAGTGTATTCGTTGGGGTCGGTAGAAATTGCCGTGTATGTGATAGTTGTTGCATTACTCCCACCATTTGCAGGGGTGAGGTTGATTATGTATGATGATACAATGTATTCGGTTACAATCATTAACCAAGTGACGTTCAAACTTGTAGTTTTATTAGAAGTAGGTTGAGACAATGTAACAGCAGTAGGCTTGGGAGGATCTGTAAAATATGTTTAAAGGGTTTTTCGAAGTTTGTCAAATTTACCCGAAAACTCACTGGTTCGTATTTTATCCGAAGCATCCGACATCAATCCAGCGAGTCCTCCACTGTAAGCAACCACTGTGGCTGTGTACAACTTCCCAGGGATAAGATTGCCGTAAGTTGCCGTTAAACCGGTATCATTTTTTGGGAAACCAGTAACTGGATTGTTTAGACTTCCCCCATTGTATAAGGTAACCCCGTATGTATCAACCACCCCAGCAGGTTTCACCCAGGTGACTACCAAACTGGTTGTTGGGTCAGTCACGCCAATCAACGTAGTGGTTGGCTTGCTGGGTTGGGGATCTAAGCAAGATAAACTTCTTGTACAAACATATTGTTGAAACTTGGATTATTTTAGCTGCTTTAACTACTCAAAACTTGCACATTACGTGATTTTTAAAAGATAACTTAATAAAACACAAATGAATATTTTGAGTGACAAAATATATTAAAGTAACTTCCAAGGTATATGATCATCTCAAGAATCAGATATGGTTGGGTAAACACACAAAGATACAACAGACCAAACCTAATTACTTATTACACAGGAAAGTTGTCAACTTAAATCACGTTTACGTTTCATAATATTAATTGAACTGCTTCTACCTGTTCTTTGGCTTGGAGATGCATCTGATATGGAACCACTCACACCATTGCTAACAGCTTGCACAGTAGCCGTGTAGCTTTCACCAGGAGTAAGACCATTGACGATTTTATTAGTTGGGCTGGTAGAAGTTGCCCTGTATGCGACACTTGGTGCATTACTCCCAATATTTGAAGGGTTGAGGTTGATTATGTATGACGATACAATGTATTCGGTTCCAATCATTGACCAAGTGACTTCCAAACTTGTAGTTTTATCAGAAGTAGGTTGGGACAATGTAACAGCAGTAGGCTTGGGAGGATCTGTAAAATATGGTTTACAGTGTTTTGTCAAATTTCTCCCAAAACTTAATAAACAACAAACCTGTTCGCAGGTGCACCGTTTTTATGGGGCTCAATACCGGTGGATTCCGTTATATTCTTAAACAAAATCCGGATATACATGCAATTTACTACAATGCTTTTATTATTAAGCTAGCAATACAGAATACTTTTGCTTATTTTTGGAGGCCGTTTGCGATTTAAATTTATTGTTTGACCGAAAAACTTGATGGGTTTGTGGGTCGCCTTTTAGCCTAAGGGGTTGTAGATCTGGCCAAGAACTTAATCATTGGGTGGTCTGACAATTATCCGGGTGCTGACACCCAATGCATTTCCCCATTCAATGGTGAAAAAATAATATTATATCCAATCCTATCAAATGTTTTAGTTACATTTTGTAACAGAATTCATATTAATCCTTATAAAAAAGAAACAATTATAAAATTCAAGTTAAAAAACAGAAACGAAACGCGCACATGTTAATATGGAACAAGGCTGTGCATTGAAAGTCTACACAATACAATTGGATTGTAATATAAACTGTCTTACTTGTTCTATGAGAAGCACTTGGTGGTTTTGCACCAGCCCCAGCACTGTTGCGAGCTTTGACATTCACGCTGTACAACTCCCCTGGGGTAAGTGAGGTAAGGGTGGTGGAAGTCCCTGTTGCAACTTTCGTGGCAGAAGTAGAATTCGTCGTCCATTTAACCACATAATCAACTATATCGTTCCCACCACTTGGTGCTGTCCATGACACAACAATCATGTTTGTTGCATCACTACCCGGTGATAAACTTGGTGCAGCAGGAGCATTGGGTACTGAGGACATGATATCATTGTAGCACGCAAGGTACAACACGTTTTGAACCAAGTATTTTCTACCATCTAAACCGGTAACTAGGGTTTTTACAAGAAGCAAGATTAGACCAAAACTCCAAAATTACACAGAGCCCATGTAAGGCGTGAAATATGAAGAAACTTGTTTTTTGCCTTGTGTATCAGTGCCTGTAACCACACCATTTGAATGCCTTTGGTTTTTGGTAATAGCGAAACACGACTGAAATTTGTATATTGTTAAAATTGGTAATACACTGAGAATAACCAATGCTTTGTGTAGTATGATTCATATTATAATGGTGCAATTATTGAAAAGGATGTAATTTACACCTAGTTATCAGAAGATACCTAATAATAATTTTAATTATCACGGCCAAACAATATAGAGCAAACCTTCTAAATAAAAACAAAATGTTTATAAATATAAATTTCACAATTTTCAATTTTAAGAAGAAAGAAAACAAAGTCTGCTTAACATAGGCTATATATCAACTTATTCTGGCGTGACATGAACGCCAACCTTGTAAACTTAATGAGCAATTAAATAGTGCGGGGCAAATCGCGCTGGAAATATGAGTTTGGTTAAACTTAATGCTGGGATAAAAAAACTTACATGTCGAGTATTGTGAATTGTCAGATCCAGAATCTGCACTGGAACCAGCGGAATTCACAGCGACCACATTGAATGTGTATTGAGTGGAAGCGGTAAGCCCAGAAACGCTGGCTGAATTCCCAGAAATACCGGTCATAGGGGAACCACCTGTTGCTGGGATCCACGTCACAGTATAAGTGACAGGGACTCCCCCACTTACGAGAATCCAGTTGAGCCCAATGGTGTTGATGGTAGCTGTTGTTGAATTTGATGCTAGAACCACTTGATCTGGCACTGAAATAGTGGTAGGAGGTAAAAACAATTGGTTTACCGCAACCCCAAAGTTTTATCCTACTTATTTATTTGAATCTGTCTCATAATCTATTTGTATTTTAAAAACACGTGACGTTTTTAAATACCCACTCTCCTTAAACCGATTTGTCCAATGTCGGTTATTAACCTTTATTCATTAGGCTTTGCATTTTAATCTATTAACAGTATTTTAACGATGATGCCATACAAAATATATTTGAGGAACACTTGCGAAATCTGTACAAGAACAAACTTTAATTTTTTGGGTAACATACGGACACGACGAGCGCTGTAACATCTAATGACAAAGCTATTATTTCGTCCGACTTCTTAGTCTGGTGGATTAGTGCGTCGCCTTCTACTGAAAGGTTCGAACTTGTCGCTAGCTAGTCGGTTTCACTTAACGGACATTGCCTGAACCAAGCGGATTAATGGGTTATACAAAATTAAAGATACGTGTAAATCAAATACAACACATTGCAATATCTTCGATAACCCGACGGTATGCACGAGGTGTTCTGACGATTATCCTTGTGTTAATCCTATTGGTTTTTCAAATCACGTTAATAAACATAAATATCTTATTAATAAATTATAGGATTTTAAAACAGAATGTTGTGACTGCGCGACAACTTTAAATTTTAGAAAACTTCTATTTTTTGAAAGTTCTATTTTCCGTCTTGAATTGATAGCAGACTTCACAATATGGGAGTTTTCCTAGTAAGTTGTCGGGTTGGTTGGTGGGTTTAATGTTTGTACGGCAAACATTGTTACCTGTTGTTCCAGTTCCACTTGGAGTAGCGCTAACTGAAGTACTGTCGGTTGCATCCACAGCATACACAGCCACGTTGTATTGAGTGTTGCCTACAAGAGGTAGGAAAGAAGCACCGGTTGTGCTGGTGGTGGGGAACTGGAAAGATAGAATAATTACGTATGTAATCTACATGGTAATCCCAAAATCTTACCCATCAAGTTTTAAGTTTTGCTTAGCCAAAGTATGCTTACCGGGCTACTTGCAGCAACAGCATCTGCCTCACTAGCAGCCGCTGTTCCAACATAGACTTTATGGTTTGCGCCCGGAGTAGCACTGTTAGTCCAAGATATTGTGAGTTCGATGGATTTGGAGCTGGTTACACTTAGTCCGGTAGGAGCATCCGGTTGTGCATTCTGTGGAGAAATTAAGGACAGATATCAATCTTATAAGCATCCTTCAACATATACAATAAACAAATAACAAGCAGTTAAAAGATATACATTCAACATAGCTTCTAATCACAGAATATTTTGTATTAAATATCGACTGCAGTTTTAACAAAAAAACGCTTAATTCCGACAAAAAATATAAATATATGACTCAGGGAATTCCACTTTGCTTATCATCTGAATAATACAGACTTAATTGTGCCATTAATTACATCTGATGCCAATAGTTTGGGGGTGAGTAAGGCGTTGTGGGTATAATTTTCAAGCCGGAAATTTCTACATTTTAAGAGGTTTAACCGAGCGGTACTTAATTCGGTTTTCTGCTGCTGGTTTGCCAAGGTGCCTTAAACTATTTAGTTTAGTTTATTCAGTTCCTGCCCCAGTATTAAATTATGGCAAATAAAACAAATCAAACCAGAGGAACAGGAAAAGACGGCAAAATAAAGAGTCGCCAATACACGTGATTAACAAAAAAGGCGATATAAATAAATAATAAATAAATATAGCGGACCCGGCCGCCAAACCAAACCTATTCAAGCGGTCGCTTTGCCGTTTTTTTTTTCGTTTACTTACACATAGTGCACTGATAAGGCTGATGAAGACCATGAAATTCTCGATGGATACAACCATTTCTAACTTGTAAACGGAGAATGTAAAAGTAATATTTTAAATCAGATGCAGTTTACTAAGAAGTTCTTTTTTCCTGTCATGTATTCTATACTTTGCTATATATTATACCAGTGGCGTTTTCACAGAACCGGTTAATGCTATCTTAACCTCCCTTTAAATATAGAAAACCGTATTTGCTATAAAAAATAAATATCTGTTTTCCATTTTAATTTAGATCTGCGCGACTTGGCAATCCTTGATCATCTAAGCAATATCTGCCTTGTGCAAGTGTGTGTTGTGTGGGCCATGCTATAAGAATACATAATCCGGATGTTTGGCCCACGTCTAACGCCTATGTGATCAAAAGAGGCAGTCGCGTGTCTTTTTGATGACGTAAGGAAGAATAAACCAATATTTTAAAATATAAATTGCAATGTCGGCTAGCAGTTCGAAAGAGATATTAAACTTTGTTTCTACACATTAACAGTTGACATGATTTATTTAATTAAACTGTATATTTCAAAATCAAATGGTTGTAGGTATGCATAGGATAAAGAATTATAAATAAAATGATCAGTAAAAGTAATTACATGGGTGATAGAGCTTTAAGGTTAAAAATAAAATGTCCTATGTAGCATTTTAAATATGATTTAAGTAAAGACATTAGTCAACGGAATAAATAAGGTATTACGTAGTGGTGATCTGATTAAGCATTTTGTATCACTTCATATTATAACCATCAATAAATCATGTTTTAAACGAGGAAAATATTTATTGCGCGACACGTGTGAATTTCTGGCGTTTAGATAAAAAATTCTTTCTGAAATTTAGATTAGAAGCTTTGTGGCATCGATTAAGTAAACTTACCGCCGATACTGTTGTATTGTGTAAACCATTCGTTAGTTTATCGCGTTGCCACCGAATGTTTATAATGATTACTCCCGCACGCCCTCGACATTCCCACATTCCCGCGCCAGCTAATTGTAAATACCTCGTGTTTGTTTGTCTGTTTAAGGCAGTTGGTAATGGTCAAAATCAAAATACAACAGATACAAGATCTGTGCATGCCAATAGTTTATCTAGAAAAAAAACGTAGCAAAATTAAAATATATATCTCTATATATGTTTCCCTCAACAAGAGTTTAAAAATAATGATTTGTTTACACGTAGTTAACACTCTCTATTTTTTTTCTTAGTTTTGTGTTTCTACCTTATTTGAACGCGTAATAAGATTGATTTTTTATGATTTGTGTAGTAATTCTCTACGGTTAGTAGAATTTTGTAGTAACTATTCCTTTCTAATACGGAGGTATTGACGATAACGCTAAAAATGCTAAAAAGGATGGCCTATGTTTTACATTTTCCCCGATTGCGGAAATATCCCTTGGTTAAAGTCTAGGCAAACTATGGGCGAGTTAGGATTTTTGAAAGTTGCAACCTGATTCTATAACGCGTTCTCTCCAATGACCTGGTGACCGGACATGCCTGTCAACCGACTTACGCAGAAAAAAAGAAGTAAAACAGAGTAAATGCAAAATGTGTTCCATTCGGAATCAAAGGGAACCCATAATTATTAAGCCTATGGATCGGCTGGAAACTCAAGTCTAAAAATGATAAAGAATCTGAATATGAACGAAAACTAGAGAGTGTCAACTACGTGTTTAACCACCACCATTTGTAAAACACATTTTGTATGCCATATATTTATGCTACAGGGTCCCTAACCACAATTTGTATTTTATAAACTGAGTATGTATTTTGTTTCTGCAAGCATAAACGCATGGGTCCCATAGTTGTCCAACCAAACTTCTTTTCAATGTGTAGTTAAAAAAATAAACATCTTAATTTACTAACATTTTACCTTAAATGTTAAACCGTTTTAAGCGCTGTAATGAAATAAAGCTAAATTGCCAAAACAGCCCGATTTAGTTTTTCATAGTTTCAGGGAATTCCCCTAAGTTTAGTAGATGAGTTTCTGTTTTTACATATGTTGGCCATGTTATGTAACAATTCTTAAAGTTTTAATGTGATTTGTCGACTCCTTGTTGGAGATGTCAGTGCGATATGGCATGTCTGTCACAATCATAATTCGGGAGCATAACTTCGTTTTTAGGGGAATCACCCTAAGCAAATGTTTTCTTTCTTTTAATTGGCACAAAGTGTCTAATGCTCTAGCATTTAACCAAATCTGATCAAAATTAGAGCAGCCGTTCAAGCGCTATGGCCCAAAAAGCAAATTTATTAGAAAAAACGTTTTGGTTTTTAACGTCTCAGGGGAATTTCCCTAGATTCATTTTTTAGGGTATTTCCCTGGGTAATTTTTATTTCTTTTAAGTGTTAAATCAATGACTAATGCACTTACATTACAGAAAATCTGATTTAAATTGTATCAGTCGTTCAAGCGTTATGCCCAAAAGGGCTATTTTTTTAGAAAAAAATACTGTTTTGGTTTTTAACGTCCCAGGGGAATTCCCTTCAATTTATCACCCAAAATTTTGGTTTTTGCATATCTATACCATGATGTCTAAAAAATGTCAAATTTTTATTGCGATTTCATTAGTCCTTCTGTTAGATGTCGTGGCGATATGGCATGACTGTCACAATCATGATTTGAGAACAAAATCTTATTTTTTAGGGTATTTCCCTAGGTAATTTTTTTTTTTAACTGTTAAATCAGTGCCTAATGCACTTACATTCCAAAAAATCTGATTTAAATTGTAACATCCGTTCAAGCGCTATGTCCCAAAAAGTCACATTTTTTAGAAAAAAATACCGTTTTGGTTTGTATCGTCCCAGGGGAATTCCCCTAGATTTATCACCCAACATTTTAGCTACTGGATATCTAGACCATGTTGTCTAACAAATATCAAAGTTTAATTGCGTTTCCATATTTCCTTCTGGTAGATGTCGGGGCGACATGGCGTGCTTGTCTCAATCATGAATTAAGAACAAAATCTTATTGTTTAGGGTATTTCCCTAGGTATTTTTTTTTCTTCTAAGTGTTAAATCAGTGACTAATTCACTTACATTTCACCAAATCTGATTCGAATTGGAGCTGTCGTTCAAGCGCTATGCCCAAAAGAGCTATTTTTTTAGAAAAAAATGCCGTTTTAGTTTTTAGCATCCCAGGGGAATTCCCCTTTATCTAAACCATGTTGTCTAAACAATGTCCAATTTTCATTGCGATTCCATTACTCCTTCTGGTAGATGTTGGGGCAAAATGGCATGCCTGTAACAATCATGATTTCAGTACAAAATCGAATTTTTTAGGATATTTCCCTGGGTAATTATTTTATTTCTTTTAAGTGTTAAATCAGTCACTAACACACTTACTTTTTACCAAACATAATTCAAATTAGAGCAGCCGTTCAAGCGCTATGCCACAAAAAGCTAAATTTTTCATAAAAAATACCGTTTTGGTTTTTAACCTCCCAGGAGAATTCCCCTTCATTTATTACCAAAAATTTTGGTTTCTGCATATCTAGACCATGTTGTCTACCGAATGACTAAGTTTCATTACGATTCAATTATTCTTTCTGGTAGATGTCGGGGCGACATGTCATGCCAGTCAAACCTTTGACGAAAAAAAAAAGAAAAAAAAGAAAAGAAAAAACGGACAAAAACAATATGTGTCCCATTTTTCCAAATGGGACCCATAAATATGCTTACGCCCCATACTCCCAGAAATTTAATTCGACTAAAACTAGAGAGTGTCAACCACGTGTTTAACCACCACTATATGTAAAACACATGTCGTATGCACTATATTCATGCTGCAGGTTCCCTAACCACAATTTGTATTTTATACACTGATTATGTACTTTGTTTCTGCAAACATAAACGCATGGGTCCCATAGTTATTAGACCAAACTTCTTTTCCATGTGTAGTTGAGAAAAGAATACACGTCTTAAATTTACGAACATTTCACCACAAATGTTTTAAATTAAAGCTTGTTTTCAAGCATGGTGGTAAAATAAAGCTAAATTTTCAAAATAGCCCGATTTCATGGTTTCAGGTAATTCCCCTGGGTTTAGTAGATAAGTTTCTGTTTTACATATGTGGGTCATGTTATGTAACAATTCTTTAAGTTTTATTTAGTTTTGTCGACTCCTTGTTGGATATGTCAGTGCGATATGGCATGCCTGTCAAAATTATAATTCAAGAACATATTTTCGTTTTTAAGGGAATTGCCCTAAGTAAATGTTTTCTTTCTTTTAATAAATTGACTCACAGAGTGTTTAATGGTCTAACATTTCACCAAATCTGATCAAAATTAGAGCAGCCATTCAAGCGCTATGCCCCAAAAAGTCAATTTTTTAGAAAAAAACGTTTTGGTTTTTAGCGTCTCAGGGGAATTCCCCTAGATTCGTTTATCCAAATTATAGTTTTTGCATATCTAGACCATGTTCCATTACAAATGTCAAATTTTTATTGCGATTCCATTACTCCTTTTGGTAAATGTCGGGGTGAAATGGCATGCTTGTCACAATCCTGATTTGAGAACAAAAACCCATTTTTTTGGGTTATTTCCCTAGGGATTTTTTTTATTTTCTTAAGGTGTTAAATAAGTGACTAATTACTTACATTCCACCAAATCTGATTAAAATTGAAGCAGCCGTTAAAGCGCTATGCCCGAAAAAGCTAAAACAATGAAAAAAACTACCGTTTAGGTGTTTAACGTATTAAGGGAATTCCCCTTGATTTATTATCTCAAAATTTGGTTTTTGCATTTTTAGCCCATGTTGTCTAACAAATGTCAAAGTTTCATTGCAATTCCTTTACCACTTCTGGTAGATGTCGTTGCCACAAGCCATGCCTATCACAATCATGATTTAGAAACAAATCTTCATTTTTAGGGTATTTCCCTAGGTAAATATTTAAATTTTTTTATTGTTATATCAGTGGCTAATGCACTATTATTTTACCAAATTTGATCATAATTGGATCAGCCATTCAAGCGTTATGCCCAAAAATGCTAAACTTTTAAAAAAAAATACCGTTTTGTTTTTGACCTCCCAGGGGAATTCCCCTGGGTAAATAACCCAAAATTTAGTTTCTGCATATCTATACCACATTATTTAACAAATGACAAAGTTTTATTGCGGTTCCATTACCACTTCCGTTAGATGTTGGACCCACAAGCCATGCCTATCACAATCATGACTTAGAAACAAATCTTCATTTTTAGGGTATTTCCCTGGGTAAATATTTTGTTTCTTCTAATTAGTAAAGCAGTTGCTAACACACTATTATTTTACCAAATTTGATCATAATTGGATCAGCCGTTCAAGCGTTATGCCCAAAAATGCTAAAAATTTAGAAAAAATAACCCGTTTTGGTTTTTTACCTCCCAGGGGAATTCCCCTGGCTAAATTTCCCAAAATTATGGTTTCTGCATATCTAGACCATGTGCGCTAACAAATGTTAAAGTTTCGTTGCAATTCCATTACCCCTTCTGGTAGATGTCGGGGCCACAAGTCATGCCTGTCAAACCTTTGACGAAAAAAAAACGAAAAAAAACGGACAAAAACAATATGTGTCCCATTTTTTCAAATGGGACCCATAACTAGCCACCAATCTCATTTGAACCGCACATAAACCAGTGACCAGTTTGCTTTAACGCCCCATAATAACCGCAACAA
>CH003077.1:69503-114976 GCA_000149265.1 Ciona savignyi
ACAAATTAAAACATATTTACAAGTAAACCGCTCAAATGAGCGAGAGGAAATTAGAATTTATATTTTTGTCAGGATGAAAGCATTTTTTTCAATTTTTTTTTCTTGAAATTTTGAAATGAAGCAGACGCCAAAAAGAAATGATTGAGACGCCGGTCAGACTTACAGCAGCAAAATATTTATTCCTGGCCACCTCCAACAGCTATCGGGGCTGGGGCTTCAGTGGCAGCAGCAGCGGGGGTTGTATTAGCAGGGCGGCGAGTAGCTGCGGCCACTTTAACCTGGTGAGCTTGCAGCACGGCAACTGCCTCTTCTACCTTGGCTTTCAACGACTCGCGCGACTCCAACATGTGAAGAAGCTCAGAGTTGTCGATTTCCAGCAACATTCCAGTTATCTTCGAAGCAAGATCGGGATGGGATTGCTCAATCAACGGGTACAACCTTTCGCCTGAGGATCCAAAATGTCAGATGTTTATCACACGAAATACCAATAAATATGAAAAATGTATAATGCATAAAGTATGTGGTTTGAGATCCAAAAAATGTTAGACTTAAAGAGTTAACGGTTCTTTCAGCTCGTGAGAAAATACAAAATGCTCCAGAAACTTAAAGACAATATGCTAGGTGCCTTACTATATCTTCAAGTATAGAAATAAACCAACTATTCTCATACTGTAATAGCTCCAGCAACTCGACTGTAGGTACGAGGTGTCTTATACCCGTGGACAAAGTCTGGCTTCCCAACCCACAAGCATTTACATAATGGATATCACATCACTTACCCAGCATTTGTTTTTGCTCTTGAGGTTGTGCAGCAGCCAACATGCTCGATGTTAGTGGTTCCTGTCCTTGTACGTGAACAGCTTGTTGCATGGCTGGGTCGGTCTGTTGCTGGGACTGAGGTTGGCCAGATTGTTGGTATCCAGCCATCGTTGGGTTGCGCACACTTTGGTTGTACTTGAATGCAGGCTGTGGAAGAAGCATTCAGTATTCACAACATTGCTATTCCATTCTTATCATTGGGAGCAAGTGACTATGCGAAAACACGATGCAAAAATATATTTTAAAACCAATTCAATGCGTTTGGATATTGATATGTTAATATTCAAGTTGCAATGCTTTGATTGTCCCACTCCAGATATTACGGTATTGATGGTGGTTACCTGGGGCATGGCTTGTTGGTGCATCATCTGGTGTTGTGGGTGAATAACCCCACGAGCCCCAACTGGGGTGGTCATGGGTCGGATCGCTGGGGCTGCCGGAGCACGGGGGCCAACTGTACGCATGTCCCCAGCCATCTAAGGAAGGCGATATTAAAATATGGAGAAATTCGTCAAATTATGAAGACTGATAATGATAAATAACATAGCAATGCTTTATACCTGGAAGCTTCCTTGTGGGTTATGCTGCCATCGTGGGGTGGCACGGATGATCTGACTCTGCATGTACGTTCGCTGGGCACCTTGGAATGGCATGAAATAACCAGATGCGCCACCGGCTGTTTGGAATGGTTGACCCATTATCTGGTTTGGCTGTAATGAATGGTTGGTGTGATAATCACTCATTACATGTGGTATATTGGGTAAGCAAAGGGGTCAGATGGACTGGTGCGAAATGATTCAACAGTCACTTACCGTTGCCATTCTAACTCCCATGCTTGAAGTCATTCTTTGCATGTACTGGGCTGTTAGATGTGCCTTCCTATCCTCCCTGCGTTGTGCAAGAGCCACATACAATGGTTTGGTGCCAACAATTCGACCGTTCATTTCCGTGACGGCTTTTGTGGCTTCTTCAGGTGAACTGAAGCAAACGAAACCAAACCCACGTGAACGCTCACCTAAGAGTAAAATTCGGTTTGTTGAACTATATCAGCAGTTTGTTATTTTTCTGTTTTTTGAGACACAATAACAGTGCAAACTCCTCCGCGATAAGGGGTCCATGAAGCCATGTAATGAATTATTTATAAACCAAACCAATAATCTATTGATCTCATAAGGAAAACCAATTAGCTTTTAATCAAATGAAAATATAATTGGCTTTCTTCCAATATCAGGTTTCAGGTTATTTTAGTTGAAGTATGGACAAAAAGACTTAGACACTAAGTGTTAACTGGATCAGTAGCATGGCCAAAAAATCCCATTATCTTTGTCATATTCTAGTTACAGCAAATCAAGCTTTGCACTAAACAAGAAGTGCCTTAAGTTTACTATCGACCAAACATTCAGACAGGAACTAAAGCTACACCAGTTCATTAAGATACACGATGTATATAACATGATGTATATTCTTATAATAACAAAAACACAACATTACCAAAGGTTTCAGCATTTCGGCTGAGAAACCACTAGCTTATTCAGTATTTTGAAACCAAAAAACAATAAATTTTCATCACAATATAATTAAAACAGGTTTTACTTGAAAAATTTATGTAGGTAATGTAATGATTGTAGTATTTTAGGTTAAAAAGGTAGACTTTTTGGTAAAAGGGATAGATTAACGAAAATGTAATTGATACAAATGCTGTAATTTTAGAGTAATCATATTTCTGTTGCTAATGCTAAAATCAATCCACATACCATCAGACATGATCTTTGCACTTGTGATCGTCCCGTAAGTTGAGAAAGCTTCACGCAACTCATCATCAGTCACATTGTCATCCAAGTTCTTCACATAGAGGTTGACACCTTGGAATCGTTGGATGCGTTCTTGCTTCTGAGCTTCATATTGACCACGAAGCTCTTGCTGCCGCTCCTGTTTCTTCTGCGCTCTTCCAACGTATAATGTGTCGTTTGTACCTGTTTGGGACCATACATGGTGGTTACAATCTGGGACCATACATGGCGGTAATCAAGAAGTCTGCAGTATAAACTGTGAGGTAGCTCTGCATAGCACTTAATAATTGCACCAATTATTACAACAATCTCATTGTATCTGTATTAGAATATGATATAGTAGTTCAGAGTAGTATTATACAATATAGATGGTTCAGTAACATAGAGACATGTTGTTATCCACATAGATAATCAACAAGTGACAACAGACGCAACAGATGAAAGGAAGGAAACAGCTGGTTGTATTACGAAGCTGCAACATACATAGATAAGCTGCAAACAATGTGACAGCCACATCCACTGTATGTGCTTTAAACAAAGAATAAAGTGTCTATTAAATGTCAAGATTCTCAAAATTTCTTAATATATTATGTAATTACTGGGAATCTGGTTCTAACAACACATTTATCCAGAAAGCGGTTCATGAAACACCCGATTTTAAACCAACTTAATAAATTACAATTGATGCAAAATAATTTTAAAAACTTAGTTTAGATGTCCACATAAGCTTTAATGACCTCATAATTGACAATAAAACGATTAAGAATTACGTAACTAAAATGTTATACCACTTTATTCATGAAGTTCTACAAACCATGGATCTTAGGCAGACATTACAGGACTATGATTTATTTCACATGATATAAAGCTAACATGGTTGAGTTTTACTATCTACAAAAGATTACTTTAAAACCAACCAACAAATGAAAAGGACAAAACAAAGCTCTATAGTGCACAATACACATGGGCCCACATAAGTCTTTATAAATGGCGTTTAACATAAACATTCATAGATAGCAAGCAAGGACGACACTTACCTTATATGTTAAGCAATTATGTACATTATAAATATACAGAATTATATTAATATTATATTCAGAATTGTATAAAATAAGTAGATTTTTTTGGAATTAGTAAGGATAGAGCTAGTACCACCAATAAACAAGCATAGACAACCACATCACATTATTACCTTCAACTTCCATCCCATTCATTGCTTCACACGCTATCTGCGCCTCTTCATGGGTCTCCATGGCTACAAACCCAAATCCCCGAGAATTCCCGTCCCGATCGCGCATCACCGCAACACTCTTTACAACTCCGTGTTGCTGACGATGGTTGCAATTATTACAATGATCAACATCATGTTTGGTGTGTTTTACCCCATTTATGATAATTACAAATAACTAACCATGGTCTAATGCTATGTTTATTACAGAAATCTAGCATGTGCAAAACAATTATTGATTGAACATTCCTTTGTGTATATCAGTTTCAAACATTGAAGCGTTTTAATTTATAATCCTATATTTTCTAACTCATAACTATATTAAACTTATATACAAAACTTTCACCAGTGTTAAAAACTCACCTCGAACATGGCTTGTAAAGCCTTTTCATCAAGTTTGTCCGAGAAGTTCTTAATGTAGACATTGGTGAATTGTCGAACACGTTCTCCCATCTTTTTCACTCGCTCCGAGCGAGTCAGAAACTTTCCGACGAAAACTTTCTTGTCGTTCAACAACATACCGTTCACCTGGGTTAGATACAACATGTAACTTCCGCCATTGCATACAAATACTAAACATTGAAGTTTAATGAATGGATGTTTTTAATATGGACGTTCTAAAACGTATGTTCTAAATGAAAAAATCATGAATATCAGATAAGACACCAAAAATTTACTGAATTGTTTCTATTGAGTAATCATTTGTCACTTCATAATATAATAAGAATAATTTTTAAACAATTAAATTAAGCTTTAGTAATGGGATTTAAAAAATTATTTGGTTCTTATAAAATAAATATGAATGTATTATCTTTAAGAAGTACTAGGTAAAAGGTAGAAATTTATACCCAAGTAATAAATGTTATTTTTAAACTATTCAGGCCAGATATTTTAGGTTAAACAAACCTTTTCAATAGCTCTAGAGCCAGCTTCCTCTGTCTCAAAATGGACAAAGCCGTATCCTTTCGATCCATTCTCATTACAAGACACCTATTGAATAGAAGCATCAATAGAAGATGTGGATAGGGAAATTAGAAATAACAAAGCGATCCTAATTATTTAATTTTAGCTTTATTGAACTTGCTTATTCGATAAAATTCATCATTATTAAAACGCATGTTACTTTTGGTTATACAGACTAATTTTGTCATTAGATCGAAATGTTAATGTTAGGCGGAGACTGACAGCAAAACAACAGTGTTTCCTGTTAATTAGCCACCTTTTGATCTGGCAACACTAGGAAAACTACGTCAGTAATGGAATAAACACTGACGCAGAGGCAAAAAAGTGTGCCGTTTCGCTTTTTTAATATTTTTACAGGTACTCACTTTGCAAGAAAGAATATTGCCGAAAGCTGAAAAAGTATCATAAAGAGCCTTGTTATCAATGGATTTATCCAAGTTCTTGATGAATATGTTGCCAACACCAGATTTTCGAAGAGATGGGTCACGTTGGCTCCACATAATACGAATTGGACGTCCTTTAATCGGGTCATAATTCATAGTGTCCAATGCCCTCTCAGCTGTGGGTTAATTGAATTATTACTTCACATTTTAATTGATCTACATTATACAATTAAGCTTTAGTTGTCATCAGCAATTAAATCAGCCACTCTTCAGAACAAATTGTCCCAAAAACCATGTTGACTAAGGAATTTTAGAGATAACCTTCAAACCTTAATAACAATCACAAATTTGTGACCAATTACTTTAAATTAATTATCAGATTTAAAGGAAAACTTTAAGGGAGAGAGGAGAAAATAAGAAATTGAAAGAACTCTTACCAAGCCTTTGCATTAATCCACTTATGCTAAAAATTATTTTAGTTTAAAATATTCAGTCTTCTTACTTCCCAGTATTCCCCCGATTTATTAAATAAACGCAAAATTACCATCAGCTGGCTGCTGAAAGTTGACGTAAGCGTAACCCAACGATCGACGAGTTATAACATCCCTGCACACTCGGATAGATAGCACCGGTCCAGCTGCTGAGAACTTTTCGTACAACATGGCCTCCGTCACGTCAAGATGCAAATCCCCCACGTAAAGTGAAGCCATTGGATAACTAGTTGCTGTTCCCGAGCTGTTCATTGTCATCCTGAGAAGACGCACAAATTAGGAAAAAAAATTTAAATATGTGATTTACTGAACTATTTATTGATTCTTAACATTGTAAATCCCAACAGTTAACGAATTTAAATTGGTTTTAAATGTTTTTCAACTAAAATTTCACATAATAAAGAATAATGGTACCCCCATATACATAAAGAAAAGTTAAATTGTTACAATACTATTTGCACACTTAAAGTCTAATTTATACCACTAATAGAGGCTTAATTTACACTACACTTAATGCGACTGATATATTTGTAAAGTATCACAAATTAAAGACAAGCTTAATTTAGCTTAATTTAGAACAAAAATCAAACAAACTTACTTTTTTAGTATTCCTTTCGCGCTTGTAGAGAATTGAATACAAAAGTTTTTTAAATTTTATGCTTTTTTTGAGCGTTTTAAAGAGTTTTTAATTTTTTTTGTGGTTTTATAGCAATACTATTTGTGTTTTTGGGAATGAATTCCTAAAACACAACTAACACGAGGTGTTCTATAAAGAGAATGACGTCATGGAAGTCTAGAAGCAGCCTGATTATTACGCAATATCCTTTCTTTTTTTCTGGTACCCTGTTTATTATTTTATTGGGGACTTTAAGCCGGTATTTCTTTTTCCTGTATACAATGCAAGGAAATTGTGTTTATTTATGTGCAGGAGTTACGGTGTCTTAGTAGAAAAAAGGTTGGGTGCATTAAACATAACAGAATTATATACCTAACATTTATTGTCTTTTTAGAACATACATTTTTACCTTGTTGGCTTACACGAAGTTTTACATTTTGTTTTGACAAATACCAAAGTTTTCGAAGTTACAGAATGTATTTTTATGTAATAAACGCTAAAGTTTTGATAATCTGATTATCTTACAGCTATCCCGGTCAAGTATTTAGTAATCTTTCTTTAAGATACTTGCCGATTTGACTGCTACATCCCAGGATCAATGATAGCTCACGGACGCTGGAGTAACGGGCCTTCTATAGTCTACATTCCTGGTTCTGGAGCTACCCATATTATTATATTGTAAGAATAGGCATGACATACCATTGGTTTAAAGAGTTCGGACCTTTTATAGTCTAGATTCCTGGTACCGGCACTATCGTGGAACCACCCACACTATTGTAGTGTGTCTGATAAACGCCAATCATAATAACCGCCAAATCTTCAGCCGACACAGGGGCTCTGTGATCAAACAAACGATCCGCATTGAGCAAGCGCGGGCAACAAATCTAGCCGTTTGACCACAAAACCGTATTTTGATACATTACACGTGGATAGAAAAACATTTTATTATTTTAAAACGAAATAAACACAAATGTAAAATTCATGTCTATCGGTTTTAATTATTTTGTACGAACCATACGAAAAATTTAGTATGGTTTGATAGGTAAGTATTATATTTTTATGTCAGATTTATTAGTTGCATTTACATAGCAAACTTTTTATTAACCAGTAGTAGAAATTATGCTAATCACTAGAATTGTCCCAACAGTTTGTGATGTGACAGGGATAAAAGACCATATTTGCCGTACGTATGGGGTGTCGAACCGGAAAAAAAAACAATTAGACCAATCTGGTAGTGAAAGGATACAGGATGTTCTGTTTATAATCCGGTCAGATGCCAAACAATAGCGCGTTGGCCGTTACTGGGTAATTATCAAGCGGTTGTGTCCTTGGGCAAGGCACTTAACAGACAGTACCTGAACCCAGCGGATTAATGGGAACATCCTATCCTATCCTATTTTGTCTGCTAACGCAGACTTTTCAGCTAACTGGCACAAAACTACCCATTACCATCTAGTTAGTTTCTATTATGAATTAACATAGAATGTATAATGAAATAATATTACAAACGACATGTTATGAATAAACAGACGATGTATTATGAATTGACATAACAAATTATATGTTATGAGTAAACAAACGATGTGTCTATGACATAACACAATTACCCTAAATCTATTACCAAATACGAAAAGGGCAATGCCAGTAAACATTATTAAAATATGCTTTTCATCTTGTATTGTGCAGTTTTACTCTTTGGCAGAAATTGTTGAATATCTTCGGTAATTGGAAGACTGTACTTTATATCAGCTAAACCTGGGTAAGGCACCTGTAGAATAAGGTTATTAAAAATTCGAACATTACGACATAATATGTTAAATAGAAATAATGTTTTAAATGAACATTTTATTGTTGTTCACCCATAGGTTTATTCCTCGCTCCACGGAAACCATTTCAGTTTTACCATCGTATACACACTTTTGCTGGCAGTGGTTTCTATAGTTATAATAAAACATATAGACATAGTGGGCACATGTTAAAACAAACTGTGTTTTGCTTAATTTAAGGACGTCTTCAGGAAACTACCGTGACATATTGTTCAGAAATTTGTCACCCACATAACTTTGTCTTTCATAATTTTTTATACCTTTGTGTTTTTCATAACTTTGTCTTTAAAGAAAAAAAATGTTGGAATAAACTGATCATTGTGGTTTCTATCAGTTCATAGAAAAACACATACCTTACTATTCTGTTTTTGTCTCTAGCGAATTACTTGTAGTGTGATCCCAAAACCAACTCACCAGCGGTATTTTTTAATTCTAAAACCCTTTGTCTTCTTTTTACGAAGCCTAAGTCTTCGAACCTACGACGTGCTTACTTTTAAGTTTTATCCCGCCACACGACGGCTATCTTTCGTTAGCTTAACTAACTGGTTATGAATAAACCATTTATACTGACACCTAGGGAACACCTACCTTATGGGCACCCCCGACACGCTGTACAGAAAGGTAAGTACAGTGCATGGTTGGGTAGGATGCGGTGATGAACATCATACGATCCTCTATCTCCATTTCGTCACCTTGCTGTACAACATGTTAGGTTTGTCCATGGGTGTGCAAAAATATAGTATACAGTATAACTTATTCTGGAGTACCTGGAGTTATTACAGTGTGTGGATGGTTAATTCATTTATATCCTCGTGGGTGGAAAGCCATGGTTAACCATCGGACTCATACCAAGACACATCTTTGAATAAACTTATAAAACGCAGCTTTAAAAAGATCGGAAAGCGGTTAATGTAAGTCGTCAGACTCAAATTTCCTAAATTGCAGCCGGCGTCGGGTGATATTATCCACAGAACGATATTTGAATTTTTTCTCCAAAATCTTCGTTCGAAATCGCCTTTTGAGTTAAGTCAACCATTCAACAATCTCACCAAGTACTTGAGGGGGCCTTCCGACAACTCCCTAATTCCACATGTGATCTCATAATGGCTCATTATCTCCATCTGTGGCGGGTGTTTGTCCTTCAGCATTGACAGCCATTTCGCGGTTTCCATGACGATTGGCACGTGGACAAGGTCCCATTCTACGTCAGCACCTACGTCATAATAGGATCAGATATACATATAGCAACATGCATAATTTTTTTTCTCATTATTTAATACATTATTTATTGATATAATAAATATTTCCCGAGTTAGGTTTCGAATACCTGTCACTAGGACCGTATTTTAGGTATTAATCTGTAGAAAATCGGTCCATGATTTATACCATCAAAAATATTCGTGATCATTCAAGTCCTTGAGTCATCAGAACACTCAGTGTTAATTGCTATTAGTGCAAAGTTGTTTTTAATCTGTTTAATTGAATGCTACATTGGTTTAAAGTAACGTACATGCGCTGTCCAGCTATAAAATTAATTAGACAAATACTGTTTCGATGTAACCACCTTTCGGGTATTACCACATGCGCTAACGCGACGTCAACGCCTTATTTGGACATGGCCAAATTGCTTGAACTTTATTACCTATTCAATATAACCAACCTACCTATTTTTTGTAGGGCTGAAATATATTTCATATAGGGGACTTCCCCGTCGCAAATCCGCTCCTTAGCTTGGTGGAAGTAGGGGAGAGTGTTTAGCGCTCCTGGTCGATGAATGATGAGGATCTAGGAACATAAATTGATGGTCACTAGACGGTGTACCAGGCAGCAAGTTCAAACTATGACGTATTGAAACGCACGTAATGGGCATCTGTTTAACTTTTTTACACGTGAATAACCTTTTTCTAAGACATTCGGCCGTTCGGCTGCTGCCATTCCACACATTGCTTTGTTGTACACTATTTGTCCTTACTGTCGTATATTCCTAATAAAGTGTCACCCAAAAAAAATTGAAACGCTGGTGGACGGTCATGTAGTCAAATGGTTAGCGCCACTCATTCATATATCGAATTATATACAAAAAAACGATCTAAGCAACGAGCCCATAATTGGTTTGGAACTTAGCCCGATTAAAAAATATATAAAAGAATCCTTCGTGCTGCAGTATGCTTCACGTGACCGACTCATATACGGATTTCTATGTAGTAACGTACTTAGCGACGAGTTCATCATAGGTTTGAAATTTAGCCGGTTAATGAAATTGACATTTTACCTTTCCGTATTTGTGCAAAACTTTCATCACTTGACTAAAGGTCAACTGGGGATCATTGAAATGTTGAATTGCGTCATGTATTATGACGCGATCGAATGGGGCGTGGCAGTAGGCGGGGTCTTTACTGGCCTGCAAGATGTGGGTGGCAAGGGTTTTTTGTCACAGTCCATGTTGGTCCATTACTACATTCAAGGATTTAGCCAAATTGTTCTTACAGTCTAGTAACTACTTGTTGGGGTATTACAGGGTTTAAATAATCAAACATAGCTTATAGTTTAGACAAGTTAGAAATTATCATCAGGTTGAAGAAATGTAAAGTAGCTTGCTTAGGTGGACAGCAATACAGCTCATGCTCAGCGTCGAGCAATTACAGTAAGTAAATAATTACTCTTAATTTAAACGACTCATCAAATGTATTGCTATGAACACACACCTGTGCAAAGAACTCTTCAGCGCCCACGTGCGATATTTTGAACGCAAGAAGTCTATGGTTTTCCTCGACGTCACGATAATCTACTTTACCTGAGTTGTGAGAAAAGGTAAGTTTACCCCAATGTATGGACATTTAACACATAAAATAATTATGTTTATCATATTAAATGAAAAAACGCAAGGGGGTTATCACACGGACAATCGTTATATCACCTCGCGCCCACCGTCGGGTTAGCAGAGATTTTTCAGTTTTGCTTTATAAATCCACTGGATTTAAGCAGCGTCCGTTAAAATCAGCATGCCTTACCACGGGTAAGTGATTGGTTACCCAGTGAAAAAAATGAACTTTCCATTTGTTTATAATTAGTTTTTTGACGCAAAAAAACGATGTACGAAGAACGACGAAGTAGTTTATGATTTGTGTTGCATGGAAATAATTAAAATCATTGTTGTCTTACCTGGGAAAACCGACGTGACAGGTGTTGTGAGACAAAAGTGTTTCTCCACCAGCGGTGCTAGAGAGCCTTTCTCAGGCCCCACATATATGAGTCGGTGGTATGTGTCTACTTCCAGGTATTTGTGAATCAACTGTAAGGATTGTGACGGAGCTATTACAGTATGTGGATGGTTGGTTTATTCATATCCTCGTAGGTGGAAAGCCAGGATTTATCCACGGGTATCGTAAGACACCTCATGCTCACAGTCAAGTTGCTGGAGCTATTACAGTGTGTGTATGGTTGGTTCATTTATATTCTCGTGGGTGGAAAGCCAGGATTTATCCACGGGTATCGTAAGACACCTCGTGCCTACAGTCGACTTGCTGAAGCTATTACAGTGTGTGGATGGTTGGTTCATTTATATTCTCGTAGGTGGAAAGCCAGGCTTTATCCACGGGTATCGTAATACACCTCATGCTCACAGTCAAGTTGCTGGAGCTATTACAGTGTGTGGATGGTTGGTTCATTTATATCCTTGTGGGTCGGAAACCAGGCTTTATCCACGGGTATCGTAAGACACCTCATGCCCACAGTCGAGTTGCTGGAGCTATTACAGTATGTGGATGGTTGGTTTATTCATATCCTCGTGGGTGGGAAGCCAGGATTTATCCACGGGTATTATAATACACCTTATGCCCACAGTCGAGTTGCTATAGCTATTACAGTATGTGGATGGTTGGTTCATTTATATCCTCGTGGGTGGGAAGCCATGCTTTATCCACGGGTATCGTAAGACACCTCATGCTCACAGTCGAGTTGCTGGAGCTATTTAAGTTTGTGGGTGGTTAGTTCATTTATATCCTCGTGGGTGGGAAGCCAGGATTTATCCACGGGTATTATAATACACCTTATGCCCACAGTCGAGTTGCTATAGCTATTACAGTATGTGGATGGTTGGTTCATTTATATCCTCGTGGGTGGGAAGCCATGCTTTATCCACGGGTATCGTAAGACACCTCATGCACACAGTCGAGTTGCTGAAGCTATTACAGTGTGTGGATGGTTGGATCATATTTTCGTAAGTTTTAAGCAAATTCTATAAAAAATCATCCCCAGGTAAGAATCGAACCCACGACCGTACTCACGTGCATGATATTCGCCTCATAGACTTCCCCGAACCTGAACCTTTCCTCCGGTGGATACCATGGTACCCGGATGTCATCCTGGTGACGCTCCGATATTATACTCATGGGGAGAACTGGTGGTGGTTTAGGGGGTTCCCAGGATTCCAAGTCGTATTCAGCGAATCGATGACGTTCTTCTATGTCATCTGTGAAAAGGAAGGATTTCGTAAAATATGCAAATTAAATATAAAACGTAAGGCTTTTTATATTTAGTGTAAATATAAGGTAAAATATCCAAATTAAATATAAAACGTAAGGCTTTGTATATTTAGTGTAAATATAAGGTAAAATATCCAAATTTAATATAAAATGTACGGCTTTAAGAATAAACATATAGTTTAATAAAATGCTCACAAACCTTTTCAACATGGGGGCAGCCCTAAGTTTTGTTAAATAAAAAAAACGTCGTGTGGCCAAATGATTGGCACAAACAACTGCATTTTCAAATTTAAAAACGCAAAAATTTAGGGACACTTAAATATTCCTGGGTTTGAAGCTTAACTTAAAATATAAGGCAAAACTTCAAATATAAGAACCAATTAAAATTACACAAGCTACCAAAGCTAAAATAACAAACCAAATAAACCTTACACAAATGCGTTTATGACGTCAACACGTCTTACCAGTGATGTCATAATCCTTATTCTTCTGTGCTCTTTTCATCGGGAGTCGATCGAACTTGGGCGGTCGCAATCGGGGGGTGAAATAATCCGGAGTGACTTTGGCGGACAAGGTTGGCCGATGCCTGGTTATATGAGTCTGGGGTGCAAACTTTGGAGTCGGATTAATGGAACTTTGGAATTGGAACGCGAGTTGAATAAATATTTAATTATTTGATTAAGCCTAATGGTGCATTGAAATTTGTGTGTTGGCGTTATGGCAGTAGTCCAGGTAATACTGTGTTCGATACGTCGTAACTAGCTTGTCTGTTTGAACAAATGATTTAATCAGTTCTGGTGTGAATTTATTTTAAACAAATGAATGAATCTGCCTGGATTTTGAACGCGGGTTCGCTTGTTTGTGTTTAAATGGCGTACACGAATCGATTTGTTAAACAACTGGGGATATTTAAACCCCGTGAATCATTACTTATTACTTTGTTTAATCAGTTTAAACTTACAATGCTAGGTTAGATTTATACATTTGCTCTTAAAAGGTCTCAAAACTTTTAAATAGTTTTTCAACTATATGTGCTTTCAAAAAGTACAAAATTCTAAAATCATACCAAAGCCAAAATTTTACAAATATTTCTTTCATAACTAACCCACGATTTCTTTTGTCTTCTCGGTTTTCCTTCCAATCTTTTATTCAATTCCACTTCCGTGAAATTTTCCTCTTCTTCTGTGTCTGGAACTTCTGTTGGAAAGAAGTTCACGACTTTCATTCTCTCTTGCGGGGTTTCCCCTACCATTTTCGGATGTGTGATATCACCGGCATCAAACTTGGTTGACCTGTAAGTGTGACATTGAGTTACTTCCCATCAACCATCAGAATAATCTTATAATGCCAGGAAAGATTAACATGTTAGTTTCAGAACGATAAAACAGGATAGTTATAACATAGACAACTATATTAATTGGCTGCTTAATAACTTTGCATTTTGTAGTTGTGGACGCGATGTATAAATCTACCCACCACCTAGAACTCCTGTATACATGCTTATATATTGGCAACACGACCGGTTTACATAGAATCCGGTAAGTGAATCGACCGTGGTAACCGTTCGGCCACACAATCGTTTATCTTGAATGCAGTCAAGTTTTTTTTGTTTTTTTTTAACCGAGCTAAGTTTCGAAACCATGATGGGCTCGTCACGAGGACCGTTTTTTGTATACGAATCGGTATATGAATCGGTCGCGTTAACCATTTGGCTACACGACCGTACTTGAATGCAGTCAAGTCAAATGCAAACGAACCTGCTGGACCTAAGGCGCCCACGTGCGGAACCTGTCCTGGTACTTTTGGAGCTCATTATAACTCGCCAACTTTTCCAGCCTTAATTAAATAGATAACCACAATATATAGCGGTATGTCGAGAAATTTGTCAAATCTGATTCTGAATTGTTACTTAACAGACCCAAACGCTATTACACACACAAACCATGACCAGTTGACAACAAAACAATCGATACGACAAAGGGCCTTTATTACCCGCGCGCCGAGGCTATTGTTACGTAACAAAAGAAGTATCAATCAAGGAAAGTAATGAAATTATATTTCGCGTGATCGACAGAGTGTAACGCTGTTGCTAGGTAACCAGGCGTAACGGTTCATCGATTTGATCACGTGGTTGTAATGGCAAAACATCAGTTAATTAATTAATTTGTTGATTTTCATTGTACGAGCTTTATAATTGCATTTGAGTAGTGAGTAGGTTGGAATGATGTAAGTTTCACAGCGAAGCTCACTCAAGTGTGAAATTTGATGAGCCTAGTTGGGGTGATTGTGCACCAGAAGTAGGTAGGGAGTGGAGAAGGCCTCAATATGTATCTTTTGATGGGATAAATGACCAGTTATGTGTCGACCTTTAGGGCGAGAAAGTGAAGGTGATAGGGATAAGATAATAAGTGGTGGCAATTCACTTTCAGAACTTCAATGACTGAGTATTTGGCCATCGAACATCCGCTTTTAAACCTAAACGAGCCTGATTGGTTCGAAACTTAGCCCGGCAAAATAAAATAAAAACTGTTCTAATTTAAAAAGTCACGTTAAAAAAATACTTCAGAAGAATTCGGTAGCTAATTTACATTTTAAATAAATCTAGACTAAACATCAAAAATGACCCCCGACTACTCGGTTGTGTTCTAATGCACTTAATGGACATTGTCTAAACGTTTTAAAATTGGGTTCAATAATGTAGAAATATCTTTCACTTCATGATATACCACACACTGCGGCATTTCTAGTAACCCGACTTTGGGCGTGAGATAATTTCCCGATTGCGTGAATAAACACGATAAATCTTTATACCACCCTGTTTATACAACAGCATTAATCCACATTGTACAAGATATGTTCTGACAGGAGACTTTTGTTCATAAATTTCACAAAATCAAATAAGAAATAAACTAGAAAGTGTCAACCACGTGTTTAACCACCACTATTTGTAAAACACATTTTGTATGCTATATAATTATGCGAGCTGGGTCCCTAATCACAATTTGTGTTTTATACATCGAGTATGTAGTTTGTTTCTACAAGCATAAACGCATGGGTCCCTTAAGTAACAATCCGATCTTGTTATCCATGTTCCTTACGCATTAAATGTTATTGTCCGATATGTGCACGTCAGGTCCATGTTATCTAACATTTTAGAAAGTTTTAACCGGACTTCCATAGTTTTGTTTCTGCAAGCATAAACATGGTTCCCATAGTAATCAAACCAAACTTTTTTACATGTTTGTTAAAAAAAGAATAATTGTTTTACGAACATTTTACCACAAATGTTTTAAATTAAAGCCACTTGTCAAACGCTGTAGTAAAATGAAGCTTAATTTCCCAAACAGATTTAGTTTTTTAAGGCTTTAAATCCAATTTGACGACTCCTTGCAGTGTATTGTGTATGATTCACACGCTCCTTTAATTTGGTAGAACCTATTAATCTGCTGGGTTCAGGCAATGTCCGTTAAGTGCCTTGCCCAAGGACACAACCGACTAGCTGGCGACAAGTTTTGAACCTGCGTCGCAATAATCCACCAGACTAACCGGTCGGACAAACCTATCAAATCCAATAAAAAAATCGTAGCTGTATTTTCAGTCACAAAGGTGTATTAATAAGTGCCGTTGTATATTTTTGGCCTTGTTTAAAACCAGCGATGGTGAGTATCCCCACTGAGGACATAAATTATCAGTCGCGCTTTTCACTACGACCTAAATGTAAAATATTGAAATGCTGAGAAAATTTAAAAGATCCAAGCGTTAGATGATTCCAAAAACGAACCAAAATTAAAAAAAAGATTTGTTAAAATAAATATTTCCAGTTTTGTGTGAGGGATTGAAGCGAATCGATCAATGAGGGGTTAAATATCGGCCAATCTCGTACGACCGATGATTGCCCGTGTGGCAACCACCTTGGTTTCCCCATTCAAGGGGATGAAAAATATCTTTTATGCAAGTGTCTCCCGGTTAAAAATGTTAGAATCACAAATCAAAAACACCGTTATTTTAGTTCAGTTCAATGTACATCAATATATGCCTAGTATAATCCCCCTCTTTATAACCTGGCCGCTTTCTATAAAGTAGCTATAAACTTAACCGCACATGATTGATTATATGTCCCGTCAAAAGTGGTTCAGAGTAAGTTGATGAAGAAATACCTAGATGTTAAAAATGCACCTTAAGATAGAGCCATGAAACAAGCAAGTCCTTGCACATAAAGAAGGAATTGCAAAACAAACTACGGTCGTGTGGTTAAATGGTAAACGTGACCGATATATAAATATACCCATTCCTATGCAAAATCGGTTTATGACGAGGCCGTTCTGGTTTGTTCGAAAACTTGGCACTTTTAAAAAAAATATTGCAAACCGTAGAAAGTAAGAGTGACCGACCCGAAACGTGACCAACACAAACCGATAACTATACAAACACTATCATGGTTACAGGCAGGCACATCATGGAGTCGAAACTTGGCCGGAAAATTGTCACCAGCAAAAAGGTGGTGAAATTATACGCTTTGCTGGTCGGTGTGTCGAAGGATATCGCGTGAACTCAGTGGTTTCAATGGCTGAACAATAAATGTAGCAACCTCTTATTCTTATTTAACACATTGAAATGGCTTCGAAACGAAATTCGGAAACAAGACATTCTCACAATTCTCCTTGATATAACGCCCCCTTTTCTGTCCTAGATTTCCACACCGAAACCGTAGATAATTTATCTTATTAATTGTGTATTATATTTGTCGCTAGAGGGAGCCCTAGGTTTGCAACGACATTTAGCATAGGATGGTCGTGTGACCGAATGGTTAACGCGATACATATATGAAATTCTATACAAAAAAACAGCATTAACAACAAGCCCATCTTGGGTTTGAAACTAAGTCCGGTAAAAAAACACGTTCGTGTGACCGAATGGTTAACGCGACCAATACATATACCGATCCCCATAAAAAACGTTCTTTTAGGTATTATATTGGCGTGTATCGGTCGCTTTAACCATTTGGCCACACGACCGTACTGTTTAGATTTCAGTAAATACTTATAAAAGGGAGAAGCGATCTGTGACGTAAACTGTAGCTTGCATTGGCGTGGGAATCGGCCAAATACTTCCTTACGTATAAAACCATTATATCTGCGATTAAAAAAAAAATAAACTGTATTTTATGTATCCAAGCATTTGTACATAAGTGCCTTAAAAGCTAAAAAGTAAAAACAAAACATTCTACTGAAGCAGCTTACATTGTGTCGAAATTGATTGAAAAGCTATTAGGCCAAGGGACGGTGTGGTTTATACTGATTTAAACGAACACTTACGCACGCACATGTGGTAGGACCCACATATATGCAAATATTAAACCGTGAAAAACATTGATAACAAAACTAGGAGCTTTTCAAATAGAGCCGAACAACTGGGCTATTGTGAGATACAATACATTTGTTGAAGTTAGGATTATCTAACACAAATCAATTAATCTTTTGTAACTTGCCAACCTCAAACAATAATGCACATTGTTTTGCAATTGTACTGTTCTTAACTTCTATTGGTTAGAAATTAACAATTGTATCTGTGACACATTTCGAGAATAATTGGTATTGACTAACAAACATGAACTGTTTGATTATATGACGTAACAATGTCTTTTTGTTAAATGAATATTGCTATGTACAAGTTGCTGTACCGGGTTTTAATCCAAAAAGATGGTTCAAAACTGGTAAAGTACGACAACAGAAGTAGCGAATATCAGATAACCATAACCCAAAACGTAAAATATTAATAAATAGCTGCCACAATGGCCTTCTCAGCCATATTTGGTTTTGATCTGAATTATTTTTAATATTATCTCACCTGTGCTTATAAATAAAATTGTGTGTGTATATTACAAAAAAAAATTCACATAAATTAAGTTTTGTTTCATGAGTTTTTCTTGATAAATAAAGAATAAATAAAAGTTTTCCATACAAATAAATTGCCCAATCAAATTTGAGGTAATACTAAATTTACTTTTGTTTGTTTGTTTTGCCAGTAGCGTTGAAAATCGGATAGCTCAATTGGTTACTTTTATCGACTTATATATAGACTGTATACAAAAGCGACTGATTGCTGCGAAACTTTATAGCCGAAGAGTAATATTCTTTCCGCCCTACTTTCGGCCAAAAAGTTATTGGCGCTTTGAAATACCTGTTATATATTGAATGACTCTTTTAATGGTCCATTGTACGGCGGTTGTAATGCGCTTTATTGTAAACAAATGGAATGCAGTAAATACGAGAGTGAAAGTTGTGGTAAACAAAATGCAATGTACTTGGTAAAAATGAGTGAAATTTGATCAGTATAATAAGCAATGGGATAAGCATGAATACGAGGCTTATAAAAAGGTTATAAATAAGTTAAACGATGTAATGTCGTAAATAAAGAAGATCTTAAGGTCGAGAGGGTTTCCTTTACAATGCATTAAGTGTACGCTATTAACGGAATGTGTTTAGTAATTAGGGGAAAGGTGAAATAAAAGTTAAGGAATCTGACTATAAAATCGAATATGTGGAAGGAATGTGGGATGGAGACAAAACAGAGAAAACAAACATTGTTTAAGTCACGACATCGCTCCTTCGTCAGACCACACGACCTGCTAGCAACCATGTAAGGCATTGAATATATATCTGGATCCAACATATTGCTGAAGAATTCAAGTCATAGCTTGGTTAAAAATAGCTTGGTTAAGGCATTTCTATGTTGCTGTTTTCTGGCGTGGTTGTAGATACGTGACTAATACATACTTGTCTATATAGATCCCTGACTGAAAATAAAATATGGTATAACAATACATGTAAATATACATGCCTTATTAATCTTATTAAAACTTTTCTAGGTCGGCTTGAACTGGTAATAAATAAGCTACCGCGCGACAGTGCGCTATATAGAAACAAACAAGACTTGTTTGCCACCTGACAAGTGATTGTTGAGATTCTGCCTTATGGAGAGAATGCCAATAAAAAGGGTTCATCTTCTTTAAAAAATGTTAAAACAAATTATAATTACGTAGCTAGAAACTTTAATTTCCTGCTACCATATTTGTAAAGTGTTTAAACAATTTATAAAGCATTTGAAACAGATGAAACATATGTAATCTGCAAATTAGTTACAGCTTATAGATGGTGTGTTCTTAAACCTTTTTCAAACGACCGGTATAGTTTAACCGTACATTATATTTTGCAGTAATTTTTAGGCTATATATAAAATATATGCTAATTTCGTTATCTAATAATCGAGGTATTCTACCAGCAATCCCTTTGTAGTTTACCTTTTTTTTAAATGAGTTTAAAAAACCCTTTTTGACAAATTTCTGTTCAAAAAAGAAAATATATACAAACTAAACTTAAAAAACCCATTTAAAAAACACGTAACAAAAAATTCTACCTAGCTGTTGAAATTAATAGAAACTGTATGATGTTATGAATAAAAACATACATTGCAAATTGCCCTGTGATTAAATATCGTTCAGATACAAATCAAACATTTTCCCCAAGATTTGTAATAAGTTCACTTTTAAGATTTATCAAGCTTATACTTCGGTCATGTAAACGTAATTTGATATAGCCTAAACGCTTTAACATTTTAAAGTGAACTGTCTTTTACAACCTAAAGTTTGACTGTAAACAAAACCAATATATTGTTGTATAACATACAATATTTACAAAATAACTATGATTTTTTCTTTTTATTTTAATTTATATAATTTCTTGTTACAGACAAAAGATTTACATTATCTTACCTCTTTAATAGGATTGGGTCATCATTTTTGTAGTGTTATGATTTTTATATCATTTTTGTAATTACTTATAACGTAAGTTGTAGGGATTTACGATATCTTACATCCTTCCGTATCCAGGGCCGGTTTTAGGCCGATTTGACCGATTAGATCAAATTGGGCCCCGCGCCTTGAAGGGGCCCCGCGCTAGCGGGGGTCTTTCTGTATTACGAGGTTTAAAATACTACTGAAACGTAAAATAAAAAGTGAAATAATATTCTTTCTCATAATATCCATTTGTTATGCATCGTAACTACGTCAAATTCATATTTCTGTGTCTGCCTGTTACGTCATAATGAATATGGTTGATAAACAATTGTTTGTTTTACTTCCAAACATATATATATATATACATATACAGTGGAACCCCGCTTGGAGACCACCTCGATAACACGACCACCTCACTATCAAGACCACTTTAGTGCGGTCCCAAATAATTTACTATGGTAATGCATTGTATTCTGCTTCAATAACGCGACCACCCCGGTTTCCAGACCAGGACCGCCATATTTTGGTCCAAAACTTTAAATTTGACTCCGCTTAAGTGACCACATGTGCTAAATAATTTGTATTTGTTACCAAAATAACAAGGTTACATTTTATTTATGATCAAAACAATAAGAATAATTGAGCGTACACAAAAAAACGTGGCAGACAGAACTGAATCCTACAAGATAAACCTAATTCATTCTGCAGTATCTGATACAAATAATGGCATTTGGTGAAAAATAAGTCAAAATGCAGACGTTTAAGCTGCATATGACGACAACTTGCTGCAAATCAAAATTCACTAACACGACCACCCCGCTAACGCGACCGCTTGATCACGGTCCCATAGGTGGTCAGGTAAGCGGGGTTCTACTGTATATATATGTTTGGAAGTAAAACAATATATCGTAAATAAGCATCCACATTACCTTTAATTTGTTTTATAGCAAGTATTAAATGTATATTTTTGTAGTTTGTATGTACTGGTATGTATTTTATGATATATAAACACCCATAAATTTTGCTATGAAGAGTAGGGGCCCCGCCATCACATTTCTAATTGGGCCCCGCGGTTCCTAGCACCGGGCCTGTCCGTATCTATTGATTTTAAGCAATACGGTTAAAATAGGACTGGATATATCGTTCATGTTCTATCCCAGTGATTGAAAAAAGGCGATTTTCCCATTTAAGATCTTATATAAGCCGTTTTATAATCGGCGTGCTTAGTACAGGATAATTTGCATGTAAATCTTGAATTGCAATTCGGATTGTGATAAGGTAATGGTGAAATACTCCCACGAGACTTTATTTATTATATTGTAGCCTTCAAATATAGGACACACTAGACTTCAATCGTGTTAAAATATTATGCATATTCTATAAAGGTCAAATTCAGAGATAGACATCAGTTGTGTTTATATAAAGGTTTGTAGATGTCATGCCTAATTTAAGTTCCAAGCGTTTTCTCTTCGTAGACTTCACAAGCGTGGTAGTTCGGACGACTAATTTTCAGCAATGTTTCCATTTTCTTGTAAATACTTTGATGTACTTTACGCTCTGCGAAAGTGTAATGCTGTAGTTTAAACAGCGGCGGTTTCGATACACCAACCGAGTTAAGCGGGCCGTATCGCTATTATTTGGTAACATGAGCCTTTTATTATCAATACGCCTTGTTGTCTTTTATTGAATACGCCACAATGGTAGTTAGGCCGACTCACTTATTATCTGAGCATCTTCCTTTGACAAGATAGCTCGTCAAATTACCCAGCATTCGTGGAAGCTCTACTTGAAATAAGTGAAAAATGACCGATTTTGTTTGTACAAGAAGCTTTGTGTGAACTGACTTTTTATGTTTACCGGTGGCGTTGTTTTTTGTACCTGAGCCATCATTTAGATTCCTGTCTGATTAACAAACCTTCCGATCGACTTTTATAATTTTGTGGAGCCCGGATGTTTGTCTAGTACTTGCCCGGGTGAAGTGTTAGTCAATGCCGGTCGAGTTATTTTAGGCAAGCAGTGTCTGTAATCACTAATATCATTTTACTGTTTTAAAACTATATTGTCAACCAGGTATCTACACAAACCTAAAGCTTAGATGTGACTCGCACTTGGAATTAAACTAAGGGTAAAAAGATTAAGTTTCGAATTTACCTAATGGAAAACAGATTAATGGATTCCTTTGACGCAGCATGTCTTTCCTCTCCATACAATCTAGTTTAAGCAAGCCTCAGACACGTAGCACAGGTTGCAGTAGTCTCTTGAGTGCACCGTTCAAGTATGTTGCTGCAAATTGATTGTACCAGTCTAGCTAAGTACTCTTTTAATTAGAGTTCAGAAAAAAATACAGTATATAATTTTAAAAAAAATGGAAGTAAAAAAGTGCTTACTATCATTACTATAAAATTATTTGAGAAAAATAAACACTTATTGATCTAATTTTGCAGTGCGAAAATTTGCCTACATTTATGGCATCCGATATAAAAAGAAGTTGTAAACAATCGGGTTATTTCCTGTATTTAGTGGTTAGTAGTAATACAATATGGAATGAATTGAATTAAGACTAACCAGCCCACTAACAAGAACATATGGAAGTTGCAGTCAGTTTCCAGCAGTGCTGAAACGGTGTAACTTGATCGCTTTATCGTTAACTTTTCCTCAGCGTCGGTGCCGTTTATAGGTTGATTAAATATTTGTAGAATCTCGTTCAGCTATAGTTGTAAATAACCCTTTGTAACTTAGGCTGCGTACTACAATAATTATTACCGAGCTCACAACGGTAAAGGTTCGTAAGTAGGAGTGACTCGTTTTTTCCTCTTCAAATTTTGATAGGTGTGCTTTTAAAGCTCGGTAGGAAGAGGTATTTTTATCAGTTTGCCTAAGCGTTTTGCTTAACACTAGCTAGATTATGTGCTTGTGCTTAATATAAATGTAGTTATTTTGTCCTATACGTTCTGTAGTTACCATCAATCAGTGGTTTGTAATTGAAGTGCCATTAAGTGCGTGGATAAGGTACAAACAATCATCAATTTTTCATATGCTTGATTGGCAATAAACCTCTTAAAACATATACAATCAGTAATACCTTAGACAGCAGTAAGTAACAGTGTCTCGTAAAAGAGTAGTTAACCAACGGCGACATAAAGAATATTATAGACATGTTGGCTTAAAGGTGTAAAAGTGAATAAAGATGATAAGGTAGTCAATTTCAGTATCATAACCCGTACTGACTTGTAATGTATAATTAAGCAGCTTAAAAATTCTGTCATTTAAGCCGAAAGCGAATCGTTTTTGGCCAAGTTCAAAAATGCTTTTAGTTTAATGTACCTGTGTTAGGCTATGGGCCATTCGCCAGATATATGATATATATTCAGTCGAATTAATCAATTCTCGGCACTTTGTGGTGATAAGTGCTCTTACTATTTCTGGACAATGCGGCTTTTTACAAAACACTAAACCAAGTGATAGCATATTTAATACATGGATTAATTAAAAAATGGTATTTTAAGTGGCACTAGTATCAATGTAGTGTAAATCTTGTTTCGTACTCTATAAGTGTATGAAAAAGGAACATATTAGTTGATAGTGCATGCGGCTAAAAGTTTTAAATGTTTCAAAACTATTTACAGCTTAACACTTTTTTACCGATGTAATTCAATAAGGTGACTTTTACACTTTTCCGAATAGAATTGGTATATATTTATAGGTTGGTTTACGATTCAGCCGCATTTGTTTTTGTGTTTTTCGTAATCTGTCTAACGTTATCTAAATTCGTGAATTTACATTCAAGTTATTTCAAAAGTTCTTTAAACATCAAAGTGTTTCGATTCACCTGGAAAGTGTTATCTCTCCTGTTTGTTTTGGAAATAGGCTTTGTGTGGATTAAACTGTAGAGTGCGCGGGTGGTAGGGCCCTGTAATCACTCACATCTGGTCATTTTACGACAGGAAAACTCATTCTACTGCCGGTGTTTTTCGCTAATACCCCTTGCATATGTAAGTTTGTATATCACACCTACATATGGTTAGATCAGTTGAGTCCTGAACGTGTAATTTCAACCGGTATCACTCTCTTCTTATAAAAGGTAAGGCAGAGATTAATGGACTAAACCGAACTTTCAGTCCAACTAATCACATATGTAGTTATATATTTTCGTTACGTCTGGTCTTATCGCAATACTCATCGAAGAATGGTACTAAATAATTAAATTAAGCGATTTTGTGATACATTATCCTCCCGCCCTCCCAAATTCTATTTTTAAACAAGTGATTACCATATTTAGACATGAGGTCTTATTCTCGGAACGTGATTTTATGTTAAGTTTCACATGGAGTCCAACCGGTACGTGCTAAAACGACTGCATTTTCTAGTTTTGCAAGTATTTTTACCTTGGTACTTGTAATTTTTTATACCTTGGTACTTGCCTTTTTAAAACTGACGCATATTTTATGGCACAAAATAAGAGTTTGGTGGCACAGTAACCTTTTCCTTAGCGCGTACCGAATGTTTAGCCATATGGAAAATGCGTATAATGAATCCAATAACGCAGACAACAAAAGATAGTTAATTGGCGGCAAATTAAATTTCTAGCGCAAGGTTTAAATTAATTGGGGCTGCGCAGTTGGCAAAGCAGTTGATTTCCAATTCAAAAAATCGATTTCCCTCAATTTAAGGCTTCGAATTTATTTATTGAATCATTAATTAAAACATGGACAGTCTAATTACATGCTAAAAACAAGTCAGAACGTATGGCCAAATCGATCTCGACGGTGAAGGGTAGTCTGCAGTGAGAAGTTAATATGCCGAAAACTTGATGCAAAGAATTCGGTTACGTGACTGGAAACACAAGATAAGAACATTAAACCAGACCACCTTCGTTGCCGGCTCGGCTTAAATCCGACAAGATGGCCGACGTAATTGGCTTTTAGTTTTATATCTCTTCTAACCCATTTCTGGTGGGTGGTGTAAAAATAGAAGCACTGGGGTCAGTTGAAACCTTGTGGGAATGTTTTGCGACCACTGGAACTTGGTGGTTAATACAGCGGGCGGATTCAAGGGAGTTATATTTTCTCTCTTCCCATGAAATCAACTCCGAATTATGCTATTGTGTGACTGCCAGGTGTTGGCTTAACAATGTGACAATACAGCTAGTAATATATGCCTTTATACAAAATTTATTAACTCCGCTATAATGGTGGGGGTTTCTTGGCGAGCCCCCGGCCTTTATTTTCGGATTTATATCTCGAGTTAAGTCACCCGGCCTTTGGTGATGTGAATGTGGCTTTGGAAATTGCTGGTCTCGAGACAAATTCGTTCCATCATTAGTTGCCCTCATTCTAGACCACAAATAACGCGGAGAGAGAAAGGCAAATAGGAGCATGTAAATACAACCTTTCCTTTCTTGAATTATAGTTTGTTTGAGTGCACGTCGAAGCAGTAGTGTTCTGAAATCGCAATTTTTTACTCATTTACTGTGTTATTGAAACTGGGTGGTTTTTATTTGCGCATCATTAAATTAGGCTTGAAATCAGTGCTAAGTAACTTGGCATTTGCAAATTACCCCTTACCTAGCTGCATATTACCAATGCAAAATCACATAGTCATGTGTATTAAGTCGGTTTAAAAGCAAAATTACGTTTAATAGCCAGGAAGAATCTATATATATATATGCTTATCAATACATAGAAGGGTTTGCATTGGCGTTTAGTCAGGCTCATAGACTAATAATTTATAGAACAGTTATTTTATAATTATCCAGCGCCCTTCAACCTTTATTTGGGCGGTCAAGGCGAAACATGAAGCTAATAAATAACCGATCAGACAGGTTTTAGCTCCAGATATGTTTGCTTTGCACGACCAGGAGTTTGTCGTCAATTTGCTTCTCACTTTGTAAGTATTTTTAATGCGAAGCTTAGGTCCATTGCCAAAGCAAATTGTTTTTTGTTTATGAAATTATTAATTAAAACTTGGGCAGTCTAATTACATGCTAAAAAACAAGTCAGAACGGATAGCCAAATCGAAAAGACGAACATACCAAAAGGTAAACACAACGCTTTTAAACCAGCAACTGTAAAACGCAGTGTGCATACATATACACCGCATACATGTATATATATAATGTACGGTAACAATTTAAAATCTTGTTTAGGGATTTGTATTTAGCCAAAACATTAAAAATTAGTCTGGCGGCCATTTACAATGTAAGAATAAGCTTTAAAATGTAGACTCCAAAGGGTTTTGTCGATCATTTTTTTGCTATTTAAACCCACTGCAATCAAAATAGTTGTTTGTTTTCAGACCGTATGATAATCAGTATTGTTGCCTTCAGTCAGCAGGTTGCAATCGTTGTATTTATCGCAGAGTGACATTGCAGTTTCCACGCCCCCTTCTTCCATGTATACACTTTTTAAAATAACCGACGCAATTATGCGGCTGCCGACGGGTCTGTTTGTTTTTGCTGTCGCTTGCTAGTAAGCGTGGTGTTGGGTAAAAGCAGGTACATTTTGTTATTATCGCGAAAATTCTTCGAAAAATCTGATTTGCTTTAAAATTGAAAGGCATTTATCTGAACGGCCGACCTTTGTACCACGTTAAAAGCATAACGTGTGGACGGTTTAGCTTGTCTGCTAGACTTCGACATAAGCTGCATAATAGGTTAAGCTTTACGCGTCTAACTGACTTTGTAAAATGTGACGCATGTAAACAATAATAATTTGAAAGTGCCGGCCAAATTGCGATACGATTTACGCAAACACTAATTATAGTTTCGTTTTCTTTTACAGATTTAAATGACAGCGGTTTATTTCCAAAAATATCACATGGACCCGATTTATGACAAATAAGTATTAATCTGAATGGTTGAAATTATGCTTAAGACTTTAATCTGAATCATTGCACATCAGTCCTCGCAAGCTTGCCTTAATCATGGATATCTTTAATATTCTTACTTCAAGCGATGACGTAAGTATGGTTAAAGGACTTTAATTATCCTATTGTTGTACGGCAACCGCCATAAAATTTGTGGTCAACCGCTGTTAAAGGATAGCGATGTATATGGGATGTTGTGTTGATTGTAATCGGTACCTGGCTGATCAAATTTCGGTCTAATGCCATTGGTTCTGCCGTGGAGGCGTCGCCATGGATTAATTCAGGGTTGTACTATTGTAAGCTTTCATTATGAATCCTGTTCGGGAATTTGCAGAAGTCTTGTATAAATGGTTAACCAAAACATATGCGAACGTTTTTGGATAGTTTTCCTTTATATAAGATTTAATTATAAAATCGTGGTCTTACGGAGTATTTATTTTAGAATAACACTATTTTTGTTTTTTTAAATAAGATTTATTTATAAAATCATGGAGATTTACACGATATTTTTTTCCAATTTAAGTCATAATAAGGATATTTTTGTTTTGTTTTTACTTTGAAAAAGAATACAAAATCATAGAATTATAGATAATATTTATTCCAATTTAAGCCTTAAACCACAGTAATTGAACCTTGCATTATGCAGTCAATACGTCCCCACATATAAGCTTATAAGATTCCATAAATGATAGAAAATCTTTGTTATATATTCGGCAAATGCTTATCACAACTATAGGGCGAGTCCGAAATGAATAATTATTCTCGACTTCAAAGCGCAGATGATCGATCATATTTAAACCCTTGCATTGTATTTCCATTATTAATATCAAGCAACACTAAAAGAAGGGAAAGAGGGAAGGAGGGAAACTGCTTAGTAAAATTACGAAAACTAATTTAAACCCTGCCCTAAACACTAATCTCAACCCGAGAACTAACCTTAACTTCAACTACATGTTTAAAACTAATTCTAAAGTCATAATCTTCATTTAGTGTGCAGTTTCCCCCTTCCCTCCTTTTAGTTTCCCCCCTTAACATCGAGCTCATTACAGTACGACTCCTTAACTCTCAATCGGCATCTGTGTAATTACCTGGACAAGGCCATTACGTGTCTTCAAATGGTCACGCCCTCGACTCCTGCACCTCAAAACCAGTGTAAGTTTGCTATATATCTGTGTGTTGCCTTGTTACACCTTCAGCGGGGTTCTCCATACCCAGTCAGCTCTAAATGTTGGGTATAAAATATTTAGGTTTAAGTAGACCTGCCATACGTCCCGGGTTGACCGGGACAGTCCCAGTTTAAACGTTTGTCCTTTTTGAGTTTGTCCCGGATTATGCCCAAGAAATTATGGTAAGTCTAACTTTAAGCAGCATAAAAATCTCATTTCATACAACTCCTTTAAAACATTACCTTACAAGCGCGCCAACTTAAAACACATTCCAGGGATAGAAATGTAAATCAAAATGTTTCGTATAAATCATTACTGCCTCCTTTGTTTACCTCATGTCTGTATTTGTAGAGGTCGTTTCAACAAGTTAGAAAGGTTTGCTGTTTGCTCTGTTTTACTTGGGGCAATCGTTATGATCATGTAGCTTCAATTTCTAAAGCCATTTATTGTAATCAATTCGCCGATTAAGATCACCACTGAAAGGCCGAGATTAGTTTAATCTATGCCTTACGTTTCAGCCGGCTTTTGCCCTCAAATGTGGTCGGTGGTGAACTGTTACCCCCGCACTCCTTTCAATAGAACCGTAGCTGCGCCATGTGCTAGTAACTTCGGGACAACGGCAAAAGGTATTTTTGTTTTCTTGTTTTGAAATGCATGTTCGGGTGTAATTCGCTTTAAGTTTCGGATCGTTTCGAAACAACAAAGACAACGCTGTGACGTCATAACAACATTCTATTGATTGTACCGAAGCCTAGACCGAAATAGATTACAGGTTGCTAAAGCCAACTCTACCTAGAACAAAATTAACCATAAGTTCTGGTTCGCTTGCAACTCTAGTGTGATGAATGGTGATCAAAATTCCACGCACTATAGAGAAAGTAGTGGCTCTCGATTCAGTTTTACCTGGCGACTTTTCGGACGGATATATTCGCGCCAAAGTCGTAATTTAGTCTTTGAATACCGACTGTTGATGGATTGATCATTAGTGAACGGTCATAGCGATAAATTTAAAGTATTATCGTTGTACGAGGTCAAAAATGCCATGCCCGTATATAGGACAGTTGAAAATCCCCATAACAGGTTTGTGTTTATCATTTTTTCTATGTTCTGCTTCGAAATTCGATAATTTTATTTTGTGCCAAATCAATCTTGATTAAACTAGATAAGTCCCGCGCCCATATATCAACATTCACCATCGTCCTTATCTTTCGAATGGGAGGCGTTTCCATACCTGTTGATGATTCTTTAACACAACAAATGTCTACAGGGACGAAAAAATAAAATTTATTTTAAAAAAATGTTTTTTTTAATTGTGTTCTTTAATATTTCTTTACTTCTATTTGTAGTTGGAGACGGGACTTCCCCGAAAGGGATAATCGCAATGCACTGCAACGAAACTACGGAGGGTTGGAACGAACGGTCAAGCGTTCACACCTGCTATTCCTTCACTGCTCCCACTGACAACGTCATGTTCGAAAACGTCACTCTTCCGCCGGATTACGCATCCGATTTGTCGGATGACTACTATGCGTCGGCGCCTCTCAGTACGGCAGAAGTGGTACGTTTCCGTATTTGGTTTGTTCAAGCGAGTTGTTTTAATAATTCTAATGCGGAGACCATAATCAAGTAATAATCCAACAGATAATCATTACAGCAATGTTTCTAAACCTTGTTATACTTTAATTAGTCCTGGAACGCTATGTCGTCAAATGGTTACCGTGATCGAATCATATACAGCATAAGAAACCAAATTATATCGCGACTGAATTATTTACAAAATAATATTTAAAAAATAGTTTTAGTAATGAATTCATCGAGGTTTCGAAACACTTTATTCAACAACCTTTCTATCCCTGCAGTACACTGTAGTAAGCAGTCGTTTACCATAGTTTTCATTCAAGCCTATAGTTCAGACATGCATTGACGGGGTTAAATCATTTAATGTAGAAACTGCTGTCATTCTAACAGTCTAACCTATCACGGATACTTGTACTAATCTCTCGCCCAAATATACTCATCAGAACCCTAGAAGTAGGATAAAATAGGATATTCATGTTTATCCCCGTGAATTGGAAAACCAAGGGGGTTAACGCACGGGCAATCGTCAGATCACCTCGCGACCATCGTCGGGTTACCGGAGCTATTGCAGTGTGTTGTATTTGATTCACACGTTCCTTTAGAACCAATTAATCTGCTGGGTTTAGCCAATGTCCGTTAAGTGCCTTGCCCAAGGACACAACCGACAAGCTAGCGACCAGTTTCGAACCTTTCACCTTTCAGCTAAAAGGCGCCGCACTAAACCAACCGACTAACCGGGACAACCTTAATTTCATAATCTCCATTTTAATGAGTGGTTTTCCCCTTCTATACTTCCTCTTCAATAAAATAACAATCAGGGGGAAAAGGACAGATTCGGAGCAGCGGTTAATGTAGGCGTTAGTCCTGTGGTTGAGGCAGGGTTAAAATTAGTTTCCATAGTTAGAATTAGCAGTTTCCCTCCTTTCCCTCTGTCCATATTCCCTCATTTTAATTTTCCTGGGATTTTCACAATAGACTAAATTGATAAACCCCCCGTGCTAATATAGTGCCCACCAACCCAAGATTCATGTATTTTTAAAACTTCATCTTTAAATACAAACCCGATCAATTCAATTCAATTTTCAATTTATTTTTTAAAGAATAACATACATTCGGCGATAATTAATTAACAAACAAACAAAACGAACAAATAAATAAATCCGACCAAATGCAATGATGAAAATATTTACATTGTACATTTGCATTAATGCAGTGAAAGATCCAAAGATCAACTAGTCAAACTACATTAAAAGTTTAATCATATTCCCAGGATGCAATGAATAAGAGATACGAGATCCTCACCCGGTATGTGACGGTGGGACACGCCTTGTCCGTGCTGTCTCTTATTATCGCCCTCACCTTGCTAGCTTCGCTCAAGTAAGATTAAATATTTATTTTATGGAATTTCATATGAATGTACCGAACATTGAATTTGCTCTGCTTTTCAGTAGATTTATTCTCTAGCGTCAAATGTTTAAACTGTTACAGTGGGTTTGTAGGACTGTAAAAGCGCCAAATATGTGGTTTGTAATTTAAATAGAACGTGCTTCCATGAAAAACTTCGGCTGACGCGTCGTCGTATTCTTGCAATAGAGAATGTGCGGTCATGTGTATGTGGTATCGGATTATTGTTGTGCTGATAAGCGAATTTATAAATAAAGTGAATGATGCTTTATGTGGTGGCTTATAGCTGAACACCCAAGGGAATAATGCTCTACTGCGATGCAAATACATACGGACGACTTACATATCAATTTTAAAATCAAATTGCTTTAAGTGTTTTATCTTTTATATTTCAGTAATCTCCTATACATTATCATATCGCCCTATTGTATTGGCGTAATATTAGCAGTAGACGAAGACAGAACGGTCTCACGATTGGCCGTCAAAACAGATCTGTAGGACCACACACACTTGAAATTGAATTGCTTCAAGTTTCAATGCCGGCATCTTAAAATGATTTCAAAGAAATTCTAATTAGATTTCATTGTAAGATACGTAATTCTAAGAAACTGCGATTTTTGTTCTTTAAAAAATTAAGTTCGTTTAAATTTTCAAACGCTTCACGGATACTTTGTGAAACTGTATAGCTTTCCACGTGTCCTCTATTTGAACTGCGAACGTATTTGCAGGTTTTGTTTAAATAGTGAACTCTTGCGTAACGTAGTAAAAGTGTAAGCGATATCCGGAAAAACTTCACATTTTTTACCTATTATGTACTTGCACAGGCACATACATTGTACGAGGATATATATCCACATGAATCTGATGGTTGCGTTCATGTTACGTGGGCTACTGTGGATTCTACATATGGCTGCGTTCCAAGGTGGGAAAATGCATTAATATATTGGCTTCCTACTTATTTATGTCTCAGCGAGATATTCCTGGTGACCGGATGGGTAAGTGAGGTTCGACGACAGCGGTTATAACGCAGCTGTTGTCTATATGAGGACAGAGTGAAGTCCTAATATACATTTCCTATACCAAGGATCGGTAACATTTTGCATTTAAAGAGCCATTTTAACCGATATTCCACAAAATAAAAATCACTGGGAGCCGCAAAATTAACAATGTTTTTACAATAAAAGGCAAAACAACACTGTGTGAGATAAAGACGCGGGTGTTCTTCTGTTTGTTTCACTTATGCATGGGTATTAAACTTATTAAACTCTCGCTACAGTAGCAATAAAATTAATAAGAGCCGCTTCGGAAGAATGAAACGGCCTTAGGTCTCCAATCCCTGTGCTTTACTTGACGCGATTTAAAAAAGGTCCAAGTGACAATTTTTTGGCGGGTTAGTAAAACGACTTCCGGTAAAAAAAAGCTGTTTTTTAAATGGAAGGAAATTGAAATAACAAAAAAGACGTTCTTAAAGAACTGGAATATTCTAGAATATTATGGAATTTTATAAAATATTATGAAATAATCTAGAATATTCGGGGATGTTCTAGAATATTATGAAATAAACTGGAGTTTCTTTGAGTGTTCTAGAATGTTCTGTAAGGACGTTTAACGTCACCGGGTATCGACCGAACTGCTGCGACTTTTCCAAAACGTCAATATAAAATAAGTTGAACCACCAATTTAGCGGCTTACCAATGTTACACGTATGGACCTGTCGCCAACCAGTAATAAGTAGTAATCTATTAATAAAAGACTTGAAATAAAATTGAATTCACGATCGTTTAGTTGCAATACATGAACCAATTCAAAGCAAGAGGATAGGAATAGCGGTATTCACCGACCGTTAAAACTGAAGGCAATTTACGTTATCGCGGAAAACTAAAAGGGGGGAAGGGGAGAAGGGACGGAGGGAAACTGCTCACTAAAATGAAGATTATAGTGCTGGGGTTAGTTTTAGGCTTAGTGCTGGGGTTGAGATTAATGTTTGGCGCAAAGTTAAAAGTTTTCCCTTCTCCTATCTTAAATGTTTTCCCGTTATTAGTTAGAAGCACTGTAGTTGACAAGTATTCTTTAAGCTGGTAACGATTAACACATACCAGAAATTGACCAGAATCACTGGCACGTATTAAGTCACATATCTTGTAATCTATCAGACGCCGCAATATTTTAAATTCATGTTGTTTCCCTAATAATGTGCAAAGTGCATGCGGTCCATGTATATTGAAAGACATTGCAATACAACCAACTCTTATGTAGGATTGCGTGGCCGACTGGCAACTAACTACACAGTTCAAAACTATACAAAATAAACGGTCCTAAAAACAAGCCATAATAAGTTTAAAACTTAAGAAGCTAAAAATGTAGCATGATTGTACGATTAATAGCAAGGCTGTACGGCCAAATGATTAACACGACCTAATCATATTTTCGAACCCTGGCCTGTTAAAAAAATAAACAAATTTTTTAACTCTTTTGTTATACTGGTTGAACAATACGCTTAAGAAACTTGGTTGCCCCAACACAGAATTGAGAGAAAATAAAATTTCCACCTGCGCCTATTTTAATGCCTTTGTCGGAGCATGCTAATTTGCTAAGCCCGTGTTTTGCAGCAGAAAGAGCTCATTAAAATAGATCAACACCATATGGTGCCTGACGAAAACATCCTTTTTGTGGAAAGTATTTTTAGGACTTCTGCCTAACAATTTCCGACCCTTTTAGATCCTGAATTAATAGAAGACAAAGCTGACACGGGTATCATCGAATTATCGGCTCATGTTTTTCAACGTCATTTTGTTGACGATTTATCGAAGTTAGAAGACTGGAAAGAACTTTACTGCGTCGATTTAAAACAAGAAAGTGATTACGTAAGTTTTAAAAATACCAAAAAATATGTGTGTTTTACTATATTTTCGTAAACATATGTAAAAATTGGTAGATTTTTTATTAATTTTCTAGAAAAAATATTCTACTGAGTTTTGCCATGACTTTAAAAGGAGTTAAATATCATTAACGTCGCTTTAACAGTTATCAACCAAGCTAATAAAATTTATTCATAACAACCAAACCTAGTGTAGTATCAAAACGAACATAGTTCTATACGTAAAAACTAACGAAATAAACGTAATATTTTTTTTACCTAATTACCGCAGCTAATATAAATTTACAGGTATTGTTTCGTTTTATTTTAAGCTAGAACATCACTTTACAGCAGACGTTACTGTTTTAAAAAACGCGTTAAATCGATATTTTATCAGCACCTTGAACTAAATAAATTCGATAAGATTAAAATGTCAGATCGTTTAAATTCAATACGTCTCGGTATATTTGAATAGGAATATCGGAGTCAATTTATCTAAATAGAATTTTCTTTACACCACAAACGGCTTAAACAACCGATCCAAAATTCTAATTATAGAACAAATATGTATAACTGGACAAGACGTATATAAATTAAGATCTCGCTGTGTATTTTGTTTGCCAACCGTTAGACAGGTACGATCTGCCGGTAAGTATGTAGGTTTGTTTTACGCTGCATATTTGCGTCGCAAAACATTGGGATTACTTTCGACAAATACTTTCGTCACAATTAACTTTTTTTAATAAGCCAAGTTTCGAATCCATAATTTGCTTGCCACTAGGACCATTTTTGTATATAGTAGCCGGTATATATATATATCTATCGGTCGCTTAAACCATAAGGCCACACGACCGTACTGCCCCACTTAATATACCCAGAAGCGGGTTGTATTTCGATAACGCCACTCTAAGTGTGAACATACTACACAGTAGCTGGTTAGTTCATGATATTATTATTTACACGCGGCAAACAGTAGAGTTATTAATAAGCTTGCGATCTAATTGAGCATTAGAATTAATAGGTTACCGTGTGTTGAAATTGGCCACCTTGTCACGCAAAGCCGAACCGTGAGCATGTAAACGGCGTAGCGAACGCGACAAATGTTATGAGAGTATTGAGCTAATTCAATCCTCATTTTTCAAATTTCAATTTTAAGCTACCCCATTAATCTAACTGTCCATTTAGATATGAATTACATGATGTTATGTAAACGAAAATGTCAAAATGTCAAAAACATAACGCCATAATGGTAATCTTATATTAAAAGACTTTATAAAAGTGCTTATTTCTAACAGTAAGCTGATCAAAAGTGTAACTTTAATCCGTTTAATGGCTTCAGTAAACGTAAAAGAGCAATCATAGCATTACACCAGATAAATTCCAAATACCATACTCATTTAATTTTGATGAGCTCTCTATAACGGTAAAACCTAAAGCCAAATACTGTTATTGCCGATCAATACGAGTTTTAAAATTGATGATTTTTCCCACAATGCTACAGGTTTGGTGCCGGTTGTATTACGCCTTTCTTAACTACTCTGTCACTGCTAATTACTTCTGGTTATTGGTGGAAGGATTATATCTTCGGCTCCTTCTCCGAGCAGTGGTTTTCTCTCACAAGAAATACATGAAGTCGTTCCTTGTATTGGGCTGGGGTGCGTATACCTTCTCGCTTTATAATTGCCCGACCTGTCATGTGGTCTCAGCTTGAAGCTGTCATTGCTAAGATAGCGAAACCTTATAATATAAGCCAACAACACTTGGCCAAACAAAATCTTTGATTTCAAAAGACCGAGAATTTTCAGATTTACAACAATTTCTGTTTTTTGTATAGCGTATGTGTTTTATACAGTTTCACTAATCTTATGGAGATAAATAGAATTATTTACTAAAGGAATGTTAATCTCATGCTCTCCATTTTCTTAAAACAAGTAAATCCCACCAAACCCCCTCCCAATTCTTGTGTGACTATAAATAGACCAACATAAATCCCCTTTAAAGCTGACAAAATTCGTTCATGCACCAACAGAAGCGTTACTTAAGGATGAACAGAAAATGTCCCATATTTTGTCACATTTCTCTCAAACGTTCCATCGGCAATTCTTTAGTAATCCAGTTGTATTCCTTTCATTTGAAAGTCCATGGCAAACTAACGATATATAAATATTTAATGACTTCCATTAACACAAAGCCAGCAGATTAAACTGTACTTAGTCCTTCAAGACAATTTATTTGCAATTTTAGCTGTGGAATGATTAAAGCACTTTTCGAAATGTTGCATTGAGTAAAATGGAAGATAACGTCTCCAGACGACTTATGGCCGTTTTGCTAATGTTACTCTATTTATAATTTTCAATAAAGGAAGCAACTTTCTTAAGGGTGACGCATTCGCCGAATATTTATTGATTTTGCATTTAAGCTAATTTCCTTCCAATTATCATTTCGTTCCTGAACGTTGCTGTGTTTTCAGCGTTTCCATGGCTTCCAGTTCTTGGAAGTGTTTTGGCGAAGAGTTTGGACCCGAACGAAAACAAGGAGTGAGTTTGATATTGTGGTTAGGATGGGATATTCATGTTTATTCCCGTGAATGGGAAAACCAAGGGGGTTAGCACACGGGCAATCGTCAGATTACCTCGCGCCCACTGTTGGGTTACCGGAGGCATTGCAGTGTGTTGTGTATGATTCATACGTTCCTTCAGTTTGGTAGAACCCATTAATCCACTGGGTTCAGGCAATGTCCATAAAGTGACTTGCCCAAGGACACAACCGACTAATTAGCGACCAGTTTCGCACCTGCAACCTTTGGATTAAAAGGCGACTCGTCACTTAACCGCCAGATTAACCCGGCTGGTTCTTGTTTGTAACCCCTTGTCAAATCCTGTTCATTGATTTGGAGTCGATTTCCAAGATTAAAATAAAATCTTTACTCTCAGTATATTTTATAAGAGTGCCGAGATAATCCGAAGTTTACGCATTTTGTATTTTTTTAGAGTTAGAATTTTTCTAACTCGTAATAGGCTCGTTACTAAGTCCGTTTTTCTATACAATTCAGTATTTGTATCGGTCGCGTTGCCCGTTGCCCCAAACGACCGTATATAATACAGCTACACGTATTTTAATCATTTTTTAACTCGTTCACGCCATCGGGTGACAATGCTAACAACCAACCAATACTGGTCGCTAGTTAGTCGGTTGGATCATTGGGCAAGGACACTTAATGGACATTGCCTGAACCCAGTGGAATATTGGTTTCTAATAAATTCAAGAAACTATCCTAATAGATTATTGTTTTTTTTTACTGAGCCAAGTTTCGAACCCATGATGGGCTCGTCACTTGCACCGTTTTTGTATACAAATGCTACATGTATTGGTCTAATTAACGATTCTGCCACACAACTGCACTAAAATCTATCCTATGTGTTTTTCTTTTTTTACCGAGCCAAGTTTCAAACCCAAGTCGGGCTAGGCACAAGACCGTTTTTTTTTATAGTAATCTTTACATGTATCGGTCGTGCCAAAGATCGCAATGCCATCTATCCTATTTTTTACCTTTTTTGTGTTTACCGAGCCAAGTTTCGAACCCATTAAGGGCTCGTCACTTGGACGGTTTTTGTATAGTAGTCAATAAATGTATCGGTCACGTTAAGTCGTTAACCATTCGGTCACACAATCTATGGATTTTTTACCGAGCCAAGTTTCGAACCCATGATGAGCTCGTCACTTAGACCGCTTTTGTATAGTAGTAATCGAGGTTTTTGTATAGTAGATTTTGTATAGTAGTAGGTCGGTATATGTATCGGTCGCACTAACCATATTCGGCCACACAATCTACACAATATGTTCCAGTTGCTGGTTCGAAGACGCAAACAGTGCTTACTGGTGGATCATTAAAGTCCCGATTCTTGTTTCCTTGTTGGTGAGCACTTTATAATGTCAATATTGAACATCGCGTGTTGTCCTAGCAGTTATAGACACGTCTCTTTTAAGTAGGCGAGTTGCGGTAAAAATAGAACCTACATCATTGATTTATTGCATATACAGTCGGAGATTAGGCGTATTTTTAAGATGTTGTAACTATTTCAATTACCTCTTTGGTGAAGAAATAAGAAACAATCAAAATAATATCTTTAACAGCAGAAACACCTAAACCCTATTTAAGTTTGTAAGGGGTTAATATGCATTGAATATATTTTTATTCTTGCTGTTATAACATTAAACTCATATGGTCGAATTGATTACTTGTCTAATTCATAAACGTTATTACGAAACATAACAGATTCAAAACTTATCCGAGTCAAAAAAAGCATTTAACATCATTAGTTAAGCTAGTTGTTAGTATGGACGATGTTAGTGGATATTCAAGTTTATCCCCGTGAATGGAAAAACCAAGGGGGTTAACACACGGTCAATCGTCAGATCACCTCGCGCCCACCGTCGGGTTAGCGGAGCTATTGCAGTGTGTTGTATATGATAGACACGTTCCTTCAATTTGGTAGAACCCATTAATCCGCTGGGTTCAGGCAATATCCGTTAAGTGCCTTGCCCAAGGACACAACCGACTAGCTAGCAACCAGTTTTGAACATTCAACCTTTCGGTTAAAAGGCGTCGCACTAACCCACCAGACTAACAGGCCAGAGAAATCTTATGAAATAGTGCAACATTTAATATTAATTTGAAATGATTTTATCCAGATCAACTTCATAATATTCGTGAACGTCGTACATGTGGTTGGGAGTAAATTGCGGGTGAGTCAACGCAACCGAACAGAAGATACAAGGGAGGATTATAAATGGAGGTTGAAACATCATCGTTTTAATGTCTATCATACACAACATACTGCAATAGCTCCGATAACCCGACGGTGGTAGCGAGGTGATCTGACGATTGTCCGTGTGGTAACCCCACTGTTTACATGAATATACTTTCCTTAATGGGTTCTACTAAATTGAAGGAACATGTGAATCATACACAACACACTGCAATAGCTCCAGTAACCCGACGGTGGGCGCGAGGTAATCTGACGATTGCCCGTGTGTTAACCCACTTGGTTTTCCCATTCACGGGGATAAACATGTATATCCTATCCTATCCTAGTAGAATTGGTATTTATGTGAATTTGTACTCGTAAACATTTTAGTACAGTTTGTAATAAAATCATCCATATGCAATGAATTTAGTTGCAATTGTCTTTATTCATTATGATTTGTTGCAATATTTTCGTGTTAAAGCCAGCATTTTGCTATTTGGCTGATGAGTTATTAAGCATGTCATATGGCAAACGTTTCTTCAACTGTATAAAAACTGAGAAAAATGTCTCAGTCGTATTCTACACACTGCATTAGTTACAGTAAATCCAAAGATTGCCTGTGTAATAATAAACTTCACTGCCCCACACACGGAGATAAATACAAGTATCTGATCACAATTTGGCCCAAGTATGTAATTTCAAAACATTATTGAATGCGACTTGAATCTAGCAAGTCCCGCGAACTCTCTATTCTGCCATAGAAAACAATATAATTTGACCTTCCATTATATAGTTTTCTATGATTCTGCACTAAAATGCAAAATCACGGTTACGATCACAGTTTCGTCGCTTATTTGTTGCAGAGTGACTTTGTTTTGTTCGTTTAAGGCGGTCGCTATTAACAACAAACTCTGTCTACATACCAAACCACTAGTAGTTTAAATATTATTCTAAACATTAGTCTGCATGTCTGAACGTTCGGTAATAAAACCACTCGCTTCTTACCTGAACATCTTAATAGAACCCCATTCAATCTGGACCCATTTCTATTCTGGGTCATATATGTGACCGTTTATTTAAACTACACATTTATTACAGATATACGTTTCTAAAACAACACACATATTTTTAAAACAACACATACGCATTTAAAACTACACACATACATTTTAAACTCTCTTAAAATTTTGACCGTTTAGTGTGGTGGGTTAGTGCGACGACTTTCAATCAAAAGGTTAAAGGTTCGAAACTGGTCGCTTGCTAGTCGGTCATGTCCTGAGCAAGGCACTTTACGGACATTGCCTGAACCCAGCGGATTAATGGGTTCGACCAAATTGAAGGAACGTGTCTATCATATACAACACACTGCAATAGCTTCGGTAACCCGACGGTGGACGCGAGGTGATCTGACGATTTCTCGTGTGTTAACCCCCTTGGTTTTTCCATTCACGGGGATAAACATGAATATCCTATCATAACCACACATTTTTATTTAATCCCATATACCTAACTAACATGACCATAATTTCCCCACAGATTAGCGAAATCCACTCTTTCTCTCATCCCGCTGCTGGGCATTCAGTACATTGTAACAGCGTTCGTTCAAATTGATTCGTCGCCGCAAAACCCGACCGCTGAGTTCGTGAAAAAAGCGCTGGAAGTTTCATTCGTGTCGGTTCAGGTAGGAACATACGTTGGATGATGTTGTGACATATAGTTCGTTTAATAAGTACTCATAGTAGGCTTTATTAACTACGAATCTGGATAATAATGCACACGTTAATTTACACAAGCAAACTGTACACAATGCTACACTGAACGTTACAATGCACTAGTTAGAGGACTTGACAACAGGTTTGAAGTAAGCCTAATCAACGTGGAGCGAAGCGCGGGAAACAATCAAGCTCAGAGCGAGTAGTTCGCGGTTATACCAGATAATACATTTTATACCAACGCCGGGTGATTTTTTTTCTTTTTTTTTGGTAACTTGTTTAGCGAGCTCAGTTTAGCACTGTCAAAACCTTGCAAACGATCCAACAATGGGGTCGTTACTAAGTCCTTTTTTTATATTTGAACCGTTTGCGCAAACCATTCGGTCACACGACCGTCATATAACAGGCCATTAGTCCCGCCGATTAGGTTGGTGGGTTTGTGCGTCGCCTTTTGACCGATGTTTATTTCCGTAAATAGGAAAACACAAGTGGATTAACACATGGGCAATCGTCAGATCACGTCGCGCCCATCGTCGGGAGCTATTGCAGTGTGTTGTATATGATAGACATGTTCCTTCAATTTGGTAGAACCCATTAATCCGCTGGGTTCAGGCAATGTCCGTAAAATGCCGATTAACTAGCGACCAGTTTCGCACCTGCAACCTTTTGATTGAAAGGCGACGCACTAAACCGCCAGACTAACCGGCCAGACAAATAAACCTGAGTATAATATTTTGCCTTGTCCGTACGGTCATATGCCAATGCCTATAAAACATTAATAAAGTGTACGTTACTGATAATAATAATAATAATAATAATAATACAATGTTATTTCAGGGTCTCCTGGTTGCTTTCATTTACTGTTTCTTCAATGGAGAGGTAAACAAACTTCTGAAACAATATTTCTCAATGTAAAATGTTGCATTTGTAGAAGGAATGCTTTTACTTGCTGCTTTTTAAATGCTGTACATGTTTAAACGTCGTTTTTATTCCGGCGTCTTTGGTCTTGAGATGTCTTAATTAGTTATGTTTTTTCGAGACAGTTTTAAATTTCAATATGAGAAAACCATGTTAACCATTCGGCCACATAACAATTTATTTAACTGATGTCATGCACCGGCACCCAGTACGCCACATTTGTAAAAATTACCACAAATGTCGTCTAATATCTACGATATGTGTTGCTTTCCTTTTTTTCCACAATGAAAACAACAGGGGCCAAAAAAATAAAAATCAGGGACTGTTGTCAACACTAGTTTTTTTTTATATATATTAACGTAGGCTTGCAAACTGTCAATCACCACCAGGTCCAAGAAGAGTGCGGTAAAACGTGGAGACGGTGGAAGACGAGGTGGGAACTCAACAGGAGAGAACGCGAACATATCAGGCTGAAGCGGCGCAAGTCAACGAACACCAGCAGTATCACTAACCTTTATACGGCAACGCGGGAATTCTCGCTTTACACAGGTTAAGACTCGCTTATAAAGAGAATTTAGGATAGGATAGAATAATTATGTTTATACCCGTGGATGGGAAAACCAAAGGGGGTTATGACACGGGAAATCTTCGGATCACCTCGCGTCCACCGTCGGGTTACCAGAGCTATTGCAGTGTGTTGTGTATGATTAACAAATTTCCTTCAATTTGGTAGAACCTAATTAATGGGTTCAGGCAATGTCCGTAAAGTGCCTTGTCAAAGGACACAACCTGACTAGCTTGCGACCAGTTTCGCACCTGCAACCTTTCGATTGAAAGGCAACGAACGCTCTTAACCGCCAGACTAACCGGCCGTACGAATTTAAATGCAAACTAGCCGATTACTAGATGGTTGTTTTATTGGACAAGGCACTTAACGTACATTGCCTGAATTGATGGTTTGAACAATAACTGTATTAACAACGTAATTGTGTACAAGACACCACAAAAACTTCAATACCCAGTGGCCATTTTTACAATTGCAAGTGATTGGTATTTTCCATCCCAAATGATATACATAAATGCTCATAACTAGATTTCGCAGTTGATCTTAATGAATGTTTAGCGACTGTCCCCATTTCATCCAATGTTTTACCGTTTTTAACGGCCATAGTTTTAGTTTTATTTGGTCTTAAATTTTTACACGATTAAAGTGTGATATCTGTCGCGTTTCATTGTTGAATAATGTTCAGTTCAAATAGTTAGATGCGATGAAGGGAAGATGGGGAATACCCATACCTTGGAATTAATCGCCCATTAATAACAATCAGAGTTAAGAGGCCACGAACAAACACACTTAAACAGAACTTAAACAAAGTCAGTTTACTGTATTTTCCACATTTATTTCAATGGGAACTTTTTCCCTGAAATTTTGCCACTAGCTTTTGAGTTCAAATACGTTTAAACAACTATTCTTTCAGACTTTCCAGCCAACGATGGAAATGGCCACACTTCGCGACTTAACAGCTACATCCCGCCCGAGCAAAATACTCCCCCGAAACCATTGTTCCAACGTCCTCCCAAAGAAGAGGACGAACAAGGTCTTCTTCCGAATGACAAAACTCCCCACAGAGTGAAATTCGACAGCGCGGAAACGGCGGAAACGGCGGGAATGAAAGAAACAGACATCATCGATACAAATCAACCCAACAATTGTGAAGTTACAGAGCAGGACACGCGCGATACAAAGAATCGGTTCAGACAAGCAAATGGAAAAATCCCGAACGGGAACCGAGACTCTTCTATAGTCTGAGTTACCAGTGATATTCTGCTCTGTAATGAATCACGTAAAAGAGGCGAAATTACTGTTTGATATGACGAAACACTCTATGATATTTTCTTCATTCCTGTTTGCGACTTCAAATTAAATTGCTTCATAATTGTATTTAATTATTTTCCTTCATTTACACTGCCGCTTCAACGAGAAACGATAATTTAAAACGCGCAGTTGCGACCCAAATCTGTATGGTTTTGCTTGTTTTATGATGAAATGTCGGTACAGAACAGCAGAAAATAATCCTTGCTTGCCATTTACCTTCTTATTGCCACACACAACCAATATAGTCTCATGGTATGAGCTAATTTTGTGATACGAAAATCAGTTATGTCAGTTTTTGGTGCGACCATGTATATATGACTTAACATATATCGTGTAAATTCTGATTTCTTTTTCATTATTTTATTAATATACTAATTTGCGCGTTTTAGTAACCTTTTTAGTTACTGATTGTTCCTTCAAATCTGCTACTTGGAGATTTTCACCTCAATTTATTTTCCTTTCACCGTCTCTCTCTGCGTCAATCATTCACGTAGTAATTTTGCTTTAAGCCCTTTTCCAACATTTTTGTTTCAAACATCAACCAAAGACCTGCCAAAGCACCAGTAATTACGGACTTTTGTCCTTTAATACCAAATGATAGAAAACCATTAGGCTACTCACGTACTCTGTAAATTTCGTGATTATTTATCTCTATTCACTGTGAAACTGTTTTAATAAAACTCCACAAAAATCTCAGTAGATTTTAGAACAACTTTTTTACCGGGTTAGATTTTGATCCGTTGATAAGATCGTTAATAAGACTGTTTTTAGCTGATAATCGGTACATGATTTGATCGCCGCCGGTCGAAGGGTTGTGCGCCGGTCGAAGTATTTGTTGTTTCGTTTATTTAATACCTCTATGTGCATGGGCGCATTGGTGCGTAGCGAAGGGAATTTCCGAGTGAAGACTTGATTTTGAAGGTAAGCACTTAATGTACATCAAACTGAGGCTACAGCTGATCGACATTTGTGACGTCATATAGTAGCTTATGGGAACTCCTGATGTATTATGGGTAATTTTTTTCCTAGGAGAGAGTTGTTCATGCGAAACGACAAGTAACTTGTGGAAACACATGGTGTATTGTGGATTATATCTACCGGTATATATCTAGCGCGCTTCTGTATGAAGATTTTAAAACATTTTGAAATGTGATGGGTGCTAAAACAAATGCTGGGTATTCAGTGGTGTGCTTAGTCTATGCACTGCACACACTATTTATTCTATGAAACTGCACACACTATTTGCGTGAAAACTAACTTTAAGCCTGAACCCCAACCCTAACGCTAATCTCTACCTGAACACCAATCCTAACCCAATCAGTCAACCATGGGGTTATTGTGCGTTGGTATTGATATAATACCGGTATTAAATTTGCGGTAGCCTACCTCTAAATACTACAGGATCGCTTGGATTGCATGGATCGCTTACTATACTTCGTAATTACAAAAGCTATAATATTAATGTTAGGGTTGGGGTTAAAGTTAGTTCTGGGGTTGAGATTAGTGTTAGGGACAGGGTGAGAATTACTTTCCATAGCAATCTAAGTGAATCAAGCGATCCCGTAGTATTTAGAGGCACCCTTTAATTTGTGAATTTTCTGGATATTGATCAAGGAGATGCGGTTTTAAAATCATCTTTGCCGATATACCGTTTGAAAAGAAGAGAATCGGCCTAAAAAAAGAAAAAAAGATTTAAAAAAATTACGCACAACACACCAGGAGTTCCGACAAGCGACTCAGTGACGTCACAAATGTCGATCAGCTGTAGCCTCAGTTTGATGTACATTAAGTGCTTACCGATTTTGAAAATGTATTTACAAATAGAGAACAAGAATACAAGTTTTTTAGTAAGATGTTGTAGCAGATCTAACATGGTAGTTTTATTCTCTGTTTTATTTAACACAACAAACTGATATATAAGACAAAACTGCCTGAAAGGTATGCAGAGCTAATGC
>CH003077.1:129150-155059 GCA_000149265.1 Ciona savignyi
TGTTTCATTTGCTGTTATTTAATGCACGAGCAGAAAATGAATAAACTGAACAATATAGCAATATATCCAACATAAACAACACACAATAGCACAAGTGTGATCAAAATACAACCCTACAATTACTTACAACCCCCTAATGCCCGACCTATAAATTGGAGGTTATTATCCTACTTTTGCATTTACATATAGTGTTTAGTAACCATTTCTATAATTACACAGAGCAGATTATAATACCATATGTCGAACAAATTTAAAAAGCAAATATATAAAATACATAAACCATTTATTGTCGAATTATAATATAGTTATATATCAAAAAAATTATAAAAAGATAAAAACACCTAACCAATAATGTGGTCACCTGTTTTGGTCAAGACATCTTTAGACATGTCGACAACCCCTTCTATACTCCGGTCTGTTATCTCGGGCATCAGTTGGAACGTATAAATATCGCTTACAACAAAGGATGGATAATGATCGCTCTTTAATAACGCGTATACCTGTCAATGTAGGATAGGTGTTGTTTATTGTATCAAAATAATTATACGAATTATAAAATAATCTTACCTGGCATAAATAAAAGATTTTAAGAATAGCAGTCATAAGAACTATGACTTAAACTAAATAATCTACCAAAAATAAAATAAAATTTATAAATGAGGATGTAAGAACGGATTTTTATTTTTTTTGTTTAAAATAATCTAAAAGACCTGTTCTGCAGGGTAAAAACATTTAAAAAAAAAAGATTTTAAAAATAGAAGTTAAAAGAATTACGGGATGACCTAGACTAACAAATAAAATAAAATAATAGATACCAGTTACTGCAATAATAACTTAAATAATCTGTCAACCAAAGTACCTGTTTCTGCACAGCAAAGAAGTCCAGGGGTGATTTGTTCCCAATAACACAATCCTGCATTCCCTTGATGGTTGGTTTGTCGATGTCGAAGGGAAGTTGTTCACCAGCGCCGGGTATGATGTGGGTTTGGTACGCGTAGCTCACCAGTTTCGCAAGCTCTTTGCCGGTCGGTTGCGCCGTTCGGATAATTTCAACCTGAAATTGTTTGAAGATATTCATAAAACATTAGAAAAGACGTCAAAACGTAGCAAACCACCTCAAAATAGGGTATTTTTTAGAAAGTTTAGAAATTACAACATTTGCCATCAATATAGGATAGGATATTCATGTTTATCCCCGTGAATGGGAAAAACCAAGGGGGTTAACACACGGGCAATCGTTAGATCACCTCGCGCCCATCGTCGAGTTACCGGAGCTATTGCAGTGTGTTGGTTGTGATTGACACGTTCCTTCAATTTGGTAGAACCCAATATGTTATTGATACGTTGCATTTAAAAAAATATGTAAAATTATGCCATTAATGTTGCAGTACAGAGGTTAAAGAGAATTAGAACTTGAATCACCAACCTGGTTCCAGAAGTTAAGCAACGTTCCTCGTCCAATCTTTTTCAAATATTTCAAGAAGAAAGATCTGGACATTGGTGATGACATCACTTCCTCGAATGTCAACAACTGTGGAAATGTTATAGATGTTTAGAGGCACTATAGATGCTTCTACTTTTCTTTAAACTGGGGTGGCTTTCAAACTTTTTTCCTGGTATTTTTTAACTTGTTTTGGTAATTTAAAAAAAAATTCTGATATTTTTAAAAAAAGTTTTTTTTCTGGTATTTTTCAAAAATAAGTTCCAGTATTTTTTAGATTTGTTTCCTGATATTTTTATGACATATTTTTTCCTAGTGTTTTTTTAAATTTATTATTAAGAAAAAATGGTAATTTATAAAAAAACGTTTCAGTTTCCTCACACTTGACACTTGATTTTTTTTCAGCCTTTTTTCCTGGTAAAGTTCAGACTTTTTATTTGATATTTGTCTGACTTTTTTTCTGTTCTTTTTTTTCGAAATAATTTTGTTTCATTGCTCTTGACACTCCATACATTCCACTGCAGTGTTCAGTATCGCGATGAAGTTAATCTCGCGCAGATTGTAAACACCACATTGCTATGAGGTAGCACTGGGAATACATAGCGCTCTGAGCAGCTTATCATACAATTTAAATGCTTATTTCCAAAGTGTAACAAAAAAATCGAGTTATTGAAAAACACACATTATTGAATGGAAATGTAAAGTGTCCTTATGTCTTGAAAATATTTTATAATTTCTACTATATCTTTATTTCATTCCAACATTCATGTCTGTTTCAGTGAATCGACCGCCAGTTGTATCATTCAAGGTAAGCGGTTCAGGAGTTGAATACGTCAACAACACTTTACGAATTATGTTGGGTATTATTAACGGTCCTCACACCTGACCTATCCCAAAGTTATGTAAACAATTTAATTTAGATTATATTTTAATGTTGAAGGTTGCCATACCTGACTTTCAAATGGGCCTGATGCTGGACCTTCAATCGGAGAGTAATTTGCCCCGTAATCCCCACCACCCAGTAATCTGGAATGTTGAAGTTGTAACTTAATAGTCCACCATTACATGACATGTAGTTGAACTTAATATTAGATTTACATGAAGTACAGTAAAAAAAATGCTTTTTAGCACAATGCATAAGCTTCTTGATAGTATTAGCAAAAAAACACAAATTTTGAACAACAAATTTTCTTAGTAACAAATATTTTGTAAACTGCTTATTCCATTTTTCAATGGTTTTTCAATAGTTAAAGGCAAAGCAAAATAGAAATAAGCACTTTTCAAAACGTCTCTCATTAAGATAAAATTTATTAAACTGACTTAATGTTTTTATTTTCTAGAAAAAAAGATACAATATTTGGAACATTGCACATAGAAATGTTATTTAGGAATTTGTAAGGAAAAAGTCCAGCAAATATGCAGAAGCCATCATACTCATAAAGAGTGGGGTAAAGGTGGAATTGTCGGTTCCACCACACCCATTTTGTTTTTCTGAAACAAAAATAAACAAACAAACTTAATTTGCTAAAGCTAAAACAAGGAATTGCATAGAAAGTATATTTACAACGACATGCATATCCCGTTTGAATAATTACGGAGAGTTGCGTAATTAGTAATTACGTAATTTTGACTTGACGTTCGTAACGTAATTTCCGACGTCCGTAATTACGTAACTGAACATGATTTGGTAATTACGCCCAGCTGTAGGTAAGGTTCACCTGATTTTCTTCTCACATTGCTGCTTTGCAACTTGGCATTGATTGATGTAGCGCTTCAAATTCCGACTTATCAGTAGTTCCCCCTGGATTATAATATATAATCAATAAAACAATGACTATAACAGAAACAATAGTAAACAATAAAACTTTGTGTAAAAAGTAACTGATCTAATCTAGAAGTTTAAACTATTTAAAGAGATGGAATTTCCAATATAATCTTTACAAACATAAATTTGATATGGGAGCATTCCCTATTCGCTCTGGATAGTTAATAATAAAGAAATATCTTTTAAAAAAACTATAAAACTTCATCTAAAAAGTAATCTAATCTGGCAGGTCCCACTATATGAAGATGAAATTTTAAATAAAACTTTTACAAACCTAAATTGGCACTTTTGGCGCATATAATGTGGATATAGATTGCATGATATAGCGATTCAAGGACACTTACACCCCATCCTCCCCTTTGCAATAACAAAGTCTTAGATTTTAATTGCATGTTACTAAAAAACATTGTTTCTCACAGCAGTAGTTACATTACAATACATTACATTACATCAATATAGGCGGGTCCACAGTAGCCACCGGGACCAGGAATTTAGGCCATAGAAGGCCCATTAAACAGCAGTAGTTGCACTGTTTAAATCTTACCTTATCCATGCTTCTTGCTTTTCCTGCCTTGCTTTGGTCTTTCTTCAAACTACTGATTGTGGTTGCGTGAATTATTTCCGTCATTATGCGATACCTGGAAAGTACAGATAACTAGAAGAATGAGTCAAATTAATATCTATTATATCTAAATGAAACAATACCTGCCGAAATACAGTGGTATTATTATCCAATTAGATTTTAATAAAGAATAGCCAGACATTAGATATTTTTATAAAGATTTTAATAAAGGAGAACTAGACATTAGTTATTATTAAACGTGCTTTTAATGTGCGTAAAAAATCTAAAACTTTTTGATAATATTATGTAATTATTGAAATAATAAATGTATTTTCACATAAGCATCTCAATGCAAGGAGATTATTTTACTGGCTATCACCTTTTATTGCGAATTTGTCATAAATCCATACCAATATTCTTTTCTTATCTTATCTTAAACTAAAGATGACCAAGTCCAAAGGGAAATTGTGATATACACAACACATAGCAATAGCTCCATTAACTCCTCACATACTTACAAGGTAATCTGTTGAACCATGTAATAACTCACTGCGTTTTATCAATCATGGGGATAAACATAATTTTTCTATGTAAGTTTTATCGTTATACCAACCGTATCTGCCGTAAGATCGAGACACTTTTGCACTCGGTTATAATTTTGATGAAGTCTTCGTAAGTAGCAGCGTACGCATACGCCCTCGTGTGATCCTCCTGTGCACTGTCTCTCCACTCGAGGTAGTAGAGAGCGGACTGATTGATGTAGTCAGGATCGCACAAGCTTTCCACCATTGGCAGAAGCGCTGGAGAAATATTATGGGAAGTGAAATACAAAAAAGATAAAAAAAACATTTACGAAAATATGGTATTTAGAGCAGTATTTGTAATGGTAATTTCGTAATTATGAGAGAAAATTAGGAAAAGTATGAGGAAAATTATGAGAAGTAAAATAAAAAAAAGATAAAAATCATTTTAGGAAAATTAATATTGTGTAAAAATAATAAATATTTTAGGAAAATTAATAATAGTATTAAGTTGTAATGAGTTTTTAACATTGCTTTATTTCACTTGACCCAATAAGTTTTTTGCCTTAATTCTGAAGTGAAATAAAAAAAACAATAAATACTTTGATGAACTGTTAGCACAATGAACTTTAAGCCTTTATTAACAGGTAAAATAAAACATAAACAAAAAACTTATTCTTATACATTACAAATAAATATGATTGCAATGTACATTCTCCTTTTTGTTTGGCTAACTTTTAATAGCACTTTAAATTTTTTAGGGATTATTTAAGAACTTTTAAGGTAAAGAAAGTGAGTTTTACATAATTTGAAATTGAAATGTTAATACAAATAAATAAATTCATTTAAATTTCAGTAAAATTAATTCATTAAAATTCAATAAAATGAAAATAAATAAATTCATTAAAAAAAATAAAAATAAAAAAAATAAATTCATTAAAATTTAATTAAATTTTCAATCATTAAAAGTTGTGAAATTGAAATGTTAACACAAATAAATTCATCAAAATTTCAGTTATGAGGTTACCCAAGCCTGAAAGGATTTCCCTGAGTATCGTCCTCAAACTGGAGATCCTGGCAGCCTCCGGGGGTAGGGTGAGGATGAGGATATATTCGCAGATGTGTCTGAGGAAGGTTAGCTCGGTGTTCCTATCACGGAGACACGGGTGGAGGGTGAACGACGGCTTCACTTCTTCGGGGGTTCTGTGGAAGGTTTTACGCAAGTGGAACTAAATAACGGCCGATTGGTCTAGCGGTTAAGTGCCTTTCAATCGAAAGGTTGCTGGTGCGAAACTGGTCGCTTGCTAGTCGGTTGTGTCCTTGGGCAATTCACTTGGCAGACATCGCCTGAACACAGCGGATTAATGGGTTCTACCAAATTGCAGGAACTTGTCCATCATATACAACACACGGCAATAGCTCCAGTAACCCGACAATGGGCGCGAGGTGATCTGACGATTGTCCGTGTGTTAAACCACTTGGGTTTTCCCATTCACGGGGATAAACATAAATATCCTATCCTATCCTATAAGAATATAACACATGAGAAACTAAAAAATAATTCTACACAAATAAAAACCAATAAACGATTTTGAAAAAGTAAACCATAAATAATATATATCAGTATATGGGTTAATTAAAAACAATACTTAAAATACAAAGCTATTGTCTTAGTGTAATGTGTGTGGTTACAAAAAGAAAGCATATAGTTATTAACATAGGCATTAAAGGAAAACTGATGCTGTTTTTTGATAGTACCGATTCACAATTTTTATGTCTTACGATTGTTGTTAGCAAACTTGCTAAAATGCTTTTCTTATTTTGCCTTTTTTGTCAATATCCATTTTAAATTTTAAAAATTTGCATTTTTAATAAATATTGTATTTTCATAAAGCGAAAAAGTAATAAACACAAAAAGTGTCTTTTGGCAGGTTGCCAAAGGTGGAGTTATGCAATGCCTTTGATATATGTAGTGAAATTTAGAAAGATTTAATTGAATTTAAAAATGTGAACCAGGATTAAATTATTATTTGTTGTAAAAGTGTTTAAAAAGGTGTTAAAATTCATGTGAAAATCTTACGATTTTGCCGTCAACTTCAGTTGTTCAAAATGTTGTAGAATACAAGTTGGAAATCGCTTCATCATCAAATTGACGGTGTCAAGTTTGCTGAGTCGCTCGGAGAAAGCTTTCACCACATCCCAGTAATCGGCCCGAATCATTTTATGGAGATTTCCGTGATCAGAACTCACTTGAGCATACCTACATGTTTATTAAACTTTAATACAAAACAAATATGTATATTATGTGTGTCAGTGCATCTAAATATTAAACATGAATAGGATATGGGGATATTCAGGTTATCCCCATGAATGGGGAAAATCAAAGGGGTTAACACACGGGCAATGGTCAGATCTCCTCACACACATTATCGGGTTGCCGGAGCTATTGCAATGTGTTGTCTACGATTAGGATGTTTTTTTAATTTGGTAGAACCCATTAATCCACTGGGTTTGGGCAATGTCCGAAAAGTGCCTTGCCCAAGGACACAACCACCTAGCTAGCGACCAGTTTCGAACCTGCAACCTTTCGCTAAAAGACGACGCACTTACCCCCTGCAATTAAATGTAAAAGTTTTCTGTAAATCTGAATATGTTCTGACACTAATATTTAACGCATGGCATGAAATATTCATGTTTTAATGATATAGAAAATACCACCGATGTTATTATTAGATTAAGAGAAATGGTCAGATTACCACCATCAGGTTAACAAATTGATTACAGTTTGTTGTGCATGATTGTGGCATTCTTATTAATTTAATAGAAACTATTATTTAACTGGGTTCAAGCAAAATCAAGAGCCTTTCCTACAAACACAACTATCTAGCAGGCAGTAGGTATTGATCCCATGACCCATAACCTTAAAATCTACCTGCAGACCACTGATGCTCATACATATTGAGCTATTAGGTCAGGAATGTTGATTCTTTGATGGCTGATAAACACAATATAAGCAAGTATTTGTGGGCAAATTTATCTAAAGCCTGATTATGTCATTGTGCAAACAATCCAATTACTGGTCCGCTAGGTCCAGCACTACGTCCGCTAGGTCAGCTAGGTTCAGTGCCCCGCCCTAAACACTAATCTTAAACCAAGAACCAACCCTAACTTTAACCCCATGTTTAAAACTAACTCTAGCGGACCTGTACAAAATAGAGGGACCACAATTAATTATTAAAATATGCACAGCACATTTGGCCATACAATATCTGTTGGCAAACACACACTTAAACTTACCAAGTTTCCACATAATCTCTGTAGGTATACTCAAAAATCCTGTGCATAATCTCATCAATGTTGTGAGATACACACACATTCGATCCAGTACCGTATGCAGTTGGACCATATGCACTTGCTAGCATATCGTCTGGTGTTTGGCCGTATGGTCGGATAATTTCATATATTCCTCTGGCTCTGGTGCTGGAATTCTTGACGGAATTCCCATCAATTTGTGACTGAATAAGTGGTGAGGCTGATAAACGCACTATAATCGCATCTAGAAGTCGACCCACTTTCAAACTAATCCAATTGTAGCAATATGAGATGACTTTAAATCTTTGAAACTTTGCATTGCTTCTGTTCCCTAGGCATGGCTGGTTACTAGCGCCACCGGTGTCAGTTCTTAGTTTGCTGGATTCCACACGATCCAGCAATTTCATCATAATGATAACACCAAGCGTGCAACCCACACATATACCAAGGAATGCAACTATCATGTCAAAAATGACCCAAAGTATTACAGGTTTCAATACTACTATAGCCAAAACCATGCACCCAACGGAAGAATAGAAAAAAGCAGGTTTGCTAAACTGCATTGTTTTTATCATTGTTTTTAAGTGTTTTTACACAGTTTTGAAATTATTCTTGCTTTTTCTTCTGGGGTATTTTCTCATTGAAAGCAGAATACACAAAGAGAGCAAGAACGACGTGAACCATCACAACTGCAGTGAGAGCTGAGGGAACAATACTATCGTCTTCGCTTCCGCCGATAAGCCGCTGGAATATAAAGTCCCTGGGGAACAAGAATAAAATTAAGTTAATTCACATTTAGTTTAAATTTTTTTATTTTATTTTTTTGCTTCTTCGTTACAACAAAGAAGAATAGAACATTATTTCAAATTAAGGAGACCGGATAAAACGACAAAACTACAGTAGTTGTGTCAGTGACTAGACACATTGCAAGTTAATGAAAAAATGACATGGCCGTTAAACCTTACATTAAGAAAAGTAAATTTCAAAGAAACAAATTAAATCAAAATTAACTAATTAAATTTGATGTTATTTAAGTCTTGAGTAAATTTATAGGCGCATTGGGTATAATATAATATACTTGTATGGCTTATATTAATACACATTACCGCTGCCTCTACTCATAATCATGAATACAGGAAATTGTAATGAAATGGGCTTAATTACAAACAGTATGCGATTGTTAACACATATAAATACTGAATTCATGGGTTGGACATCTGACTAATATACAACTAAAACTGTAACTGTATTAAGCATTAAAATCCCACACACATTAAGTTCTACCATGTAGTCATTAAGTTAAGTGTGTAAACTGCACAAACAAGGTGGATTAAATTCGGTTAAAAATGCTTCAAATTGAATATCGAAGGATTGTAACCACAAAACCAAATTAAACAAACTGCCGGTCATCATTTTTATACTTTTGTTTAAATAGTTTCTGTTTCAACATCTCAACCCCTTGAACAAATTTAAATTTGTTAGATGTGTCTAATTAAAAGGACCTAGCAGACATCGCTTGAACCTATTAGATTTATGGGTTAAACTACACTGGACTGTAGCCATGATTTATCAACTAAATGTGGGTACATCCTTCGACATGATTTCTTGTCCACTAGGATAGAAAACACATCCATAAGCGAATTTTTCTTACCAAAATATACAACAATGCACCTTCTACATGATTAGGCATTTAATCAGCTTTATACTAATATTGTGTTGTGTTATGTAGAGCTTTAGTTAATAAATGGAACAGTCGTCATCACATGGACAATAGTTAGATTACCTTGCACCCACTGTCAGTTACCAAAGCTATTGCAGCATGTTGTGTATAGCTAAAATGTTCCTTTAATTTTAGGCGAACCCATAAATTCACTAGGTTCAAGCATTGTCCACTAAGTTTCAAAACCACAACAATCTAGCAAGAAGCTTGTTTTGATCTCACAACCTTTTGTCGGTATGAAAGCTATATAAACTTTCGGTTGAAAGGCTTCGAACTAAACCGTCAGACTAACCATACTGGACCGTTTGGCTGTCTGCAGTCTAACGTTCTTACCGATTGAGTTATCCAGTTGGACAAATGGCTGGCGGAAAACTAAAAGGAGGGAAAGCGGGAAGGAGGGAAACTGCACTCTAAAATGAAGATTATGACATTAGAGTTGGTTTTAAACATGGGGTTGGAGTTAAAGTTAGTTCTGGGTTTGAGATTAGTGTTTGAGGAAAGGTTTAAATTGATTTCCATAGTTTTGGTGTGCGGTTTCCCTCATTCCCTTCTTCCCGCTTTCCCTCCTTTTAGATTCAAGATTCAAGATTTTTATTCGGTCAGCATAATATAATAGTAACAATCATCATTTTACAATAAATAAAAAAAGAAAAAATAATATAAAAAAGAAGAAAACGTAACTGATATTAGTGTTGCCCAATGGCTGTCAATGCCCATACACCAGATCCTATCCTATCCTCCTATCTTATCCTATCCTAAAATAACCATTTTACAGTCTATATATCAAAGAACTACTTACTTCATTACAAAATAAGACGAAATAGGGACAGTCACCATCAAGAAAGTATAAAACAGCATGTGCATTAATGTAGAACCAGAAATAAACGGTGAATTGCTTTCAGAAACATCTTGTCTGTAATATATCAAGTGTTGTATAACTATTACTTAGTTTATTCATTTGGCAAACGAATATAATTACGATACAGGAACGGGAAAAGACGGCAACTTATAGCACAGGGGTGGGCAACATACGGCCCGCGGGCCGGGTCCGGCCCGTGAAGGGAATTAGACCGGCCCCCAGACGGTATCTAACAATAACCTGTAACGTGGCCCAGGTCCGGCCCGCTGTCTGTATCCAACCACACACTAATGTAGTCTGACGAGTCATTCCTAAAAGTTGGCTATCGCTCTACTCTTACCGCACTGTTATTGCGAGCTGGTGAAATAAACAATTGCCTTAGTGAACAAACAATTGTGTTAGCACACTTTTTAACCATACAATATAAGGTCAAAACAAAAAGCGTTATAAACATCAGACACTACTGGGTACTTTGTAACAACGTGACTGTTATTGTTAGTTTTTCTTTAGCTGGTATTAGTTATATTTAGATTTCAATATAAATGGATTTTATGAAGTATTAAGGATTATTAACCATGGAATATCCTATTAAACGTAAATTAGAAAGAGAGTTTCGAACATTTAACAAAGATTGAATACCAAATATTTTTACAAAGGTTGGCAACAAAGCAGTATGTTTACTGTATGGTCAGAGTGTTGCTGTATTAAAATAGTACAACATTAGTCGTCAATATTTGACAAAACATGTAAACTATGGCAATAATTTAGTGAATAAATATGTGGTTAAGTTATTGAATATTATTCAACTAATAATCCGGCCCACCAAGTACTTCATTTTCGCACATCTGGCCCGCCTACTATAAAAGTTGCCCACCCCTGTTATAGCAGAACTACTCAGTATACTATATAAGTTAATACTCAAGAAATGCAATACATTGTAATATTAGTCATAAACACTACTCACACTATCGCATTTTGTTTATCCGATGGTTTTCCGGTTGAAGACATACTGCTCACAGAAAGACCCACAGCGCAAAACTCAAGCTGGCATATCAAAACATCTGTGTAACACGCGCAACATAGAATTGACCGAACTAAAATGTTAATTTACGAGATCGTACCCATGTACTATGTGTATGATAAATACATTACTACAGGTTATACTTTTCACCTATAAAAGCTGTTGCGTAGTTACGATAAAAATGGCAATTATTCTGACGTACACGACCTGTATCTTGACTTAATCCGGCAATTTCACTATGGACTGGCGATTACCCATGTAGGGAATAGAATAGGAGGAATAGGATATCCATGTTTATCCCCGTGACTGGGAAAACCAAGGGGGTTAACACATGGTCAATCGTCAAATTACCTCGCGCCCACCGTTGGTTACCGGAGCTATTTGCAGTATGTTGTGTTTGATTCACACGTTCCTTTACTTTGGTAGTCCCATTTATCCGCTGGGTTCGGGCACTGTCCATTAAGTAGCCTACATTGCCCAAGGACACACCAGACTAGCTAGCGACCAGTTTCGAATCTACAACCCTATCGGTTGAAATGCGACGCACTAAACCACCAGACTAATCTGTAGAATGTGATAACTTTACATGCGTTTTCCCAATTATATAAATAAAAATGAATATCCTATATCCTATCCTTTATCATTTAAATCGGCGAGGTGATATTGGCCTAATACTACACCGGGTTACAAGAGATTTTCCTGTGCGTTGTACTTAACGGGGACGATTCTTCAATTTCAGTAAAACCCATTAATCCAATTTTTTTCTATTTTTTAACGAGCCAGGTTTCGAATCCATGATGGGCGGGGCACAACGACCGTTTTTGTATATAAGTCGGTAGGCTATATGTATCGGTCGCGCTAAACATTCGGCCACACAATGATTATAAAAAGCAGATTTTAATGCACGATTGCACAATTCTAGCTTTGTACTTAATTCTCCCAACCAGGGTATTCTAGTTTTTGCAGGATAAACGTGTGAAATGCTCGAAACTTCGTGAGATCGTTCACCACATGACTTCGATTGTTATTTCGACTGAACATCCGAAATGCTCAACGAGACCGTGATTTTATTTTCTCAAACTTAACAAAATGTGGAAAAAATGAGATGTTGTAGCATTTCGTATAGTATATATTTGTTTTAATTTATGTCTAAAATATTTTGTGTTTTAACGTCGTTTTTTTTGCGTTTCAAGTTTACCGACTCTCACGTTTTATTACTTTGTACGTAATTATCACCTTGTACGGGCCTTTTGTATTTTTGCCGTTTAAATCATTAACATAGTTTTTTCACCCAATTCCCACAGTTAGTCAAACGTGCAGATGTGAAACGTCTCGCACGTAAACTTTTCGCACCTTGTAAATTCCCTATATATTCTGGAAATTTATATAACCCACAATATAACCTACAATAACGTACTTGAGATTACTTGCGTCATGCTGTATAACGTACCTTAGACTATACAACTGGCGTCATGCTGAATGACGTACTAAGTAACTTGAGTCGCGAATAAACCGTATATTGAATGAGACGTAGAATACAACTAAAGTGAATCAAGAGTTATAGACTTCGAGTTTGAGATTAAGACTGTACAAGTCGTGGTCACTATAAATATTAGTGTGCGATCTGTGGAGAATAGACTTTCCGCTGCGCAGCTCGCCAAATACCGTAAGGCAGCCGGCTAAACAAGCTCAGCCAACTACAAGCAATCAGCTTCAAAAAAGCGCGAGCCCACAGAGTTATTGCAGCGTGCACACACAGTAAAGATACAGTTTTCCTGCAATTTTAATTATTAGCATTGATACTGAACGTCACTTTTCACCTGGAATTTATAACTGTTTATAAATTATAAAATTTGTTTATAAAAGTAATTGCCACTTTGTGTGGGCTTATTTCGGTACAACTTTACCGTGTAAACCAAATGCACAAATTACTATTCAAAGGGGCAACTATTTATACTGCAATAGCTTCGGAAACGTGATGTATTGTAGCGTAACATAAGATTTCCGACCCCTGTAGAAAATCAAATCTGATATGCACCGTCTCCGATGTGACGTCACAGCTCTTGTTTATGGTTTATTTGGGTTTTTATCGATATAATGCTGGCTAAATGTAATTTAAATTTATTTAAGTTTAACTTTCGGTTAATTAATTAATCAGATTTTTAAAATTATATCTTAGTAGGCTGCCATGTAGTATAGGTAATAAACGATGTAAATGTTAGCCTAATTGGCATTACTTTTCATTATGGTAGAGGAAATCCAAGACTTAACCAACAAAACGGAAAACCGGGAAATTTTGGTTGCAAAAAATGATAACAATTCTGCTCTTCAACCTATGGGTTTAATTCCCATTTATCTACCTCCAATCAACAACCATAAAAACGCGATTTTACCATCCAATCCAAGTGGATTTTCAAATCTCGGGTTTACGTTTCTACCCCCTATATATCAACAAGCAGAGCATTATGGAAGGCGACACAATTTCACTGATCATCAGATCAAAACAGAACTAAATGATATTGTACATGAGGTTCTAACGGAAGAGGTATATACTGTAGTTAATCTTTAAATTAGTTGCACAAAAACATTTGGGTCCCTTTATTTTGTACAGGTCCGCTATGTCCAGTGCCCTGCCCTAAACACTAATCTGAACCCCAGAACTAACCCTAACTTCAACCCCATGTTTAAAACTAACTCCAGCAGACTTAGCGCTCCACCTAGCGGACCTGTACAAAATAGAGAGACTGAAACATTTGGGTCAAGGTGCAAATTGGGTTATCTGATATGAACTTTTGCAGGCAATTGTCAGATACACTTGCGCCTACCCTCGGGTTACCGGAGCCACTGATGTGTGCTGTGTATGATTCACATGTTCCTTTAATTTGCTAGCACCAATCATTCCACTACGAAGTGTATTGCCCAAGGACAACTGAATGGCTAACGACTAGTTTCGAATCGGCAACCCTTTGTTTGAAAAGCGACGCACTAACCCACCAAGCTAATTGGTAAATTTGTTAGTTTTTATTTAGTCGGATAGATTTAAAATTCTATTTTTGCCATTTAATCTTAAAAATCTCACTTTCACCCAGATACTGAATTTATTTGAAGAGGTTCTTATTGAAGGAGTTGAACCATCACCACGTGCTGTTGAACATCATGAAACCGTGAGGGAGGCTCTATTAGACAGGTGCCATAGCACAGTATGTTAAATATGCACTGAGACGGTTTGAAATCCAAAGAATATATATGTTTGATCACATTAAACAGCAACATACTAGGCCATTATCACACTAGCAATCAGAAGGTCAGACAATGTTCACTTAATGCCTTACACAATGACTCACTTAATGCCTTTCACAATTTTTATTAGATTACCATGCGAATATGTAAGGGAGCATTCTTACATGGTTAACCATCAGATTATCTCGCACCGGCCAATAGGATACTGGATATAATGCAGTGTGTTGGATCTACTTGAGACCTTTTTTTAAGTAGAACCCATTTATTCACTGGGTTAAGCGTGCCCAAGGACAGAACCGATTAGCTAGCAACCAGTTTTGATCCATCAACCCTTTGGCTGTAAAACGGCAAACTGACCCACTAACCTATTCAACTGGACAATGCTGTTTCATAGTGGTTGGGTAAAAATATTGTTAATTGGGATTTTTTGCTAGACTCGCCAAATCTCTTACAATTGAATTGATTGACGATGTTTTGCGGGAGGACAAACAGACCTGCGTTGTTGAATTTTTCGACGAGAAAATTAGAAACCATCGGGTAAATTCCAAAGTGCAAAATGTGGCAGAAAGTATTTTCCGTGAATTGGAAACTGAGTTACTTGAGGAAGTGATGGTTGATGTGCTGGACACTGTAGTGTGCAGCGGGGCATGTATTTCTATTATACATGAAGTTATAGAGGAAGAAGCACAAATGGTAATGCACGACACACTGATGCATTATGGAGCTAGAGCAGCGTTCTCACAGTACCAACAGATCAGTAAGGTAGGATTGCAAACTATTTCAACCTTTTTAACTCACAGAACACTTAATATTTATCTTGTAGGCCTAGAACACCAAAAAAGTGTTTTTTACAGAAATTATTGTTTCAATATTGTTTTAATCCCTGGAAGACCCAAATAAATCATTGTAATGGTATAATAACCATAAACAAGTAATAATAGGTTCTATTAAAGAAATAATAACAACTACAAATTGTCTTAATCACCACTGCAAGATCATATTATTCCCTGAAGATATATGTGGGTGGAGCATAGTCGGACCTGCCCTTCTTCGATCAGTCATGATTATGAGTTTTCCCATTCACAGGGATTAACATAATTACCCTATTCTAATGCTATAAGGATTGATATTCAGGGTTATTCCCATATATAAAAAACTCCAGGCGATTTTTACCGAAACGTACAATTCTATTTTAACCATACAAACTTTCCATTAACTGCAAACCACCTAAGCTTTTTTCATATGTGATGTAGTTGGACGAAAAAGCACAAAGTAAATCATACCATATTTTGTGCTACTAATTAATCAAAAAGAATATGCATTAAATCGAAACATTGTTCTTATTTAAAACTTAAATAAAATTTTATCAAACCAAAGTTGTCAGGTCCGCTACCTAATATTCTATCAAGAATAAAAAAAAAGTACGTAAGTAGTAGCAACGCACCTTTTGCATGATTTTTCACCTCACCTTTATATTCTGTGCACATCTTGTAATCAATCACATGCAGTTTGCTGCTGATTATGTACTGGACAGCATGTGCGTCAAATCACTTCTGCCTCAACCCAGCAAACCTTCAGACGACCTCACGCCAGTAATTGACCACCTAATGTTTGAAGTTTTGCTAAACACACTTCTGCAGCATGATAAAACAACTGATGAAACTTGTATTCCGATCCATTGGTACCAGAAAAAGCTGATACTAGGTGTAATGTTTGAAGACACTCTGTCTAAACTATGCAATGCAATAGACACTGAAATTTCATGATTCAAATACACATATGCATTTAAGCAGCACTTTCGTAGCCTTCAAAGAGCATGTTTTTTTTACAAATCTCTTGTGTCCACTGTGCCAAATACCCGAGAAGCCTTTCTTTTAAAGTTGATAAATAAATAACTCGTTAATCATTACAGCCATAATTGAAGCACTTTAAAATTACATATATTTATATTTTAGCTCATTTTGAAAGCAATGCGAATTTAGTTCAATAATAATGTGTACATATGTTTTTGTTGTCTCATTGTTGATTCAAATAAACTGTCCACAAAAATAGCTTTTTGATCTTTATATAACAACAGAGCGGGATTATGGATTTTAACTTTAAAAATCACGATGTGACATATCAGGAAATTTTGCTATTTTCATGATGAAATATAACGTGAAAAAGAAAGATTAAGAACAACTCAGGCAGTTTTTTACAAACATAGCGGTTTGTCGGACACTTGGTATGCAAGAATAATCATCATTTAAACAAGAACTGATTTTTGCCCTTTGACCAACAATGCAACCATATAATCATCTGCAAAATATTGCGGCTGCAAATTTGGACCGATTTTTAACAACTGTTCGTGGGCAAAAGGCCCTGGTGGAAAAATATGTAGAACGCCTGATAATGGGCGCTCTTTGTAACTTGTTTTGTCATATTCCTTCGGTGTCTCAGTGGTAATTGCTGGTATTGATACAATCCCTGCAGACTCTTTCTCTTTAAAGTATTTAACAAGACCACGCAATGGTTTATGTTGGGAGGTGACAGGTCCTACTACAGTTCCGCTTGTGTTCAGGTTCTCTGGTACGCCAGGCACTGCTACGATCAAACAAGTTTTGCTTGTGCAACTTTTCATGCGTCTGCTAATCTCTGTCGTCTTTTCCTCATTTAGTTTAAGTCTTTGATTAAGATGGAACATGGTTTGTCTTCCAGTTGGACTGTTTGGATCTGCAGTAGTTGTATTAAACACACCCATATCCCCATCCAGGAAAAAGAAAAGAACAGGAAATGCAATGTTTTTAAGAACGAATCCACCTTGCCAACACGGCGGATCAAACACCTGGCACAACTCGTGAAGACTGCTACATTTTTTTGCATGAAAGTGTTTGAATTGCATAGCTGTCATTTCACTCTCCTTAATATCATTGGAACTTTTGGGATGGTTTTTGGAGGAACGACTGCTTCGATCCCGAGATCTTCTGCTTGGTGATCTGCTTCTTCTACGACCTTTGCTGCCTTTATCATCAACGAAAATATTGCGTCCTCTATATCGTGAATTGTTTCGTTTGTCCTGATAACGATCATTAGATCCTCCGTATTTTTGTGAACCAGAATCATAGTTTTTACCTTCATGTCTTCCCCACTCTGAAAATGCTTCAAAGCCAGGCATACCTTGCTCTGGGTCCAGGAAATCCATTCGAAGTCTGGTTTCAGCATTGGGCATTAGAAACCCCCGCATTTGATTACAAGCTGCTTGGGCAGCATCAATAGTTTCAAACAGAATGGATGCACTAGTGGCCCCCTTGCGGTAATCTATACGCCGAATTGCACCGAATCTATCAAATTCGCGTTCCAGATCTGATAATGTAGTCCAGGATCCGAGACCACCAACCCAGACTTTAGACGATAGCATCACTTTTCCATAACCAACTCTGACAGTATTCTTAATCACAGCTTTACCATTTAAAGCTATCTTTGCTTTGTAGGCTTGATCCAAGTTAGAAAACCGAACGAAGCAATAAGAGCCAACACCTCTTGCAGCCCGTTTCACATCAACATCATCCACACGACCGTACACTTCAAACACTTTCCGGATATCATAGTTTGAAACATCAGGTTCCAAGTTGCCAACAAACAAAGTTCTAGTAGCATAGGGATCATCTTCTGGTGGAATCGGTTTGTCCATCAATCCACCTGGAGGAAAGAAGTTTGGATCTTGGAAAGCCATCCCAAAATTCATCCCGCCTGGCGCCATGTTGTTCTGGTTATTTTGGTTTTGTTGATGGTCTTCTGGTGATTCTTTCTCAATGGATTTCTTTTTCGAACCACGACTACCAGAGTGTGAACTTTGGGGGGAACCCCCATCTCGAGAACCATTCCTGTATTTACGAACCGGTGATTTTTCTTCAGATGAACTACGGGGAGTAAGGCTTCGTTCGCGTGGGGACATTTTATTATCCGGGGAATAATCTCGATTTCTTGGTGAAGCGCCTTCAGGGGAGCTGTATTGAACATATGGTGAGCGTTGTCTGGGTGAAAACCGGTCTCTGTTATCTCTGCTACTGTACGGCATTCTGTCCCGTCCTTGGTAACGCTCTCTGGCTGGAAGTGGGGATCTCCCTCGTTGATAGCTTCTCTTAGGTGGTGGGGAATGTCTTCTTACCGGAGGTGACCTAAGTGGAGGTGATCTCTGTCTTGGAGGACTTCGTAGCTTCTCCCGCGGCAGACTACGTCTTGGTGAATATTTATCAGTTGGATAATCATGTGCAATTTCAATTGACAACCTTCTATCATGCATAACAAGATGGCCCTTGGCGTTTTTGCATGCTTTAGCACTTTCAGCGCTTCGAAAAGTCGCATAAGCAATACGCTCTCCGTTATAATCTTTCGTCACTCTTAAACTCAAGTCACCAAATTTCTTGAACTCATAGTAGAGACTTTCTTCTATATCAGCACTGCTTAGCTGTGAGCTGAAGTTGTGGACAGACAACGTAGTGTAGTAGTCGTTATCACGTCCCCTCCTTCCCCTTGATACTTCCATGGGTGGGGAGTACTTGGGGGATATGTACGGAGATTTCCGACGGTTTTGGGAGATGTTTCGACGAGCATCTCGGCTTGTGAATCTCCCATCCCGTTCTCGATATTCAGGACTGAAAAAATAAACGGGTTTAGATAATTTCCTATTATTGATTGACAGTGTAGTATTCTTTGGTGGGCTATAATAGATATAAATGATAACCATTTATAATGTTGTGAAATGTATTCAACCATATATAAATATACATAAAATACCTGTATTCTTTATTTAAACATACATGCACAATTATACTTACCAAGAAGAGGAATAAAGGTTAACCAATTATTAAATTTAAGTACCGAAAGTTAAAACGCACATTCAGATGCGTGAAAGAGCTAAAAAGTTAAGTCATCTTCTTAGTTAAATCACAAAAGAATTGTACCAAATGTAGCATTTGTCAGTAATCACAAATATAGTTACAAAACCTTTAAGACCTTAAAGAGTTTTCTGCAAAAGTCAAGCAGTTTTAGTTGTTGACAGAGACCATGTAATTTTAGATTCGGTAATTTGATTTTGTAAGACAAATACAACTGTATTTGCCACCATACTAAATTTAAGTAAAAATCAGGTGTTAGGCAGTCAGTATCCTAAGGGGTCTATTAACAATCTTCTTTAGCCTACATAGTAAATCTGTAAAAAAAATGTTACAATTATCCTCGGGTCGCCTACATTTCATGATTCAGATCAATTAAATATTAGACTGAAGGCAAAATAAAGACGTTGAAGTCTTGATGCTGCATTTTAAAGTTGAATTTTCATGGAAGCAGTTAACTTCATATGGCAGGCTACAACAAGTGAATTTTTCGCTTTCAGTTACGGTACTTTAAATCTTCTTGTGCAATCATTTTCCGTTGCTTAAAGAACTGCTTCGAAATTGCCTCAATTAGCCATTTTAGAGGACTTTTAATAACCACAGCGGTTAAAATTGTATAGATTGGATTAAACTGTTAGCCCGTTTGAATATATTATCTGAATTCAGCTTTGAAATTGAAAGAGAAAGAAATCCTGAATGGCAGTTCTGAAGATTTCAGAAACACACTAAATCACAACTCTTTCATGAAACAAACTATAGCAGATTTATTGGCTACGGTATACGCATCTGTAAATTTAAAGTTTGAAAAGTTAGACATGTAAAATTGCCTGCTAAACAAATTATCAGTCAAGAATACATGAAAATAATAGCTACATAAACTAAATATATAAGCAACACAAGCAGCATAAGGGTTTGACTTTAAACAGGTCAGATGCACCTAATAAAGAACAAAACCTGTGGAGAAAATGGTTACGCTAATATTAAATAATCCAGGAACCTTATCAAACCTGTTAATTTCCCGAAATGATCGTCTATTTGGACTCCGACCCCTATTTCGTTTCATTCTTGAAGGACTGTCTCTATCTCTGTCTGCTTGTCGTTTCATCACCATCCGCTTGAGGTATAACTAGCGTGTCTTCTACACGTATTGCGCGGTTCTACCAGTACGAGGGGATACAATCTAGTCCGATATATCTTGGACCTTAATAAAGGTAAGAACGCAGACTTTGTATCTTTATTCTTTGCTGACAAGTCAACAAAACTAACTCGCAGTTATTTTAGATTTTCCGCGACGTCGCTTCATAAACAAGATGGAGGCAGGAAGTTACGTAAGATTAAAACGCGGGTTGCATCATCATAACGATTCAGACAATATTTTTTTTAAATCAAAATATCAAAAAAGGATAATGCGGTTAAATGTCTTTTATAACCTTATATATTATAAAAAAAGTATATTGATCCCGATAAAATATAATATCTAAAAATATATTTATACAATAATAACTTCTGTCCCCGGTGTCAAATGTCACTGCACGTTTAAATGATGACATCAGCATATCTTAACAGGGGAATTACCGACTTAGGGTTTGCTGCAGATTTCACTTTGCTTTGCTACAGCTTTAATCTACAAACTGTTATTGTAATAACACTTTATATCGCGCAAATCAACCCTGTTATCATGTCGGATGAAGATCAAATGATTTCAGGCGCTGAGGTCTATGCACGGGCTTTGAAAGATCAGGTATTTGTTCAATTTATAACTATAAGTATTGCTGCATAGCATACATTTTTTACCGGCAACATTAAATGAGGAAAGAAAATTGCTCACTTCAATTAAGAAAACTTATTGTAACCCTGCCCCAAACACCAATCTCTACCACTTTTCGCCGAGATTTCGAGTGTGCACGCATCAAAAATATATAAGTGTGCAGTGTGCAAACGTCCAAGAGTGCACACAATCTCCTTTTCATTGCTATTTTGTAAAAATCTTTTTAAACAAACATATTATTCTATCCTAAATCTATCGTATTCATCAGCTAACATATCTATCTACGTAACAAAAAAAGTACTGACAGTAAATTACCCGAGGTCCAGAAGTAGGTTTACAGGTTTGTTGAAAATTATACGATGTTTATACTGCCAACTCGCAAGCGTGTGTGAAATTACCCAAGTGTGCAAAGACGCAGGAAAAAAAACTCGAGTGTGCAGCTGCCGTACTTTCCATACTGGACTAAAAGGAGGGAAACTGCTCACTATAATTACGGAAACTAATTTTAACCCATCTCTAAACACTAATAATCTCAACCCCAAGACTAACCCTAACTCTAGCCCCATGTTTAAAACTAACCCTAATGTCATATTCTTCATTTTAGCAAGCAGTTTTCCCGCTTTCCCTCCTTTTAGTTTTCCCCATTTTAGTGTGCAGTTTACATCTTTTATTTTTCCCCACTTTTCCGCCCCTTTTTAATAAATTCCTAACACAAGATGTTTCACCAGGGCATTGAATATGTGTTCGGCATAGTTGGGGTCCCGGTAATAGAGGTAGCGATGGCCATCCAACAAGTTGGGTTGAAGTTTATTGGGATGAGAAACGAACAATCGGCTGCTTATGCGGCTGGAGCTATCGGCTATCTCACTGGAAGGCCAGGTGAACTAAACTGTTTGATACGGTTCCTCTAAATACCCAGTGTAGGCAGAGTGGGCAGTGTGTCAGAGTTACGGTTAGATTTTGTGTAAGAGTTAGGATCACACACTGCCCACACACTGCCCACACTGGGTATTTAGAGTCACCCGTTTGATATTATTCATTTGGTCAAATATGCCATGTCATTACTCGATTTGGTCCCAACTATTGGAACTAATGTATTTACTTAACATTATGAGTGGTGATATATAATTGATGTGTCAACTTTGTGATACAATACATAGTCCCTTTTACTAGTCTATCATATGTAGAGTATCTGGTCAAAGAACAAAACTGTCTAGCTACCGACCAGTTTCGTACCTGCAACCTTTCAGCTGAAAGGCGGCGCACTAACCTACCAGACTAATTAGTTTCAACTTTATAAATGTCATTTCCAGACTAATTAGTTTTAACTTTATAAATGTCTATTCCACCAGGTGCATGTTTGGTGGTATCGGGACCAGGGTTGGTCCACGCACTTGGAGGGATGGCGAATGCGATGGTGAATTGTTGGCCGATGGTCGTGCTTGGTGGATCCTCCGATGAGGATCAGCAGGAAATGGGAGCATTCCAGGAGTTTCCTCAGGTTGGTTGGATGGCTTGGAGTGAAATAGAATAGGACAGTGGTTCTCAAACTTTTTAGAGTTGGGACCCACTATTAATTACCACAATTTATGGCGACCCACTTAACTTTATATATAGTTGTTGTAACATGTGTGAGAGACAAAAGGTTCAATGACCTGAGGTCAGGTGAAGATCACGCCACGATTCAAGATTGTGTGATGTCACAATTGTGATAATTTCCCCTTGATTTTTGTATAGGAAATAGCCAGTATAGTTAATCAGAGCTTTCTATAACTTTTCACGACCCACCAAGATTCCTTTCGCGACCCACCGGTGGGTACTCTACATATGATAGACTATATGTGTAAATATGATAGACTGTTAGTAATAGGTACTATGAATTGAAAAACTTTCCACATCTCCCAACCTAGGTCGAAACATGTCGCTTGTACAGCAAATTCACGGCACGACCGTCAAGCATTGCCATAGTACCTGAGATAGTTGAGAAGGCAGTTCGTACATCCATATATGGAAGACCTGGTGCTTGTTATGTTGACATCCCTGGGAACTTTGTCAACGCTTCAGTAAGACTGGGAGATTGCAGGTATTCATTTGAATTGTTTTAATTCTTCATAGATTAATTGTTTGAGTTAAATATGCCGCACTTTCAAGCAGTATTTCTTTGTTGGCCAGCTGTAAGCGGTAGAGTTGTCTGGAAAAAATGGTACAAAAAACATTATACAGCAAGGTAATTGCTCATCTGTTTTTGGCCAAAATTTCGGGCCAATGCCTACCATGGACTCCTGGAGACTTATTTTCCCACAGCTACATAATAATGAATCTTCTTGTATTGTAATCGATTACTAATGAGGGTTGGTTAACTGTGCAACACAAATGGAAGAATTACAGCCCCGTTTACCCCCCTATAGATTCCGCTCCATGTGCCCCGCCCCTCCCCGTAGCTTAGCTGACCCCAACTCAATCGCGGCTGCTGCGAAGATGCTACATGAAGCCAAACGCCCCCTCATCGTGGTGGGGAAGGGGGCTGCGTACTCGAGGGGGGAGCAAGAGTTGAGGAGAATGATTGAGGATCATAATCTTCCATTCCTCCCAACTCCGATGGGGAAGGGGGTGATCCCGGATGACCATGAACTCTGCGTATCTGCTGCAAGATCCAGGTCATCACTTAGGACATGTTTTATAGGATAGGATATTCATGTTTATCCCCGTAATTGGAAAAACCAAGGAGGTTATCACACGGGCAATCGTCAGATCACCTCGTGTCCATCGTCGGGTTACCGGAGCTATTGCAGTGTGTTGTATTTGATAGACACGTTCCTTCAATTTGGTAGAACCCATTAATCCGCTGGGTTTAGGCAATGTCCGTAAAGTGCCTTGCCCAAGGACATAACCGACTTGCTAGCGACTAGTTTCAAACCTGCAACCCTTTGGTTGAAAGGCGACGCACTATTCCACCAGACAAATAAGTTGGACCACTAGCAATTGTTCGGTTGATCATTTCTTTTGATTTTAATTTTGTAACTCTTTTTTGATTTAATAACCTCTTGTTTTGGTTGCTTTTATTTTTCTTTTAAAAGTTTTATGCTGGTTTTAAATTTCGATAGACACTTAAAAAAAGTTCTATCCCATTTATAAGAGCTTTAGTTGTGTCATTGTGCTTACATTTAGTAGTATATTTTAGTGCTCATTTATTTTGATATTTGTCTAAAATAAAACTTTAGTTTAAGATTGTAACTGAGTCCATTTTATTACCTTTTATTTATTTTTATTAATATTTTATTAACATAACTTTACATTTTTTAACAGGGCTCATTTTTATTAACGTCCATTTTATTAACTCTTACTTTTATTTTATTAACTTTAGTCCATTTTATTAAAAATAACTTTAAATTTTTTAACAGGGCTCTTTCAAACTGTGATGTGGTTATGTTGATTGGGGCGAGACTGAACTGGCAGATGCATTTTGGAAGGTAGGTTTTAACGCCACAATTCTAAGACCTGGGAAAACAATTGAAATTCAATTTACATTAATGCCTTTTATGTCTTGTGTAATCATGGCTATGCATTACTGAGTATTAGAGTGTATTCTTTATCCAAAACTGTAAATTTAATATGAGGAGGCCGTGTTTTTAAAACTACTCTGTAGCTTATGTGGTGATATCTATGTTATACGCACGTGTCCGCCGTTCCCGCTATTCCGTTCCGGATGTGCATTCATTTTAACTTCCATTGTTTATATTACTTTTGTATTGGTTACAACAGTTGGTTAAACTTTCGCCCATGTTTATGTTTCATTCTATTACAGGCATGTCATTTATTAGTTTAATAAAGCCAGAGTAACTACATTACTCCTCACTGGTCATGTCATGCTATTAAACTAATAAATGACATGCCTGTAATAGCTTATAATACATTGTGTTCATTTTCGCCTTGTGCATTAGTGACGCCAAGAAATCAAATCTGGCTATTGATGTCAGGGCAGGCCATGTGGTGATAAAGAACAGCTTGGTACATTTGACCTGATATTTCAAATGTTAATTTTAAATTATTGAGTTTAAGTCATTTAAGCTGGATTTCTGTTTTACATTGGAGGGATTAGGGGCGTAATTTTGAAGGTGAGGGGAGCAACCTTTGTATCCCTGGCTGTACACCCAGTACCTATTACACCAGGGGTGCGCACACTTATGGAATCTGGGGCCAAAATTATTTCATTCTTAGATTAACGGGCCAAGTGATTGAGCCGCCACTCGTATAGTTTGTCACTGTTGATAAAAAAAACATTAAATTAAGAAATACGGTACAGTATTGGTTAAAAACTGAAAGCAATGTTGCGCCAAGCGACGCATAAATATATATGTGACATCATAATTTAGCTGTGGCATCGCTATCTAGTCTTGCCACATATCCCGGGTGGCCGGATTGGGCCCATTGGTCTTAGTTAGTCCATGTCTGCATTAAACCATGGATGTCATCATTAACCCGATTCCCCTTTGTTATCTGTCCACTATTCAACCACCTGTCCCAACCACCCACTTATGTTCCAGACCACCTCGTTATAACAAGAACGTCAAAGTGATCCAAGTTGATGTTTGTCCAGAGGAATTCCATAATAACGTTGAATCAAGTGTAGCTCTTTGTGGAAATGTACCTGATGTGATAAACCAAGTGAGTAATTGTTCTTCATTTTTCGAAGAATAAAAATTTATTCAAAATTTTCAAATAATCAAATTCAAAAAAACAATTTATTAAGTACAAACCATTTAATT
>CH003077.1:155159-184453 GCA_000149265.1 Ciona savignyi
TTATTTATGTTGTTTGCAATTGTTTTCATTGTAAATATGTTTTACATGTTATAATGGGTGCATTGAAATATTTTTATGAAATTTTACTGGTTTCTTATATTTATTCATCGTTTACCTCCCATCATCATAGCTTCTAGAACATTCCAAGAAGGAGTTTCCGTGGAGTTCCTTGGAAGTTATCCAAGAAATCTGATTGGTGGAAATTTCTGCAAGAGAAAATTGATGACAATGCAGTTAAAACAAAGGTGATCAATGTTAAAGCATAAGCTTCATTTAAATTTGAGAGTTTAACGTCATAATTAGTTTAAAGTCGACATTTTTTAAAACTAAAATGCGGTTTTGTAGCTAATTTGTGTTCTGGAGAAAAATTTGTCAAATTGTTGTATTTTCAGATAAAATATTATTGTTTTTTATACTTGTGAATAAAAAGTTGAGTTATCACATGAAAGTCCCAGATTATATCGCACACACTATCGTCGCCACAGCTATTACAGTGTGTTTTATAAGAATAAGACATTTCTTCAATTTGGTAAAACACATTATTCTACTAGGTTCAGGCAATCTCCATTTAGTGTTTTGCCCAAGGATACAACCGACTAGCTAGCGACCAGTTTCAGACCTCCAACCCTTTGGCTAAATCGTTACAAAGTAATCAACCACACAATTTTTTGGAACAAAAAACCATCCTACCACAGGCATTAGCAAGTAACAAGTCAGCACCGTTGAGTTATTACGCGGTGTACGACGTGATACAGCAGTATCTTCCACAAGATTGTATCATCATCAGTGAAGGTGCAAACACGATGGATATCAGTCGGACCATGATTCCCAACTATCTACCTCGGCACAGGAGAAGTTGTGTGTTTGGATGGAATATATCAACATGCTTAACGGCCAATGCCTGAACCCAGCAAAATTAATGGGTTCTAAATTGAAGGAATCATGTGAAAGAATCACACACTACAATAGCTCCGGTACCCGACGATGGGCACGAGGTGATCTGACGATTGCCTGTGTGTTAACCCCCTTGGTTTTCCAATTCACGGGGATAAAATAAATAACTGAGATAAATCTATCATACACAACACACTGAAATAGCTCCGATAACCTGACGATGGAATCAAGATAATCTGACTATTGCCTTAATACAAACGCTACCTTATATATTTGATAGGTAATATGACGATTGCCTGCGTGTTAACCCCCTTGGTTTTCCCATTCACGGTTATAAACACGAATAACCGTTATCCTCCAATTTGAACTCTACCACTAACCCACCAGATTAGATGCCGGGACATTTGGAACAATGGGGGTTGGATTGGGATTCGCGATCGCTGCCAGTTTATATTCACTTGAGACTGCTAAGAAAACAGGGAAACCCCCTCAGAAAGTGGTAAGTGGACCTTATTCCTATTTATGTTCATTTTACAATGAAAGATGTGGTAATTAATTACCAGCGATGAACTGGTGCGATTGTTAGTTAAATTGCATAAACAGATTGATTCTCACTCTAATAAAAGTAATAAAATTGGGACATTTTTGCCTAAGGACACAAACGATTAGCTAGCGACCAGTTTCGAACATGCAACCCTTCAGTTGAAACACAATGCTCTAACCCACCAGACTAATATGTAGGACGTAAAAAGTATAAACTCTCCTTAGTACAAATTCACTAATCGTAGACCTGCTTTCCAGGTGTGCATCCAAGGTGACAGTGCATTTGGCTTCTCTGGCATGGAATTGGAGACAGTTTGTCGATACAACCTTCCCTTAGTTTGCGTGGTGGTCAACAACAACGGGATATATGCTGGTGGGAATCGGGAGTTTTGGGAGGCAATCAAGATGTCGGGAGACATTCCAAACAGGTTTGTTTAACCGGCTAAATTCGGGAACTTTTTATGCAGTTGTATCACAATTCACTGGGCGACAAGTTATAATCACATTAATTGTGGGTTTATTTTGTTTAGGAAAGGAATAGGATATTTATTGGAAAAAACGATTGGACATTTCTTCGATCTAGTTCAACCCATTAAGAATACCTTTAAATTTTATAGAACAAAACAGAATTTGTGCTGCTACACATAACTACTTCTGACTTCTTGTCTGAGAGAAAAATTTAAATTTATTGTTCATCAAATTTTTTAAATGACATGTTTGAATATTTGTTTTGCCATCTTTTATTGTCCCTGTGCTGTAATTTGATTCCTTGGTTGTTATTTAATATTAGGGCAAAATATAATACTGAATAAAACTGTTGTTTAATATCGATAAACTGATCTAAAAACTAAACTAAAAAATGTAACAAATGTGAGGCTGCGTAGAATCGAACCCACAACCTTACCCCTCCAACAGCGCTCCCCCCACATTCCTATCACCCGAGTGCCGATACGAGAAGCTGATCGAGGCATTCGGGGGCGAGGGGCACCTGTGCGCGACAGCCGAGGACCTTGATAAATCGTTCAAGCGATGCATATCACGGTCCAACGAGCAAGCGAGCTTGATAAATGTGATGATTGATTTAACATCCGATCGGAAGGAACAGGAGTTCTCATGGCTCACCAGGAGCAAGATGTGATCTTGAATCGATTTTCCACTTGCCTTTTTGAAAGATTAAATAAGAAACTAATGATAAAATAAAAGTAAAATAAAAAGTAAAATATAAAGTAAAATATAAAAGTAAAATAGAAATTCGTGCTATAGATTATGGATAGATTTTATCGCTACTTTTCCCCTGGGAGGTTCAAACAAGGAGAATAATCCTCTAATCTAATTTATAAACAATAAAGTAGAAATATGTTGTCTTAAATAAAGACTCATCCTTTAATTTATAAAAAAAAAGTAAAAATCCATTGTATTATTCATATATTTCCCACTCGCATTTTTAAAAGTTAGAATAAGAAACTAAATCATCTAGAGAAACTAATAAAGTAAAGTAAAAATTCGTGCTATAGAATAACAGATTGTCCTCTAATTTATAAAAATAAAAATAAATCTTTCATCTTGAAAAACGAGCAAAAATTTAAAGATTTTAGTTCTATAATCTATTTTATCCTTTCCGCCCTTTTTTTAAAGTTCGAGTAGGATATCAATTATTTAATTTTTATAAAAATAAAGTAAAAATCCACTGTATTGAATAACATCAGGTAGTTGATTTAGGAAAAAAATAACGTAGAAATCCGTTTTCTTGATTAACAGTTAAGTATATAAAAAAAGTAAATTATAAATGCGTTCTATAGAGTAACAGATTTATCTCTTAATTATTAGAAATAAACAAGAAATTTGTCATCTTAAAAAAAATTATCCACTAATTTATAAAAAAAAAAGTAAAAATTCGTTGTCTTTGATAATAGATTGAAACTTTGTAAATGTTAAACCTTTCAAAAGGTTGCAAAATTGGTTATTTTCAATCAGACAACAGTTTCTAATTTATTATCATTTGTGTCAGAAGCATGTTTAAAAGTACCCACTTATTGATCTTGTTAATGCATTTATGTTGTAATAATTGTCGCCATTAGATGTGCTATGCAGTTGTATAATCTATGCAAGTTGTAATTCGTGCTGCAATTTTATCTTTTTTCACAAAAATTGAGTGTTAATAAAAATTGTAATGTGTGAAAATTACCAAATGGCCCGTGTGTATCGCAATCGTTTTCATCCGTTAGTGACGCGTTTATAAAGGTATCACAATATCCGTTTTGGAATTACATTCGAATTAATAATTATAACACATTATATTTGTTATCAGTTCTGCAATTTGTTATATTTTCCCACCAAAATTTATATTTCACCACCCAAAAAATCGATTTTTGCAATAAATTCAATATATATTGACTCTTACTATAGCGTGTTGACAGTCGGCTATGTAGGCCTATCTACGTCAATTTTTGCTCAAATATATGCAATCAATATATAACGTTGTGATTTATTCATATTAGTAACACAAGTTTAGTTTATTTTTTGCTCCTTCGTTACAATAAAGAAGAATAGAACAATTATTTCAAATTAATGAGACAGGATAAAACGGCAAAAATACAGTAGTTAAAACACGTCAGTAAAACAAGTTATTTATCATTCCTTCACATTTTTTCGACCCGACATTTGATTTTAACTCCCGGTAAACAAGTCCACAGCTGTTCCTAACCTCGCGTACAAACAGCTGCTGGGTTGCATACCAACCAGCCCCATGAGAGAGACTTTGAAACTGAGACTGCAGCGTTCACGCTTCTAGAAAAAGTTTTAATATCTGTCGACAGTAATCGTTCGATCTAAGGAAATCCAGATCAAAAAAGCACGTTTTTTTTAACCGAAACTGCGTAACTTTTCGTCAGTTCGCAGGAGAAAGGATAATTGTTAATAGGGAGGTATTTAACCCAGTGCTGTTGTTCAAGTTTTAGCAAACATATTTTTCGCGAAATGAAGTTCTTAGGTTCACGAAATGTATGTTCCCAATAATATTTGAAAATAAAAATTATTTTGAACCAGAACTAACAGAGAGAACTTGTAACATGTGAAAGTATTTGCTGAAAGTTGTCCGCGTTTTTTTTCCAGAATTAATTTTTTGACCAGTTTTAGATTAAAGAATAAAGTATTCTTACTTTTATTTATTTAAAGTTGCATTTTTAATTTTAATTAAGCGTTACTTAAATTTATTTTGGTGTCTATCCAAATGGAACCTTGATTAGGATAGGAACATTAAAAGACGTTTAAACGACAATTGTTAGGGCATGTTAGTTTTTTAAAATAAACTATTTTGCATAAGTTGCAAAACGCGGCCGATAAACGTATTGGTTTATTAAAAAAGCAAACTAGTTAAATTAAAATTACTTTTAAGTTTCTAAGCTAAGTATGCGGTCTTTATTAATTCAGTTGCAAACGCAAACTAATTACAGAGCAACAGAATCTGGCACGTATACCTTGGAGGTTAGACTTTGCATCATTCTATTACGAATCACCACCTACCAACTTATCGATCATGGTCAAAGTCAAACTCACGTTATCTGAGTTCATGTTGTATTTAAAGCGTCTTAGTCTACAGACTCGTTATTTAGATTCAACCCCAAGTTCATTTGAAGTAGGCCTGTTGTATAGTTCAGTCGATACCTTAGAAAGTAGCGAGATGCCCTAATTAGTCATTCGAGGCACTAGAAACGTAAAATGTGATTAATTAGACTCCGACTATTTTCTCGGTCAGTCGACATTTAAAAAAATCTCAAAAAGTTTAAAATGCAATAAAGGCATAACATTTCTACGGGTTTAAATTATACATTAGCAAACTTTTGTGTATTTATCATTTATGGGACTTAAAATTTGGTGTTTACTCTCCAAATGCCAGTTTAGCTTTTCCAGACTTGGAGGCGACCGAATAAATGCCTTTCAATCGTCACAATTATCGTTTTATAATGAAATTGAATAAGTGCAAGAGCGGACGCCTTATATAAATAGTTGTCTATTTAACAGACTATATGTCTGAAAGTGCTATCATACCAACAGATAAGCTTAAATCGGCAAAATGGTCTTCTTTTTTAATTTAAAAAGTGTAATTTTGTTTAAAATATGTCAGATTATCGGTTATTAGAAACAATTTTAAATGTTTTAAATCGACAAGTGTTAAGAATTCGTTGTTCGCTCATAAAAGGGAATGTCTCGCATTGGCGCCAAAGGAATCCAGAATCGATAAACTAATAGAGAAATATCAGTTAGTGTGACATCTATGGATTTATAGATCTCACTTTTTTATTGAATTTTAACTAAAGCTAGACGTTCGAATCGATCACTCTAACTAATTTCAAACTTTGGTGTCATCGTATAAAAAGATAAAAATATGTTTTAGCTAAAATACGGAGGTTTAGCTAAAATATGAATAATTTGAATCTTTCCTATGTTGCATAAATTAATTGTCAAATTTGCCAACCTTAAAACTGGCAAAAATGTTTACGCTTAATAGTATAGCAATTGTTTGGTTTATTTTTGTTCGTAACAGTAAAGATGATATTTAATTAAAAAAGTAAGCAAAAAACGGCGCGACAACAGTTAAAACACGTCAGTCAATATACGTGATAATAGCATAAAAATCAAACGAGGCCGTTAACCTTATATTTAATCACATAAAATTGAAAACTTTACTTATATTTAATCACATAAAATCAAAAAATAAATTTTACTTTTAAGGAAGTTCTGTATTTAACGATTTTTTTTGTTAGAAATTAGGTTAGTTTTGACCTATAGGACTAAAGACACCGTGTTTTTATGGATGGTTTGAACATTTGAATATTGTTTAAAATGTCTGTACGAGTAGAAGAGGGTCAAAGCAGCAGTCGAGTTTGTCTTGTTCAGCAACACAAGAATGAAGTCGGGCAAACAAAGACATCAGGGCATACTGAGGTTGTAACTAGCACAACGGGAGGTCCTACAGTGCTGGTTGTCACAACTGGTACGAATGACACATCAAACGCAAGTCAAGCGGAAAGTGACGAAGCAGAATTGTCGTTGCTGCAAACGCCAGGAGAGGAACGCACGTACAGGCGATTAGCTGTGCTTCGAGAAGCGACTGTTACAACCGCCGATATTGAGTCTGGCGAAAATACTTTGGATCAAAACACCAAACCTGTAGTCGTCGTCTCCAAGAGCGGTCGCCAATCCACTATGACAAACCACAGCCACGCGCTGTCAAACACGTCATCAGATGCAGTGTCGTACGTCATACCCCACCATGACGACGGGACAGAGTACAGAGAAATGAATGAGAACACACTCAAGTTGTATTACGGCGAGCGAACGCCGTATGGAACCGTCACTCGAAGCGAACATTCTAGAAGAATGGGAAGTGCAAGTGACGTCACTTCCGTCCGTAGCGTTCAAAGTGGTGACGTAGTACCTGACGTCACATATCAACAGTCGACGTCAGCTTCTATATACTCGACTCTACTACGAAACACGGACAAAGGCCCGATGAAAATACCACTGCGAAGCAACGATATTTTCTACAAGGATTTCCTGCCAGAGAAAATCCCAAAGTCGACTTGTTTCAGGGGATACAAACCCTTCAAGTAAGTTCTTTCTCCTCTGCCGAGTTTCAAACCCGTGATAGTCTAGGGCTCTAGGACACGAGAGAAGTATATTATTGAGTCACGCTGACCACTGGGGTATAGAACCACTTATTTTTTTAGTTAGTTCATAATAATTGTGCTTGTAAGTAAATGGAAAGAATTATATTATTCTGTCGCACTGACCGCTCGGTCAAACGACCCCCTTTTTCTAAGTTTTCATGCTACTGGTGCTCGTATAAAGTTCTCACACTTAGCTGAGTTCGTTAGAGCATCGGTTTTCAATCCTGAAGATTTGGGTTCGAAACCAGTCATTCGCTTGGTCGTTTTCGTCGTTTGGCTTACCACATATCAGACGTCGCTTTAACCCGGTCGAGTATTGGTTAAATAGAAGAAACGGTTCAGTAATAATTAAAACACTTTAATAGCTTCGGTAACCTGTCTGGTATCGGCCCTTGAAATTTCCAAATCAGGAGGATAAGTGGCGTGTTTGATTTATTTTGAATAAAACATTAGCTTCAGCGATTTGTCAAGTCAGATAGCCTTAAGGTGCTCCGTCCAGTTACCGTAAAACCTCCGTTTGAGCGCCACGACGTTCTATTTTTCAATCCCCTCACCCTATAGTCAATTAGAGGGTGGCGCTCTATTTCGAAAGCTTGTCATAACTTTGGGAAGATAAGTTTAAATAATGAAAAGAAAAAAACATCAAACACAGTTAACATATAACAATTAAAGAACAAGAAAAAAACATCAAACGAAACATACTTACTGCAGTTACTGGTAAATAATAAAAATAATCACTAGTGAAAATAAAATGTCCATTCGATTAGTGGCGGTATATTAGAGGTGTCGTTTAAATACAGGTTTTACGCGAAGTTTTACCAAAGGTTTAACACTTTAAACGGACCCTTCCACAAATATAATAGGTCACGCGTGTTCGATTGGATCCAGCATTGGAATACACTTTAAATTGTAACCCTGTGAGCACAAGGTATTTTAAGTATCAACATTTTCTCGCTATAAACCAATGTAAGTCATGCCACCCAGCACATTATATGTAGCTTATTAAATAAAAAGTTTTCGTTTGGTTTTAGTTTATTTATTTTTGCCTCAGTATTAAATAACAGCAAACGACATAGAAAGGGACAAAGAATGCAAAACAAACAGTCGTTAAAGCACGTTATTAAAAAAGATCCAAAATACTCCTATCCTCCTAAATATAATGAAAGGTTGTGGTAAATTGTTAAGTTGTTTCTTGTACCCGACAAACCATAATCAAAATATGATGAAAGAGTTGAATAATTATTTTGCCACCCCATAATAATGCTTTTCAACAATCGCTGAACTAGTTTCCAGTTTATATTCAAAATAGAAATAATTGCGATGTTTCGTAAACAATTTGCGACATTTCAAACCTTTTGGTGCTCCTTATAGATATCCTGGGTTTTTAGGCCAAGTTTCAAAAGCATGGTTTTCTTTTGTCCATTTTTATATCGAGTTCGATATAAGTATCGGCCACGTCAACCATTTGAAAAAAACAAGACTTAGATTGCTTACCTGGAAACCAGTATGTCGTTGAAATATACCCTTGTGTTAAAAGCTGTTGATTTTGTACCGGCATTTTAGTCCTAACACTAAGTTACATAGAGATATGGCACTTAACTTATAAATAAGGTGGTGAAAGTACTCGCTCAAGTAGCGTGTACGGTAAACATCGTTAGATTTAATAAGTTTATACTATAAATAACATTTAACTTACACAAAATGTCTCAGCTCGTTTAGGTGCGTTTATTTCAAAGACCACCCTCCTTGAAAATTGCGTGCAGCAATAGTGATTGACATTAAACTAACTTTCGTCTTTAAAATAAAACTTTTACTGTTTTGTTATGAGGACCATTATAATGTCAAATAAAATTGTTATGTGGTGACTTTTTATTACTGTTTGTTGTTTTTGCAAAATATGAAAATATAGGGGGAAACCAGAAAGCCACAAAGCCCACGCGTCCGCCATTTCTTTGTTTTCGTTCCAGTCGAAAGAACTAATGTAATTTATCATAATTAAGTTGCCGAAAGTACCAACTGTGAATTATGATGGATGGGTATAGACAGGGATGTTCAACTTATCTAGTCGGCGGGCTAGATGTGCAAAAATGAAGTCCTTGGTGGGCCGGATTACTACTATATAGTAGTATTCAATATCTTAATTACAGGGTATGGTTAGATAGTCTGCGGGCCGATCAAAATCCCTTCACAGGCCGGACCTGGCCCGCTGGCCATATGTTGCCCATGTCTGGTACAGACGCAGTTTTAATATAATTTCTTTGAGCAAATATGAAGGTTTATGTAGGGTTATATGGCAGAATGCTTAACGCGACCGATACAACACAAAAATGGTTTTAGAGACAAACCTATTATGGGTTCGAAACACAGTCTGGTAAAAAATATACATGTGGCCGAATGGTTAACGTAACCGTTACAGATACCGAATTCTATGCAACGGTTTTACCGATAAGTCTATCATGGGATCGAACCTTAGCATGGTAAAAATAAGAAAGTTATGCAAAAAATGGGGTATTTTCGTGTCATTTGTGTAGCTTTAATTACACTGGTGTGAATTCCGTTTTTTTTTTCTCCAAAATTTGTTACTCCCATTGAATCTCTCTATAATTAAAACCTATAAAGCCATGTCTTATCCCAATGAGGGAATACAGTGGATCAATAAACTTCGTTCCTGCGCGATCTGGAGAGCAACCAATCAATCCTTCCTTCGCACCAATTAGTCCAATAACTGTGTACTGCTGTAGGATGTCTAGTTATTTTTTCCGATGTTGCAACGTCCGGATTTTATTAGTTGTAACGTCTAGATTTTTTATCCGTTTATAAGTGAGCCAAGTTTCGAACTGATGGACTTGTCGGTAAAACCGATTTTCTATAGAAAACCGACATAAGTATAGGTCGCCTTAACCATTATGCCACACGACCGTATATTCGGCACAATATATTATACCGGAATGTGCTTCGTAACCACGGAGGGCGCAAGTGCCGTTTTTGAATAGAAGTCGGTGTATGAATCATAGTAACCATTCGGCTGCACGATTAGACATTCAGCCAAAAAAATTTACCTGGCAAAGTTTCAAACCCTGGTACGGTCGTGTAGCCGAATGGACAGTGCGACCGATACATATACCGACTACAAAACAAAAACGGTCCAAGTGACGAGCCCATCATACGTTCGAAACTTGGCTCGGTAAAAAAAAAACAGTTTTAAACCCATGATAGGTTCGTCACTAAAGGTTTTTATACAAAATCTGGTATATGTTTCGGTCGCCTTAACCATTCGTCCACATGACCCTACAAAAACCCTAATATTTCTTTAAAGAAATTACATTAAAACGGCGCCTTTCCCTTCCGCTGTTTTAATTTTTTTTAACCGAGCAAAGTTTCGAACCCATGATGGGCTAGTACTTAAACCGTTTTTTTAATAGGTCGCACAAACCACTCGGAAACACGACCAGTAATAACATGCTGTTCTAATTTTTTTACCTGGTTAAGTTTCGATACCATGTTGGGCTCGACCCTTACACCGTTTGTTTTTCACATAGTCGGTATATGTATCGGTCGCGTTAACCATTCGGCTACACGACCTTTCACGCTGTTCTAATTTACAAAAATATATTTCAGAGAATGTGTCTCTTGCGCCAACGTGTGGTTGGAGGAAAATCGCAACGTGACCTTGATTCGTTGCGAATCAGTGCGTCACAGACTCGACCATTCGCATGAGATAAACCCGGAATCGACGACTTCCAACGACCGATCTTATCTCATTGGACTCAGGTAGGAAAACTAAATTATTTAAACCGAAGTTCCAGATTTATTTTTCGTATTGTTTTTCTGTATTGGTCCCATTTTTTAAAATGTAATATTCTTATTATTATAGCAATGATATAATCAACTATATCCGAAACAATTCTACTTGAATATGGTATATTTTTTGGCAAAGCAAAATTCATGCCTTATACGAATAGAATTCTATTTTAACCGATTTTTCGCGGGTTTGAAACTTCCCACGTTAAAAAATATACTCATTTTAAAAATGTGCAAAACGAACAGTCGTTAAACACGTCTATAATCCAACCATTTTTTACTTTAGGTGTATTTAGATGTTATCGCTATGCCTATTTTTACCGATCCAAGTTTCGAACCCATGATGGGCTCGTCACCAGGACCGTTTTTTTGTATAAGAGTCGGTATATGTATCGGTCGCGTTAACCATTCGGCCACACGACCGTACTATATCGCTAAACCTAACGCAGTGATTTTCAACCTTTTTGCTGCACTGGAACCCCATGGAAACATTCTACTGACTTGAGGAACCCCTGTGCAATAATTTGATTGTCTTATGTAAAAAAAAGCATTTAAATTTAATGTTTATTCATTGAAAATTAAAAGTTGCGGAACCCCTGGACTGTATTGGCGGAACCCTAAAGTTCCGCGGAACCCTGGTTAAAAACCACTGACCTAACGTATAAAATAAACTGCAGATTGTGGCTAAGACACCTAGTCGCCGGTAGAGACACATCCACCACCATCGGCTACAAGAACCTTATCCCTCGCTACGCCAACCACGAGGAGAACCCGAAGTACAAACCGCATGAATGTCCCTTCTTCGAGGATCTGCCCACAACACTGGAATATGTGAACGCAGATATGCAGAAGACACCATTACCAGGTTTGTTTATATGTTAGGCTTGTACATAGGATAGGATAGGATATTCATGTTTATCCCCGTGAATGGGAAAACCAAGGGGGTTAACACACGGGCAATCGTCAGATCACCTCGCGCCCATCGTCAGGTTACCGGAGCTATTGCAGTGTGTTGTATATAATAGACACGTTCCTTCAATTTGGTAGAACCCATTAATCCGCTGGGTTCAGGCAATGTCCGTAAAGTGCCTTGCCCAAGGACACAACCGACTAGCTAGCGACCAGTTTCGAACCTGCAACCCTATATTAGACCACATTAAACCAGGTTCCCTGTGTTCCAGGTTCCATTCTGAACGTTGAAGTCGTTCCCATCAACTTCTCCCTTGTCAACCGTGGTAGCGATGGGTTGGATGTCGAACAAAGCTATTACTGCTTGGATTTCATGGGAAACTGGCAGTTCTTCTGCCTTCGGGTTTTCTACATTTGCGAAAAGAGGACAAGCGTTAATATGAGACTCGGTAAATATGGCTACGTCATTTTAACTTGTGAGTTGGAGCCTCGCTATTCGGCCGAAGTATTGATGTACGTTTATACGGCCGGTTAGTCTGGCGGTTAAGTTGCTTCGCCTTTCAACCGAAAGGTTGCAGGTGCGAAACTGGTCGCTTGCTAGTCGGTTGTGTCCTTTGGCAAGGCACTTTACGGACATTGCCTGAAACCAGCTGATTAATGAGTTCTACCAAATTGAAGAAACGTGTCTATCATACATAACACACTGCAATAGCTCCGTTAACCCGACGGTGGGCGCGGGGTGATCTGACTTGTTCGTGTGTTAATATATAGTATATTTATGGTTTATTCCCGTGAATGGGAAACACGCAAGGGGATTAACACCGATGCCCATGCTAAGTCCGTAGATCACACAACTCGTTAATCGCTTTAAATGACAGTTTATATAAGCGTGTACATACGCCTCTTGAGATTTAGCTTATATAAGCTACCACACGATCATTATTGATCACGCGGTTTTGTTCAGTAATCGTAGCAATGACGTCACGTCTTCATATTTTCGTCATTTCTTCCCAGAGGAGCAGACATATGACGTCATGTTTAAATAAACCGATGGTTGCAACCTAACTGCGCAAACACATCGGGGATTACCCTAATTACGTACCTAATATGCAACGACTGTACAATAGCATGTATGTAGGCTAGAATATTACCAGGATGAAAAAACGCAAGCTACGTTACCACACGGGCAATCGTCAGATATGCTCGCACCCACCGTTGGGTTACCGGAGCTATTGAAGTGTGTTAAAAACTTTGTATTGTTACGGTTTTTGTTTAAGCCAAAAAAATTCTGGGTTCAGGCAACGTACCCTAACCCATGCAAAAAAACGACTACAACCCGGTGGGTTTCGATGCTACAACCTTTCGACTGACGATCCTACGCGCTGCCGGTTGAGCTTAACGTCCACTTCCCTCCAGGATTCGAAGACTTCAGTCCTTCCCCCCTCACCCTCCCACCATCCAAGACACAGTTCCAACGAATGCCTAATGTGATGTCGAGGGTGAACCGATGGGTTCAGGGGCAACGTCGGAAGGACATAGTGGGGGTACAAGCGCTCGAAATCCCCTTCAAGCCAAAGTTGTTGGGTGAGACATTTGCTAGATGGATTGATGTTAGGATTGGTGCTTAATGCATTAGTTTTATTCTGTCTGTTTCTAACCTACTACATTAACATCAGCAGTCAGATCCAATTGCATTCTAAAAACAACAATAGCATCATGTAAATGCGACACTTACGGATTAGATTTGAAACTTGTGTGACGTCATTTCAAATACGTTTGGTTTTTATTCCGATCCGTTTGAGCATGCATCATGTAAACGAAGGCTTAGTGGGATTGGAAATTAATGCATTAGTTTCATTCTGTTTATGTTATGTTTTCTGAGTAGGATATTTATGTTTATTTTCAATGTGGTAAAACGCAAGGACGTTATCACACGGATAATCGGCAGATCACTCGCGCCCATCGTCGGGTTACCGAAGCTATTTCAGTGTGTTGTGTATGATTGATAGGTGGGAAAACGCAGAGCGTTAAAACACACGAGTTCGTAAAAGTAGCAAAGTTACCAGCGGAAATATATTGCAAATTCTTATAAATAATAGAGAGATTTGTTCTATTTTGAAAGAAAACAACCACATGACATTTTACCGGCAGGTTAGTCTGCCGGTTAAGTGCGTCGCCTTTCAATCGAAAGGTTGCTGGTGCGAAACTGGTTGCTAGCTAGTCGGTTGTGTCCTTGGGCAAGGCACTTTACGGACATTTCCTAAACCCAGTAGATTAATGGGTTCTACCAAATTAAAGGAACATGTGAATCATACACAACACACTGCGATAGCTCTGGTGACCCGACAGTGGGCGCGAGGTGATCTGACGATTGCCCGTGTGTTAACCCCCTTGTGGTTTTCCCATTCACGAATAAACATGAATATCCTATCCTTTACCGGGTTAGTTTCGACCCACAATGAGCTCATTACTAAGACCGTTTATATATGTGGGGCGGCTTACGAATTGGTCTCGTTTACCATTCGGCCTCACCACAATTCACCACATAACAAACTTAACAAGCAAATCACTGGTTTCGATGTCGCCACCTTCCGTCTTGCAACCCAACGCGTTACCGGGAGAGCTATACCGACGAAGAGATAACAACATAACAATTCCATTTCACACAGTCGCCACCAAAGGAACGATCAAGTCACAAGTTATGTGTTACGAACCATCTCGCATCAGTGTGTACTGGCATACTGTGCGAGTGCTGCGGGTGTGGTACTTAACATCAACCACTGATAAGAAGCGAGCAGGCACCGACCAGACGGTGATACCACAGCATATCAAGCCGGAGATGGCGGTTCGAACCTTCGTGCCATGTCAACTAACCGAAGCCGGGTGCTGTGGCGTCCAGAAACCTATCCACGCTACCACACGTGACACAGTGCTGAGGATTAGTGAGTGGCTGCAGAAAACAGGTATTTTTTGTGAGATTAGAATATTCATGTTTATCCCCTTTATTGGGAAAACCAAGGAAGTTAACACACGGGCAATTGTCAGATCACCTCGCGCCCATCGTCGGGTTACCGAAGCTACTGTATAGTGTGTTATGTATAATTAAGACATTCCTTTAGTAGTTTTTTTACTCATTTTAAACCGAAAATGGGATAATCACCAAGACCGTTTTTGATGGAACAAAAAGGGTTGTGAATCGGCGGCGTTAAACATCCATCCACACAACCCTTTAACCGCAGTAATCAAGGCTTTTTAACATGAATTGCTGACGGTTCCTAACAGTTGGTTGTCAGATTAAAACAGTTGTTTTTTATGCCAGATTTTAGAATTTAAAATGGAGTCCTAATTCATTTAAATGTTCTATTTTAAACCCACTTTTTTGTTAAATTACCAACTTTTAACTGAAGCATTTTGTTCAGGGGTTGATCTTGTGTACATTGAAACCGACAACGTAGAAAAATGGTCGTCGAGCAGCGAAAATACGTCGACCGATCTTGGCGAAAGAACTTACAACAAGGAGGATTATAAACCCACTGTCACCAAGAGCGCAATAGAATATCGACTCACCGTCTTCAGGGTTTACTACCGGCCGAATGAACTTACTAAGGACGAGGAACCAGACTTGCCTGTGCCGGTGAAACCGGTTTGTTGCTTTGTTGGTTGCGCCATCTTGTAAGCAAACTGGTGACAAGCATTTCCCACTACGCTGCCTATACTGTGTGAATATAAGTATCCGGTCGTTATTGCCAGCTTTGAAATATATTTAAACGTCTGTATACGAAAGTGGCTTGATTCAGTATTGGGAGTAGATTCAGATTAGAAATTTAAATCGTTAGCGTTTGATTTAATCTCTCTCAATATAAGTGGCCATTATCATTAATCCTTGCGGGTTAGGATAGGATATTCATGTTTATCCCCGTGAATAGGAAAACCAAGGGGTTTACTACAAGGACAATCTTCAGATCACCTCGCGCCCACTATCAGGTTACCAGAGCTATTGCTGTGTGTTGTGTATAATTCACAAGTTCCTTCAATTCGGTAGAACCTATTAAGTCGCTAGGTTCAGGCAATGCCGTAAGTGTCTTTTCCAAGGACTTAACCGACAAGCTAGCGTCCAGTTTTGCACCAGCAACCATTAGGCTAAATGGTCACTATACCACAAGACTAATCTGTGTGACTGATGCTAAAGCGCGTATGGAATTGTGTGGGTTTTGTCTCGCTTGAAACCCAGTTAAATATCTATGAAAGATGCATTGACGAAAGAAAGATTAATTCCTAATACATTTCAAGAAATCGGAAAACTGAAATATCCCAAAAGAATAAAAGTCAAACCGCCATGTTCCAGTCTTAGTAACGAACCCATCATGGGTTCGATAGGGACCCGGATTTATTTGAACAAAAGTAAGGTTGCCTTTCTGGGTGAGTTTAAAAAGGTTTGTAGATGGGCACAATGCTGTTCTACGTTTATTATTTGTTTTTACAGATAATTCAAACCCTCAAACCAACTATCTTGGAATTCTTCGAAAACTACGAATTCCTCAAACCAACAAAAAAATTGTTTGTTTTTTTTGTTTTTTTTTGCCGGTCTAGGTTTTGAATTCTTAATGGACTGGTCATAACCGTTTTTAGTTTACAATTTGCATGTATGAGTCGCGTTAACCATTCGGCCACACGACCGTACATAAAAACAGTAAAAAATACATTTTAATAGAATTTTATTGAAATGACGAATAAGAGCAATAATATAAGAAGTTTGGGTTAAAATGAACTCATGGCAACGCATTGTTGCGTAGAAATGAAGATTATTACGTCACAGTTAAACTGTTGGTTTGAAAATGGAGTGCAAAAGGTACGGTAGAACAATAGCGACCACGCCAACGGTATATGAATAAGAGCCAAGCATATTATACGCAATGCTTTATAAGTACAACGACAATTAACAATGCTGAAAGGTTAAGGATATAAAATATAGAGGGTTTGATATGAATTAAAAACAAAAACCGTTAAAATCGCGCTGTTTTAAGTCGTTAGAACAGATCCATTTTAATGGATCCGAAGTCTGTTCTAAAACTACCAAAAATAGTGTAATTCTCGCTAAAATCTTCATTTTTGTCCAAGATTAGTTCGATTTCCGCAATCTTAGTTATTTAGGTCAATTTACTCAACTTCCGTACCAAGTCCTTCGGTGATTCCCACTTCGGTGATTCCCACTTCGGTGGTTCCCCCCTCTTTTATCTCAAAAACCCCCGTGAACCTCGGGTCGCTGGAGCGTGAACAAGTGCGGTCACGGTCCAGCGGCTGGAGCACGACGTCGAGTGATTGTGACGTCATAGCGGGTGATTGTAGGGAGATGTCGGAAGCGGAGGAAGCCGCGGAAAGTCGGTTGTCCGTAGGTAATGTGGCGGGAGGGGGGCGACGCTTACTGATGGCTTCGTGGGCGGTTTTCATGAGATTCCCTGGTTGTTTCGACGCTAATGCCTCTGCCTCTGTGTGTGGGATGATATTCAGGATCAGGACAGGTTACTATATTCATGTTGTATCCTCGTGAGTGGGAAACGCGAGGGGGTTACCACACGGGCAATCGTCAGATCACCTCGCGCCCATCGCCGGGTTACCAGAGCTATTGCATTGTATTGCAAATGATAGGACAGGTTATGATATTCATGTTCATCCCCGTGAATGGGAAAACCAAGGGGGTTAACACACAGGCAATCATCAGATCACCTCATGCCCATCGTCGAAGTCGTTCCATGGCCCAGGCATGTATAGTTTAAGCCAGGATCTAAATTGTAAGCTACAAACTATAAATTATCACGCAGTATACTCCTGGACTCACTTAACATTATTATGCTGAGCACACAACAATCAAGCAGATTATTATGCGAAACTACCAGTTCAGCAAAATCAGCAAAAACCACCTTTGTCAATTACATTGTAGACCACCAATTACTGCTTACCTTTCAAAACGTGACCTGAATCTTTGATAGTTTTGCGCTGAGTCTTCCATACGTGGTAAATATGCCAGAACAAGGCAAGATACATATCGTTCATAACTGCAACCACTTGTTTACGTTTGTTGCAGAATCTGTGGTTGGAAGACTATATACACCAGTAGTTCTCAATTTTTTTGACCTCATGGCGCACCCAAGACCAATTACAAACGCTAACGGGCGCACCTTTGCATGGAAAGTCAAAACAATATGCTAAATACTCAAAACGTTACAATGGAAAAGAACGAACAAGACACTTTAAAAAAAAACACTAATATACAGTGAAAACACTGGTATAAAGTAATACACCATTAAAACCGTAACTACACTATTTTTATATCGGTTTTGGCTGGTATTTTACTTGGTTTACGCGCATTTTGCATTCACGATTATTACTGCCATGATCGCGATCTTGTCCGACATTGCCTGAACCCAGCGGATAAATGGGTTCTACCAAATTAAAGGAACGTGTCTATCATATACAACACACTGCAATAGCTCCGGTAACCCGACGATGGGCGCGAGGTGATCTGACGATTGCCCGTGTGATAACCCCCTTGGTGTTCCCATTAACGAGGATAAACATGAATATCCTATCATTACCACACATCCCAAGTGGAAATATTATTAAACAATAATAAATAAACAAGAAAATAATACCATAATCTATTAAAACAATAAATGATAATCCATATAAAACACTTGTTAAAAGCAACCCTCAACCTCGCTAATTTCTCCTCCCTCAATACTTTGAGTGCGATCCTCGTGATATTGATGGAAACGAGGCAAAACGGGAAGTTTTGCTCCGGATGGTGCGAGAGGCGGAAGATCTCGCTCCCAACATCCGGCTTGTTGGTGACGAGGAAGAGCAGGTGGAGGAGAGAGAGGAAACCGGAGCCGCGGAGATCGGTGGATGGGTCGTTGCCTGGGGGGAATTATGGGGTCTTTAGCTGGGATTAATACGGTCGTGTTTAACAAATTAGGTTGGGTATCTGAATTATTATGGGTCGTCGCCTGGGGGGATGGGATGTGTCATCAGCTGGGGTTCACAGGGGGCTTTATGACGATCGTGTCACAGGGTTTATTACACAGTTGTCACAGGTCATAGGGATTATAACGGTCTGGGGGTAAGGGGGATTAGTGGATTGGTCATAAACGGGGACAGGGATTATTACGGCCGTGTTTAACAAATTAGTTAGGATATCTGAATTATTCTGGAATCAATGATTTTGAATCTCAAATTGCTTTAATTATATCTGATCAAATACTTTGTTTTGGGTTTATTTACTGCAGAAAAGATATTACATGTTTAATTAAACATTACAATTTTAACATCAGTATTACTATTTGAAAAACATTTTTTCTTCTAATTTTGAATAAAATTTACCACTTTTGAATTGCCAAAAAAAAAAGAAAATTTTTAAATTGCCAAAATGACTCTCTCTGTTAATCAACTTCTAGTAGTGGTGTGTGTGTATCACAAAACAATTCAACAATTCTGCTTTACCTCATCTTATCTCAGTTACAAACCCTAAAATAGCCAAACTAAAACTACCTCTTTAATAATAGAATACAAACAGAGCTAGAACAGATATAGAGTTGGATGCTTCATTACACGCACACTTGCGTTACATCAATTAAGCAAGAACTGTTTCGATTTTGGATAATTAGCAAAATAATTTTTCCCACCACAGATTAATAGCACAATTTCACATTAAATAGCACAATTTGTTAAACAACGTTGTTTTTCGTTGGTTTGGTGAATTCATATCCAAGATTGTGGGCTTGAGCAATGAATTATACGTATGGAATTGTGCTATTAAACAATTGACAAAGATAGAGCTTTTCCCACCACAGATTAATAGCATTATTCCACATATTACATTACATTAATATGGGAGGGTCCACGGTAGCTACCAGGACCAGGAATTTAGGCCAAAAAAGGCCCATTACTCCAGCAATTCCACATATACAGCCACCAACCTTGGAATCCGATTGTCTCCCAATGTGATCCAAGTTTCGGACAATTGTGTTTGCATCCGGTCAGTCGTTTGTAGATGGTTTGTAGAACTCGGTAATGAACATCAATATCATGGTTTAGTGGGGCTGGGGAACAACGATTTCAGCGAGTATAAACTGAACGATTTCAGCGAGTATAAACTGATAATCTGTCGTTTTTCCATCTTAATTTTATTATACATGTTTTATGGATCTGTTAACTTTTAACACCACTTAAATGAATAATAATAGTTTTATAGAAGAAATATATATAACGAAAAAAATATGACCAACTTGTTTTTTTTACAGTTTATGAGCTGTTATAGTTAAAACAAATAAAAGTTTAACTATTATTACATTTAAAATATACCACCTATTATATAAAACATATATTGTATTTAATCTTTACTTCAACACTAGCCATATTCTAATTAATGGGTAACTGATCACAAAAAATCAGTTTGTTATTTCTCGACACTGCTTTTTTAGATTTAAATTATGGTTCATAAAAATCTTAAAATATCAAAATATGTTCAAATATACATTTCTTTATATAGAATAACGACTGAAAGTAGCAGACAATGGAAAAGTTATAGCATTTTCATCAGCTTTTCAGGGTAACCAATTACTCTTTTGTTTGCTTTGCACACAAGTAGGTTAACGGTTTCTTGATTTTTGTTAAGGTAGTTAACTGACAGTAATTTGGGTAATTAGTTCACTGTTAACTGATCCACAGTCCTGGTTGTTAGTCATCCACTCAACATTTGTATTAAAACAAAAAAAAGTTGTATGTTAACAAAAAAGGCCAAAATATTTATATGTAACAAAAAGGACCAAAAATTTTTTATAGAAAACCAAAAGTCTCCAAAATTTGGATGTATTTTAAAAATTCCTAATCCTACCACATACCTTGGGCAATGCAGAACACTAAATCTCTTTCGTCATTCAGCGACCTAATCAGTTTTCGTGGTCCAAAAAGAAACTGAACGATTTGCGAGAGTTTGGTTCGTCGGACCTTAGTGCAGATACCTGCCTTGTCGAGGTTCTGAGTTTGGAAATATTGCAGAGCTTCGCTAAATGAGATGTCTTCGGTTGCCCTTACCACCCCACTTACTGTGGCTGTGGAAGAAGAATTTACCATGTTTTTAATGGGTTAAACATGTGGACAAAAACTGAAAAAAATGCCAAAAAAATTAATATTTACATTATAACAATTTATAAATAAAATGATATTCTGTATAATATTCAGCAAGTAATTTAAATAGATTCTGATAATGATTAATTGATCAAAAAAATGGTTAATTATTTTCCCACCACTTATAAATCTGTTTTAAAATAAGATATTGTTTTGTATGGAAAAGCAACACAAAGTTTTATTGCAGAATTTCGCAGTCACTGTAATCTTATCTAATGAATGGTTTTCTTTTTGGTTGGTTTACAAATCGGTTTAACCGCTTCTTAATTTTGTAATTCTTCTTAATTTAATTTTGTTTTGTTATTAAACTTCTTAATTTGTTAATTTTTGTAATAGTTAACAGACAGGAAATCCTGTGACCAGTTCACCATTACGTAGCACACATCACTAATTACTGTGTAAAAGGATATGTGCAAATTAAAAAAAATTAGGTTTAATATCCAAATTGTTTTTATGGCTATCTCTGCCAAAATAAAAAATCTAGCAAAATAACCCCAAAATATACCAAATTAAATGACCATAAGTCGATACAATGAACATCATTAAACTTGAAGCATATATACACATATACAACAATTTTAATTTTACGAGAAACCTACTGTTCATGGTTCTTACAACCTATTTCCCATAGTCTAGTTTACTTAACTTAAATTGAAACATTTAAAGTTTTATTTCAAATTAAATAATCGTAGTCAAAGTTCAAATGATTTTATCACAAAAAGCCAGGCTTTGTAAATATCATGTCCCGTACGTGACATTACCCACATAACCATGATCTGAAGAGCTCAAAACGTCATGCATGAACAACCAAAGTAACGCTAATGCAAGTATTACAGAGATAATAGGGGTGTTTTATTTAAGACCTAAATTAAATAATGCTTGGTGTAATTGCACATTATAGCTGACTGATAATATATTTAATACCTAAAGATCAAAATCTAATTTGATCATCAAACTTGTACTAGGATATAGGATATTCATGTTTATCCCCATAAATGAGAAAACGCAAGGGGCGTTAGTACAAAGGCAATCATCAGATCACCTTGCGCCCACCGTCGGGTTACCGGAGCTATTGCAGTGTGTTGTGTATGATTAACATGTTCCTTCAATTTGATACAACCCATTAATCTGCTAAGTTCAGGCAATGTCTGTTAAGTGTCTTGCTCAAGTACACAACCAACCAGCAACCCCTAAGCTAAAAGTTAACACATTAACCCACCAAGTTATTCCATCGAACAATGTATTGGACTATGTATATATAATTATATATACTCCAAGCATATATAACCACACAGAACAATTGTAATTTTACCAGCAACCTACTGTTCACGGGTCTTACAACCTATTTCCCACAGTCTAGTTTAGTTAACTTAAATTGAAACATTCAAGTTTTATTTTAAATTAAATTCCATCGGACACTACATCACAGGACAACAAGAAATATCATAAAAATCTTACAAGGTTGCTGCTTCACGATTTCCAAAGCATCCCATTCTGCAGTCTCCTCAGCAATATTCTGTTTCCACTTCTTAAATTCTTCTTCTTCATTCCCATCCCCTTTGCCTCCCAATAAACCCTTGTCTCTTAAGATTTCATTCTAAAGAGTTGGAAAAGACATAAATAACATAACATATAATAAATACTGGTTGTGTTTAGGTACTACTCATTTCTAAACGACAGTTATTCTTGCACCAGTTCTAATCCTTTGTCTCTTAAGTTTTTATTATGAAGTGTTGGAAAAGATGTAAAGGTCATAACTGGATATGTTTAATTACTACATGGATTTAACGACAGAAATCGGCTGTAGAACAGAACCACACACACACAGACGCATTACGAACAAACTCTATAAATGTTCTAAACATCATTCTACACAATCTTAGCTGTGTTAAAGCCCACTGGTTTTCCCATTCACGGGGATAAACATGAATATCATATCATACATTGTTTAATTTACATGATCGAAATAATATAGACAGAAATACATCCTACCAGGTACAGGGTAATGTATCTAACATACCGGTTCGTACTCATCTTAACCTATCATACTCACAAACACAATATGTAAATGTTATACAATTAATGCAAAGTGGTACCACTACCAGAACACAGCATTGTTTCTCCCGTTACATGTGGACTAGGTACATTTGATTTATAAAAGGAGGTAATAAAAAGAGGAACACTGCACAGTAAATTAAAGATTATGGCATTAAGGTAAGTAAAGGGCTGGAGTTAGAATTAGTTCTGGGGTTGAGATTGGTGTTTGAGGGCAGGGTTAGAATTAGTCTTCATAGTTTAATTTGGCAGTTTCCCTGTTTATTGCTGTTCGTTTTAAAGTGAATAATCTACGCTTGTCAGTCAAAACTCACTACGGTACTTACCGCAGTTTTACTTGGTTCAATATCCATTCCGTTGTCCAAGTTATGTATTTCCATTTTCTTTAAACATGGATACGTTCAGGTTATTTATATTCACTTTTAAACACTCTAGCTCATTTGAAAGCAACCATTGCAGCATTGACAGTTTGCCAGAACAAGTTTATCAGACTAACCAGACCATTTGACTCCGCGGTTTGACGCTTCACTGAATTTGAATAACCGGACAGGGAGCTAAATTTATCACTGAATTATCGCCCCTTTATCAAGCCTAGAGAAGATTATATATAAAAACTATTTTATAGACATCAAGGCCCAGTGTTACGATGAGAAATACAAAATTAAATAGTTTACCGCAATTATTAATTACGATTATAAATACCTTTGAATTTCCGATAGGAATACATTTTAATTTTACTTCGTTTTTTTCGACTACGCGTTTTATTCAACCAATGTTATGCAAAAACTGAATGCTTACATTTAAAGGGGTACACGTGAAACTCGTTTATTGTATCATGCAACATCAACACGCAAACGTAGCAGCTTGACTAACGCAGACACAGCTAGAAAAAAGCAATTGCCTACGCGTAATACAAAGCGGTTAATCTTAGAAACCCCTGACCAAGCCCAAATTAACTTGACGTCAAAGTACCGTCCGACAACTACCCAAAAGCACCAATTTTATATACACGGTACAAATGTCACTTTTTCAACGCATAGAGTAGTTTGCTTGAAAACGTATTAGTACAAAAATGAAAAGTTGCTACAGAAAAACATCAGGGCAAAAATGTGACATGGCGCACGAATTCGAAACTTTTGTGGGCGTCCAGCAAGCTATGTATGTCACCACAAAAGCTATAACACAGTAGGTGCCATTGCTATCGACATTTATAGTGCACACAGTCCACTTCTTTGGTAATTTGAAGCTTGCAACATTTGAGAATCCAATGGTGAAACCTGGTGAAGTAGCTACGGAATTTCAACGAGCGGACCTCGGGTAAAAGCGGTATTACGTGGACAGCCACGGGTGTTTAAGACACTCGGCAGCAGAGGCACGACGATCAGGCATTACTTCCAGCATAGGAAGCAGGAATGAAGCGAAGTGTTCAGCGTCTTCCACAGACCACTCGTATTTCTCGTGAAGGACATCACGTAACGGCCACATCTTTAACTTGTGTATGTGTCTCAGATCGCCTATTTGGAGAGAAAATGAAAACAATTTACAGAATGGAATGGGTTATTCGAATCAAAATAAGTCATGTCTCAAATCGCCTATTTAGACAAAAAAAAACAAAAATAAATGATTTCTGAATTTATTTAAATAAACAAAAGATCAAAACAAAAAAAATAGGATAAATCTTTAACTTTTGTGTCTCAAATCGCCTATTTGGAGGCAAAACAAAACGATTTACGTAGTTGGTTATTTGAAACAAAATAAATAGAGTATCAAGTTTAATTTGGATATAAATAATTCAGATTACTACGTCTATAGAATAAAAGACAAAATTATTATAATTGCTTATTGCTTTATTATAAGGACATTATCATGTAGAATTGTTTCTATTTTATTTTTTTGCTTCTTTGTGATATTAAAGACAAATAGCAAAATTAACCTACATTAAGGAGGCAGGATAAAACTGCAAAACTACAGTAGATAAATTGTATTTCAAATTATAAATAGACACATTATGTCGAAAATTATTCGTTCACAAACCAACATTTTGCAACACAAATCAAGCTTGGTTAAAAGCATGACTCAGCCATACAGCAAGCAGAAAAATATTCAGTTTAAGCACACATCTTGTCGGCATTCATAAAAATTTATTTTTTTATCTTTTTGTTGCCAAATTCCACCAAATAATATGGCTGATAACGAAGCATGCCAGGATAGGTTAGTTTGAGTGCCACATACCTCTCTTGCTAAAAAACTCTTTTGAATAATGACCACTTGATGCAAACTTCCTTGGGATATGTCCGAGCAGTTCAATTATCAGCGCAATGTGATCTGAACATGCAAAACAAACAAAGCAAACTTCAAATCAAACCTTCCCGGGTAAAATAAAGTGCGGAGTATTCTCCTGCAAGCGATACACTGCGAGGTATATAACCCAGTAACTCTATGATCAAAGCCAGATGATCTATGATAGAACAGTTGAGTTTATTGCTCAAGTATGGAGGGCTCCAGTGGAAACAGATGTTGCATTCATATGCAGGTTTAGTAATCATTTCATTCTTGTTTATCCCCGTAATTGGGAAAACGCAAGGGGCATTATTACACAGGCAATCGTCAGATCACCTTGCGCCTACCGTAGGGTTTCCAGAGGTCTTGTAGAGTGCTGTGTGCCAATTTATTTAGTTTAAAACGAAACATACTTCTGTAATTTGTTAGAGGTCTATCACTTATCTGTGGTATTCTTTCATATAATTTATTATAGTTTTATTTTTTTTAAATCAAATCCAATGGTCCAACTTATTATAGCTCGACAAAGACCATAAAACACTGAAAAAACTTTAAATTTTTACAAAGAATTACCTTCGTCCCTTGAATAATCCTCCCCAGAATGCGGTTCAAACAAGTAATCGCCGGTCACTAGTTCGAAGGTCTGGAATCGATGTCGTTTATTAATACATTGAGACAAAAATGTGAGCGCAAGATTATTTTATAACGGGTCATAGCATTAATGTAGTGTTTCCCAATCTTTTTAAGCTCCCAACAGCCCACAAGAAAAGGACAGGATATTCATGTTTATCCCCATGAATGGGAAAACCAAGGGGGTTAACACACAGGCAATCGTCAGATCACCTCGCGCCCATCGTCGGGTTACCGGAGCTATTGCAATACGTTGTGTATGATTCAGATGTTCCTAGAAAACATTAATCCACTAGGTCAGGCAATGTCCATAAAGTGCCTTGTCCAAGAACACAACTAACTAGCTTGTGACCAGTTTAAAATCTACAACTCTTCGGCTGAAAGGTGACACACTTATCCGCCAGACTAAGCGGTCGGATAAAAAGTTTTCAGCTGAGTAATGCATTTTGCTAGTACCACAGGAACCACTAGATTAGAGAGGTATAGGGAATATGTATGGGCAGATGTTGCACAGTGGGCAAGTGGGCACTACGTTAGAGATAGTTATACCCAGATAGACGCATATATATAAATATGTAGGGGGTAAGAACCAGATGTGGCACAGTGGGCAAAATGGATAATATTTGAACTCCTCTTCAAAACAGATTTAAATCCACCTACCATGCATGCACCCCTGATTTAGGTGATTTAAGATGAAAAGTGTTTTTCGCAAACAAAATGAAAAATTGATTTCGCAGCAAAAGTATTAATTTGATTCCACCCACCATGCACGCAGTGCTCCACAAATCAGCAGGAGGGCCGTACCCAGCTCCCAGCAGCACCTCAATGCTCCTGTATTGTCGGGTTTGGATGTCTTCCGTGAAGTGCTTGTTCTGGGGGAAGTAAACTTTCGGTGAATATTTTAAACAACTGAAATTTAGGTGAATATTTCAAAAAAAGAAAATTTTTGTGAATATTTCAAAAAACTAAAATTTTGGTGGATATTTCAAAAAAAGAAAATGTTGGTAAATATTTCAAAAAAAGAAAATTTTTGGGAAATGGTTATAAAAAATGGAAATTTTACTAAATATTAAAAAAAACTAAAATTTTGGTAATTAGTTCTAAAAAACTGAAATTTTACAAAAAATGGCTAATAGGTAGGTATATTAAAATTAGTAACATAGCAAAGAAATTTTTGACAATTTACCAATTTTCTTGTTAAGATTTTATTTTGACAATTTTTTCACATTAAAAATAATTCATTGTGCATAGTACAAGTTAGTTTTTACCCAAACATTTTGGTACACTTTCCATTATCATTTAACATAATTTCAGATAAGCTTCAGTAAAACAAATACCAACTATAGAGAAAGTTTCACACAATAATACCATCCCAACCAACAAGACAATGGAACAAAAGCCATTATTACGAAACATACACAAAGCGGAGATTTCAGACAATACTTGTGACCAGGTTTAACTGAGGTCACATTTTCAAGAATTTTATCCAGTTTTGAATTTATTACCGTCCTAATATTTTAAATAACCGGCCCAGTTCTATTTGAAGGACTGTGTGAATCATACACAACACACTGTAATAGCTCCGGTAACCCGATGGTGGGTGCGAGGTTATATGACGATTGCCTGTGTGATAACTGTCGCGTTTCAAGTCTTGATTTCTGATAGACGTGACTATTGTCGGTTTACTAAACTCTAAAGATTTGTAGTTAATCTTAAGCGCGATCGGAATAACACACAACTTCAATTTGCAACACTACCACTTTGTTTACTGTACATTTTCCAACTGCCACGTCGCATAAAAACATCAAAATGAACGACAAATACTTATGCATTGTGACGTCACATAGCCACGGTAATAATTTGAAAAACACAACGTTTTAAAGTAGGTTGCGCAATACAAAAACATAATTATACTCTAGTTTGTGACAATAACGCACACTGCCTGAACCCAGGGGTTGAACAACTCTATCGCTCAAATAACCTGACTATGAGCAAGAGGTAAAGATGTAGTTATTATCACAGCTCTTGGGATTACCCAATAATCAAAGTGACATTAAAATTTGTACAACTGATTACACACTGACGCATTTGGTCGAAACCCCCATTAATCCACTGGGTTCAGGCAATGTCTTTTAAATAACTAACCCATGGACAAAAACCACTATCTAGCGTCCAGTTTTAAACCTACATGCTTTTGGTTGAAAGGCGTCACACTAAACCACCAGACTAATCAAGACATACACCGCATACAAAGTTGAAACATGGAAACTGAACTCCCAAATTATTTAATAAAACTTTTACTAATCATGCCGAATCGGTACCAGCTCAAGATTTTTTTCGTTAAGGTTTGAAATGTCCAAGAGACGCATTCTGGGGCAATTTAATGTTAACAACTTTTTTTTGTGCGCTGGGTGCGAAATTGATTTTCTCCCAACCCTCGCATGCCCTGGTTTTTTGTGCGTTTGGCGCGCCTGCACACAATTGAAGTTAAAACTTCGAAACCGAACTCACCACCCAACATGCGTTTCCAAGGTCGGCTATTTTCACTTTAATCTTGTCATGGTTGTCTGGTTCGAGGATGTTGACAAGGAGATCGTTGGCTGAGCATGAGGTTCTCCAGTCGCTACCTTTGCTTGCTGATGTGTGGCTACTGTGGGGGGGGGTTGTACAATCACCAACAATGTACATTTCACATCATTAATACGCAATTTAGTTCAATATGACTTAAAATGATGATTTAAAACACAAAAAGAAACAATATTCAGGAAAATACGCACACAACATTATAGCAGCATTCCAAGAAAAAACACAATTTTAACCCAAATATGACCAACAATGTAATACAGATTATAACACTGCTCCATTAGATATAGAAGAGCACTTCTTTCCTCTTCTTTCCATTTATTTTTTTAACAACTTCGGGTTTACCGATATATGTTGCAACCTAATCTTATTTTACAAGTACAAACACATATATTGACAACGTATAATGTGGGGGTTTGTACAACCTGTGCACACTGGTATACCTCCAGCAGGTGTAAAGTCATGGGTGGGGTGTGTTTGTAAATAGAGCATTTCATTATACGGAACTTGACTGGGAGCATGCAGTATTTTGATTTTTCGACTGGTTTTTAAATGGTTAATTTGCATATTAACTGTCAGCAAAAACAAACATTGCCCAGTCTTCTTAGTGTCTTTATCTTAATGACTTTTAATCATTTATTTGCATTTTTACCATTGTTTTTATTTATGTAAGAAGTTATTAAAATCTTAATTTTGCTGTATTTAAGATGAGGAAATTCTTTATTAAATGATTATTTGAGAACCAAA
>CH003077.1:190902-225299 GCA_000149265.1 Ciona savignyi
AGATTTAACTTTTGAAAAATAAATTAATGAAAATTTAATTATAAAAATTAAAACAGATATATAAAGGATACGAGTCCCATTCATGCCATGTATTTTGAAGTCATCCAGTAGTTGGACACATTTTTCTCGGTTTTGATCTTTAGGGTCGGAATCGCGGACCTGGGAAAATAGAAATCCAATATTATGTTGAACTTGATGCAACACGGATGTGAAACATAAAAATAACATAAAAAAATAAAATAACATAAAACAAATAAAAGAATAAAGAAAAGAAAATCATGGAAAATAATTTACTACAAATTCATCTTGAACAAAAAAAGACAAAATGCTTTTTAATAATAAACTACTCGCACCTTAAATTATTATTAAGAAATATTAATTGAACAAAATTTTGGATTAAAGCAGTCAATACAAAAAAATGACAAGACTTTATATTAAAATCTTTCTAAATCCATTTTTTTAAAAAAGCAATTCATAAACATTGAAAATTGACAAATTTAGTAAAAACTTAACATAAAAACATGATTTACAAATTTTGTTCACTAAAACACACAGTGACTTTAACTACAAAATGATATAAAGTCAACAAATTAAACATTACAACTGAACTTTAAAACAATGGAGTAATATGGCATGAAAAACTCAAGCCCACAGACGGTTAAAAGAATCTATTGATTTTATCGGCGAACAAGAGATACTGGCTAACCCATTAAGCAGAATCTATTGAATTTCCATTAAACTGCAGCCACCAATTCAATTTCAAGCAATTTCTATAAAGGTGTGACAGAAATTGAGTGTGAAATACAGGACTTCAATACAAAGATTGACAAGCTTAAGGTCGTTTTTTACATCACAATAGTTTGTGACAAAGGCATTTGTCACTTCATAAAGGATTACGTCAGCTCTTAAGCACTGGTGATTAAGAACACCTGAGCATACTGCAAAGTCAAATGCTTTGTGGTTTTTCGAACTTTAATTTGGGCTCATGTAAAAGGAATATATTGGGACCATGGGATCGGATGACAATAAAATATTGCTGTGGTAACAACGCGAATGGATGGTTCTTGTTGATGCATGAACGAACTACTTTAAAGCTCATGAACCAACAAATAAAGTTAGCTACATACCGGTATACAGCAGAAAAAATATATATTTGGTGTTGGATAAATTAAATCTATAAAAAAAAGTATGGGGATATGATAGTATAAAGGTGAATTAACCAAAATACAAATTTTAATACATTGTGCACAGTAAACAACTAAGCAATGTGATACATATAATTAGAAAAACACCACCATTTAATATCAAGTACAAAGCAAGTTTAAATGAATGAAAGAAAAATATGCTATTTACAGTTATTGTAAGGACTGTAAAAATACGCTTAATTAGATATCATTATCTCTACCAAGTAGGCGTAAAGTAAATAGAAAATACAGAAATAAACATGTGGAGTGAAAACAATAGACAGTTTGTGAAAACCGTACTAGGAAATAACAACAACATTAAGTCGTGTATTTGTAAAAATATTTACCATAAAAACATACGCAATTAGGTAATGATGCAATGCGTATTCTGTATTGACATTAACTCTAGACTTTGAACAATAAACAAACACTACAATACTAAATATGACATATATATTATCCAATATGGTAAATATTGGGAGAATAATTAAACCTGAGTTTAACTGATGAATCATAAGAAGTTGGTTTTGGTTGACTTACCGATTTCAAAAGTTTAATTTCATCAAGAGCCGTCTCAGTATAGTGGGGGGCACTTTTGACAACTTTCATAGCAACAAACCTTTTGTTTCTGCGGATAAAAGTTGAATTAAAATTCCTTTACAACTCTATATCAATAGACATTCTGCAATTGGCTGTAAAGACTGAATAATTGATATAATTTAACAAAATACGAACTATTCAGGCAAGAATGCTGGTAGTTTTTACAGTACTTTATTTATTATGCTTGGATTTTAATTTAATATATTTTTTGGATAACTGTATTTAATATACTTGGTTTTTATTTTAATACATTTCTTAAATAACTGTATTTTAAAATACTTGGTTTTTATTTTAATATATAAATAACTGTATTTTAAAATACTTGGTTTCTATTTTAATATATTTCTTTAATAACTGTATTTTAAAATACTTGGTTTCTATTTTAATATATTTCTTTAATAACTGTATTTTAAAATACTTGGTTTTTATTTTAATATATTTCTTAAATAACTGTATTTTAAAATACTTGGTTTCTATTTTAATATATTTCTTTAATAACTGTATTTTAAAATACTTGGTTTCTATTTTAATATATTTCTTTAATAACTGTATTTTAAAATACTTGGTTTTTATTTTAATATATTTCTTTAATAACTGTATTTTAAAATACTTGGTTTCTATTTTAATATATTTCTTTAATAACTGTATTTTAAAATACTTGGTTTTTATTTTAATATATTTCTTAAATAACTGTATTTTATACTGTAATTAATATCTTGGTGATAATACACTTATTTTCAAATGTGTTTGTTTAACCACAAGAAATGCTGTCCAAGTGTGAAAATTACAGCCACAATGGTGACTCGTACGCAGGTCCAACACCGTGTTAAAAACATTCGATAGTCGACCACTGTTGGATCATATATCGAATGGTGGTGAAGCGTTACCTCATGTCCCAGCACAACCATACTGTGGAGAAATGACCCCAACCAAGTTTGCGAACGACGTGTGTAACGTAGTTGTTGAAAAGATCGCCAATTTTGACCGGGTGGTAACCTCCTGGAAATGGAAGTTCTTATTTGTAATTATTCTTAAACATGTAGTTTGGAAAAAGTTTCCAAAATAATAAAATATTCTTAAAATATAAAAATGTTTAAAAAAACTAAGTTAAATTATAAACACTTTTTAAAATGTACTGGTAATGGTCAGGAAAAAAAGCATTTACTAGACATTTTTAAACATACAACTACGGTAAAAATTCGGAGTTTAAAAAACAAATTTTCCAAAAAAATATCATTGGGATATTAAAAATTTTGTTTCCCAAAAAAACAAGCGATAAAAACAAAATGTTTAGTTGTTCTTTGTGGTTTAATAAAAAATTAAAATACTAGGGCATATGACCAATCTTATCTATACAATTCAAGACTCATTTGATAAAAAAATAGAGCAAAATACACTGGGAAATGAACAAAAGTTTACAATAACCAATAGATTACCCGATGATAATAAAAACTTCTTAAATCGCGGGATATATTTTCCACTATTGAGGTCTAGCCGTTAATTTAATTTTGTAAATAGACTTTCCATTCTCTCCCCCATGGGAATTCGATACAATAGAGGAAGTGAGAGTTTTCTCACGCTTCTATCTTAACCATGTTCAAAACAGATTTATTTGGAATAAATAATTCTACCACAAACACATTCAGAAACTTAAAAATCATGTTTTGGAGAATAAGGAATGGATAATGGATTTGTATATTAGTCACTGCAAAAATTAAATCCAATACCACAGATATTTTTGAAGGATTTAAAACGATTTTAGAAGGATTTTAATTGAAATTAGAATAAAGTACTTTCCAAAATGTCTCTATCAGTATGTCTAATATCAGTACCACTAAAATTTATAAAAAGAAATATTTTAGAAAAAACGTTTTCTCAACCATATTGAAAACACATTTAATTGGAATAAATAATTTTACGACAAACACATTCAGAAACTTTAATTTTATGATTTGGAGAATTATGAACGGATTTGTATATTAGTCACTGCAAAAATTAAAGACATTTCTGAAGGATTTAAAACGATTTTGAAAGGATTTTGATTGAAAGTAGAATAAAGTACTTTCCAAAGATGTCTCTATCAGTACCACTGATATTCTAAAAAGATTTTTTTTCAGAAAAAAATGTTTTCAGAAAAAGTCACTAGAAAAATTAAAGCCTATAATACTGATATTTTGAAACATTTCTGTGCGATTTAATATGTTTTTGGATATATTTTGACTGAAAGTAGAATAAAGTACTTTTTAAAATGTTTTAAATATTTGGTTTAAGATTTTTGCTCATATTAAAGATTTTAAAAGTGAAATTTTTATGAGTTTAGGCCAGTGGTTCCCAACCTTTTTGTCTTGGTGACCCTCTTAAAAATTTTCGAAGATTCCGTGACCCACACTTATATTCTATCCTAAATGCAAAATTAGAAAGTTAGCACAAAAATGTTTTACTTGCATTTATTAACAAATCAGTGCGATCGTTGACCTTGTAGGTATGCAGCTAAACCTCCCCTTAGCTATCTTTACCAATTCCAAGTCTTGACTGATTTCTGTTGTGTAATATACTAAGCTACTTCCTTAATAGAGTTCCAATTTGCAGCTATTGCACGTTTACAGTCAAGTGGTCGTATAGTTTATGACATCACAGTGGACGATATGACATCACAGTGGACGCATACTGATGCAATAATATTGTGCTACAAAGCAATCCGAATGAAATGTCTCAATGAAAAATTATGCACAGGATAGAGCACATACTACGAGCGTACCGAAGCATCCAGTCCTATTGACAGTTACCCTTGTTCTTACATTAGCAACAGCTTCGCGACCCCCTTTAACATGCTTTGCGACCCATTTGGGGGTCGCGACCCCCAGGTTGGGAACCACTGGTTTAGACTGTTTGCAAAATCAGTTACAAGTTGACCTTTCATTAAAAATTAGCTTAGCTAGAACACCACAGATCCAATAGGAAAGCTTAAACATATATAACACACATCATAAAGTAAGGAATGCCAGAATAAAGTCAATACACTTCTTATTGCGATCTATTTACAAATTATATTTGTTTTCAATTCCATTTTCAGTTCAATTGAATAATTCCAAAACGTCCCAATATGAAAAAAATTGCTATATTTGATTATATGGAATTTTGTAACAACTCATATTTCTTTAATGCTTGTTTAAATTTAAAGAAAATAAGCCAACAAACTAGTAATCTATTTTGTCAACATATGTTTAAATAAAACGCCCTTTCAGATTATTAGAAATTCATACCTAAAATATACAATAAATAGATATCCACGTTTTCTACATTATTCAATATAAACATACAGTAATTGGACAGTTTCTTTACAAATATTGCAATAATGAATCATACTTTCACTATTTAGTGGGATAGGTTAATGTGTCACACACAGTGTATAAAGATGCTGGTACCTAAAAGTCTTAAACAAACACTAATTTTATCATTTAAATAAATTAAAAAGAAATAAATGTATATTTTAAACAAATGTCTTAGTTAGACATGCTTCTAAATTTATCGCCCAATTGAAAAGTGGAATTTAATGTTATACCAGGTATTTTCCACATTGCAATCCAATTAGCTTGCTTTCTCTTATCACACACAGTTCATACAACAATACAAGGACATATATGCATGTTAAACACGTAACTTATAGAAGACATTTAAATAAAATGAAAATTTGCGTTTATACAGTGGATTTGATTGATATATACCACATCGTATTAATGAAAATAATTAATATTATACTTGAAATCTAAGGATTTAAATTGGTGGTGGTTATACAATAATAAACGATTGCAGCATTGTTTTAAATAACCACAAGGATCTCAGAGGCAAAAGACTGCTTTTATTAATTCATTGAATGAGTTCTAAGCCCTGATTCAAGTATATAGATTATAGATGATTGAACTTCACCTTTCAAAAGTTATTTTAATGTAATTCTCAATATTTTATTTTAATGTAATTCAGAGTAAAGGTATAGTTGTGTATTGGTTCTTTAAAAACAAGATGTAAAACAACACATAGGCTAATTGAAATATAGCAAAAGAAAAGCAGAAAAAACGGCAGAAGTTATTTTAAGAAAATATACAAAACTGGTTGCAAAATAGTAAAAATATCATGATGTTAAAAGTAAAATATCGGTGGATTTATTAGAAAGGTAGAATTTAAGGTGTCAATCATTATATTGTGATGTTGGTAAAGCTTGATTCGCTTTATTAATTACAAATGTGTAAAAATGTACATTTATGTTGTATTTATAAAAAAAAATGCACATTCACGTTATATTTATTGGAGTATTGGAGTAATGGGCCTCTATGGCCTAAATTTCTGGTCCTGGAGCTACAGTGGACCCGCCCATACTAATGTATTGTATATTTATATAATATATATATATATATATTATTATATTTTAATGTTATATTTTGTAAACTTAATATTAACCAAAATTATAATTATGTCGATTGTTTAAAAGGTGTAGGAAGTTGCTCATGAATAATGAAACGATCATTAATGGGAGTTGGAGGATACCTTTACAATAATCGGATGGATCCTCCTGTTCATCATCATCGGATCCTCTCAGTTCTTCCTCCTCCTCTTCAATTTGATCCTCGTCATCAGAAGATCCTCTCGAATCACACAACGACGCATTGCTGGGGGTAAAGATGGGAAATTGGTTGGTTGGGTTTTGGAATCATGGGTTAGTTAAGGGGGAAAAACTCCAAATAGCAATATTTTTTGTTCATATTGTTTAAAAATTTTTTCTCATAGTTTAAAAACGTTTAAAAAAAAGACAACAACGCATTGCTTGGAGATAAAGAGGATAAATTGTTCATTTTGGGTTTGAAATGGGTTTAGTTTTGGATGAATAAATAAACAACTACAAATAGCAAAATTTTGTTTTATATTGTTTAAAAAAATTCTCTTATACTTTAAAAATTTAAAAAATCCCACAATGAGGCATTGCTGGGAAATAAAGAGAAAAAATTGGTTGATGGGGTTTTGGGAAGGGTTAGTTGGGGGGAAAATACTCCAAATAGCAATATTTTTTGTTCATATTGTTTAAACAATTTTTCTCATAGTTTAAAAAAGTTTAAAAAAAAGACAACGACGCATTGCTTGGAGATAAAGAGGATAAATTGTTCAAAAATTGTTCTTAGTAGAAAAAAACAGTAGAAGGGTAGCAGATCTCCAGATACTTCTGTGTACATATAGTCTTTTTAAATTAAAGTGTGTCAAAATAATGGACATAAATGCTTACATATTATTTTTAAAATAAAAGTTATCGTGTATTTTAGTAAATAAAATCAAAATTTGCATCATTTGCTGTTGGCTTTTGCTCACAAATCAAAATTTAGAACAAAGTAAAAAATAACACAAACCAAAAATAAGCAGAACTACTAACTTGTGCATATGGTTGGTTGTTGTGGGGGTTTCTTTCTTCTTCATTTTATCCAATCTTTTTCCTTTGGTTCTCTTCTTTCTTGCTTGTAACGCTAACACTGTAAAAACATCATCAATCAGTGTGATAATAACAATGTTCCTTGGGACAAGTATACAACAAGTGAAAGTTTAAACCACAAGGTCAGGTTACATTTAACTCTATTAGTTTAAATTATAGTAAGGAGGTTTACTTCTCATTACAATTGACATTAAATTAAACAAAGCTACGATATACAAGTATTTGGATATACATAATGCAATTAAAACAAAATTATAAATATAAATTTTAATATATATATATAATATTATTTATAGAAAACTATATTATCAATTTTATAGATATTTTGTCTTTGAGTTGAAATTATCCTGTTCTTTTCTCAGTTAACACTTAAACCAACTGCCAAACAAACCATATGAACCTTGCTTTATTCAGAAAGGTAATATAACTTTACAATGTTCAAATTAATATTTACTACCAATGAATCAAGCAAAGAAAATTGTATTTTCTCAATTGAGTCATTGTCAGGTTAAAGTAGAAAAGAACAGGTCGTAAATTTTCAGCTTTTTACAAACAATGTTAGCTTAAAACTGAGTTTAAAAGTTGATGTTTCTGAAAAGCTATTAGTTTGACATTCAAATTGCTAAGAGGGTTTATGCTTGTGTATCTGGACAAGACGATTATGGGCTCACTACGATACTCTGGTACCAATTATTCTTTATAAAACAAACTTAGGATTTGCCAACCTTTCTGCCAGTAATCTATCAACTGACTGGTCTATGGCTCTACCTGTTGTGTATAAGGAATGATGAGGCTTTTTGTCCTTTGGGGATAATAATGACTAACGATTGGCCTATTTGTCCATAAATGTGCAAGGTTATTAAGGCTTTTAATAGTCAAAAACAAAATACCAAACATGCATTTTAACAACAAACAGATGTTTAAATCACGAGTGTTAAGTCTTAATCTGTTAAGGATTTGTTTATAAATGCGCTTTTCAAAGTCACAGACATAAAAGTATCTTTGTTTGCATATAAACATTATAAATCTGCTGTCTTCACTACACTCTTGGGATTAAGGCTTGGATTTTCAGTGGTTTACCATACAACAATTCTGCCTGGAGTGAAATAAGCCTATTTTAAAGATAAATGAAATGTTGCACTACTAGTTCAACTTCATTTATACACATAAAGGAGGAAATAGGAGAGCTATTCAGTAAGAAAAGAGCAATTTGGAAAACTTATGAATAAAAAAATAAAATTAAGACCTTGAATTTATTTTTGTGATGGTCAATCCATTAAATTTATAGAAATAGCTTTAAATTTTATCTCAAACAATATGTTGATTTTTTAAAATCTCATAAATAAAAACTTTATGATTTTTTGCACATTTCCGAAAACAAAACAACATTGCACACCATCAACCATCTAAAAAGCTTTGTTGTACTTAATGATGTAACAATTCCATTTGACATTGGTAGCCTTATAATTGTAACCTTTCTAAAATATATACAAGAATTGTAATTAGTAGAATACTCTGTAAGCTATAATTATGGATTTTAAACCAAATTTTAAATTATGTAACTTGAAACAAGAAAATGGCAAAGCATAAATTAACACTATTTCAAGAAAACCTCAAATTTCTGTATAATTTTGAAAGCTAATACCCTGGTTCTAAAGCTTTGGTATTTTACCTTAATCTTATTAAACAAACTTAAACATGAAGCTTACAACCTTATCTAAGGCAATTATATATTATCTAACCACCAACTAGTTAACTAAGCATACTGGGCTACTGGCAGCAGATAACACATACTGTGTTTGACCCATTTACTTAACTAGATCAAACAAGAATAAGACATTAACATTCTATGTATATATATGACTACATGATTATTCCAGTATATAGGTATGTAGATATCATCATTGCTTATAAATAATCAAATCTTATTGCATAATTATGAGATTTCTTTGTGGATTTAGTAATACTGCTGCTTTTGGGCAGAGAAATAATTGTTTGTAAAGTTATCTCGTACAGATTTATCTCGTACTTTTGCCAGGAGAAAAAACTTTATCTTTTGGTTAAATATGCATGTTGATATGGCTGTAATGTTTGGCTGTCATTTTAAATAATATGAAGCCAAATTTAAATACGGTTGCTTTTGTGCGTCATTTAATACTGGTGCTGTTTGGCAGAGCAAAACTTTTTTAAGAGATTTATACCTATAAACCTTGTCGTTTTTCCAGGGGTGCCATAGGTAATTATTTGGTCAAATATGTATGTTGGTAACAGTTATACTGTTTTATTGTCAGTTTAAATCATTAAGTTTAAATAATTTGTAATTTGAAGCCAAATTTCACTTCACATTATGAGTGGCAGGGGTGCAATTGGGCGGCAATGGTGCAGTAAAACACCCCTGGCACCACTAACTTTATAATTTATTTACTATCATTAACACAGATATTTTGTGTGAACTGAATTAAGTAATTTATTGTTTTTAAAGTCGTCCATGTATATAGTTTAGTTTAGTTTAGTTTATTTTTTGTTTCCACGATGAAAACACGAAGCGGGACTATCAGTGAAAGTTTGGAAAACGGGAAAAAACGGCAAAACGACAGTCGTTAGAACACGTCTAAAAAAAGAAATAGACTATTAAAATTCTGTATAATTTGACGTGGCCGCTAAACCCAAAAGTATATGATTTTTCTTGATCAAATCAAAAACAGTTTTTGTCTAAATTATACATAGGATAGGATAGGATGTTCATGTTTATCCCCGTGTATGGGAAAACCAAGGGGGTTAACACACGAGCAATCGTCAGATCACCCTGCGCCCACCGTCGGGTTACCGGAGCTGTATGTTTGTCTAAGAAAGCAAATTTCCATTTTTTTCACCAACCTATATCTGATCTATAAATGTAAACATTCATAAAAACAAATCAGCCTTGTGGCATGTTTCTCTTTAATGAGAATATGTGAAATCGTTTTCACACCGGTATTGTCAGATGACCTAGCAAATGCATACAGGGCGATATCACATGGGTATTGTCCCTATTACCACACACCTACGGTTTGGTTTTTCTATTAAGCTATTGCAGTGTGTTGGGTGTAATCGAGACATTCATTCAGTTATAGTAGAATCCATTAAGTGCTTGAAACCCTAACCATTCTTTTTATGATGACCAATAATTAGTCAATTAATTTGCTCAAAATATAGCGAATACCACCTACCTTTTCTTGAGCTCATATTTTCCACCAATCACTTCTTCTATCTTTATAATGTAAAGCACACTGAATCACAAGTCTTGCATGACGGTTATAAACATTCAACAATGGATAAGTAATAAGTGTTACAGTGGCTGAAACAATGCAGTTTGTTAAGTGGTAATAATGATTTGACAACCGCCTTACTGTTTTAGGTAACACTAAAAGGTGGGAAGGAGGAAAACTGCTTACTAAAATATGGAAACTAGTTATAACCCTCCCCAAAACACTAATCTTAACCCCATTCTTAACCCCAACTAAATATTGATTCTTACCCCTGCCCTTACACTGACGTTAATTTTATAATCTTCAGTTTTGTTACGAGTTTCCCTCTTTCCCTCCTTTTAGTTTTTCTCCTTCACCAATTATTTGAAATATAACCTTGTCTACAACTACTTTAAATTAGAGCAATATTTAAAGAGCAAGCATAAGTAACCAATAATAGAGAGACCTTAAAATGATTAAAATTCATTAAAGGCAAAACATATAACATATATTTGGTCCTGTCTGTATGATCAATTTTAATAACAGGCACACGTAATAGCGGGTATGTCTTACATGAAGGTTCTGTTGAGCTATGCTTTAGTTGTCTGGTCGATACGGTGTTGCCGTTGGCTATTCGTATTACGTTACCGTAAATATAACTTTAATTGCGAAAAATATCTAAAATTATTCCTAAGAAATCACCGCCAACGCATCTGACTAATAGACACAAAGCGTAAAACAGCCTTATTTATCTATCTCGCCCACTAATTTCAAACGAAAAACTTAATTCATGCTGGACACACCGACCTAACAAAACACATTCAATTGAAAAAAAGTGAGGTCGTGAAATCTCATGCGTAACGAATAGTTGAACTTTTAAAAGTAAAGGGGGCGAACTTGTTCCTTGGCAAATCGATTTATTCTTAGGTAAATCGATTTATTTTTATCGTTGTTATTAATTTAGTTACAAAATCGTCAAATGAGCCTAGTGGTTTAGTGCGTCGCCTTTCAACCGAAAGGTTGCAGCTACGAAACTGGTCGCTGGCTAGTCGGTTGTGTCCTTGGGCAAGGAACTTTACGGACATTGCCTGCACCCAGCGGATTATTAGGTTCTACTAAATTAAAGTAACGTGAGTATCATACACAACACACTGGCATAGCTCCGGTAACGCGACGGTGGACGCGAGGTGATCTGACGATTGCCGTGTATTCAGGCCCGGTGCTAGGAACCGCGGGGCCCAATTAGAAATGTGATGGCGGGGCCCCTTCTCTTCATAGCAAAATTTATGGGTGCCCTTCTCTTCATAGCAAAATTTATGGGTGTTTATATATCATAAAATATATACCAGTACATACAAACTACAAAAATAGACATTTAATACCTGCTATAAACAAATTAAAGGTGGATGCTTATTTACGATATATTGTTTTACTTCCAAACATATATATTGTTTAGCAACCATATTTATTATGACGTAACAGGCAGACACAGAAATATAAATTTGACTTAGTTAAGATGCACAACAAATTGATATTATGAGAAAGAATATTATTTTACGTTTCGGTAGTATTTTTAAACCTCGTAATACAGAAAGACCCACGCTAGCGCGGGGCCCCTTCAAGGTGCGGGGCCCAATTTGATCGAATCGGTCAAATCGGCCTAAAACCGGCTCTGCGTGTGATAACCCCCTTGGTTTTCCCATCCACGGAGGTAAACATGAATATCATATCCTAAAATACGAAAGGATTACTTTTTAATCATGATCAGTACCACTCTTGTTATTGCGGGTATAGTTTAAGCCTTAGTATGCGATGACACCGGTGCTGATTTTTGTTCATTATATTAATACACTCAATATAGTCTACGTCCGAAAATACCAGCCGGAATTAGCTTATTCGGTTAAAAAATGTTGTCTGCTGGTAGCTGAAAGGTTGTTGATTTGAAACTAGTCACCAGCTGTTCAATGTGTCATTCGGCAAGCTAGTTAGTGAATGTCGCCTGAATCATGCATATTGATGGGTTGGACTAATCACTAATACATTCATTTTTCAATAATATTTTCAACACACTGCAATCGCTCCCTAATCCTAGAGTGGGCGCGAGTTATGCAAAGCCACCTTTAAACGAATGTACAGTGGGGTAGTTAAATGGTGAAGGCGCCCTTTACGTATATATATAACGACTTCGGTACAAAAACGGACCGAGTAACGAACTCATTTTGGGTTCGAAACTCAAATCAGGTTAAACAGTCTTGTCCGGCCGGTTGTTCTGACGTGCGTCGCCTCAACGGAAAGGTTGCAGGTACGAAACTGGTCGATAGCTAGACGGTTGTGTCCTTGGGCAAGGCATTTAACGAACGGTTAGCGCGACCTAATTCGTATTAAATTTTATTGAACATGGACTTAGTGATTAGCAATGGTAAGTCCATTTTAACCCATTAAAGAAATTACCTAGATTTAAATTTTCGGTGCAAAAATTACACCGCATCCAACACCAAAGCAAAGAACAGATTATTGTGTCCAAGCTATAAAGCATGTGACATTAAAACTAAGGCATTTGACATTAAAACTGAATGACAAATTTAAGCTTTATTCTTCTCGTATAAAATGAGGTATAATATATTTGGCACGCTTGTTTTATAATAGACAACAAATGTAAGGTTAATTATAAATATGCCCATAGATACGTGGTCGTTGTTTAGGTCCTTCACAATTATTTCAATGATGAAGTGCCTCTTTGGGTCGATTGTTTTGGATACGTAGCAAAACACAGTTTATAATTTATTAGGATTTAATTAATCAGCATATAATCGTGTTTTAAGGTTCGGTATGAGGTACTAGGCAGTGCATTCGACGATATAACAATAATTTATAGATGATAGTTTGTTTATTTTTGTTGTTGCAAAAACTTAATATAACTTTATTTAGGTGAATTATCTATTTTTATAAAATAAATTAAAAAAATATTTGGACCAAATGTTTTGGATCACTAATTTTGGACCGCGCAATAGTTTTGGCGTTTTATATATCTTATATTACTTCGTTATAGTAAAGAATGGGTTTTATTTTATTTATTTTATTTTATAACTTAGTGATTACGATAAGTTTTGGTTTTCGTTCGATTTTCAGAAATTAATAACGATAGTTTACAGTTCTGTAAGATAGAGACACTGGTGCTATTTATTATAGAACAAATATTTCTATGAATGTTTGAACATAGAAATTTTTGCTTTGTAACAAATACCCTATGTATCTCCTATATTTTCCGATGTAAAGTATAGTGATAGCGTTCTTGGAAAACAGGTAACGTCCCATTTTCTTTGTTTTATATTTTTCTTTGAAATCGCCTTCAGTTTTCAGGCAAACTTTGCATTAAATAAAGATACGTTTTTATCCTATATTTATTAAAGGCAAGCACAAATATTCGTAAAAATCAATTTTATGTTGCTGAACTTACCAAAGAAAGGCATGAAAACGTCGCACCAACCAATGGAGGATACAAAAATCGAAAACGTTCGTAAAAACATTAAAGATCTCGTTAGAAAGTCATGCAGATTGCTTACCGAGAACACACATGTTTATGCGACAAACTTGGACAACGCACAAGGCCAGCATGTAAACAGAGAACGAACTATGCATAAACTACAACGAGAACCTACAGTAACGAAGACAACTAATCTAAAACACGGAAAATGTTTAAAACTTCCACAAATATTCGATTCGCAGAGAAAAACACATCATCATATCGTACAAAGCACAAATTTGAAGTTATGTGCAGGAAAATCGAATTTGGATTTGTTAAAATCTCAAGAACTGGAACGAGTGAACCGACGGTTCCGTGTTTGAACGACATCTGTTGTTAGTTGCTGCCAATAACATGGGTTTCCATGTCTCTTCATACCGGGATATTATCCATATACCTTTTTTATGTAGGCGGTATATGAATTGGTCAGGCTATATTTGTCCGGCCGTTGAGTGTGGCGGTTAAGTGCGTTTGCCTTTCAATCGAAAGATTGAAAAAAAAACATGATGTTCAAACCCATGAATGGCTCGACACCAAATACCTTTTTATGTAGGCGGTATATGAGTTGGTCGCGGTATAAACATACGACCACACGACCGACCAGATTTTTAACATATCGAGGGGCGATGTTAAAAATTAAATATGATATCTATTTTATACGTAAACCTCTTTCCAATGGCTGTTCCGCTGTTTTATTTTTGAATAATGTTTTTATTCTAAGTGCTTCTGTTTGCCAACCAATCATAATGAATTCAGTCTGAACAGCATGGCTTATTTGCGTGGACGTTTTTACCGAAGTTTCGAACCCATGCTGGACACCAAAATTGTTTTTGTATACAGTTCGGTATACGTATTGGTCGCGTTAACCATTCGTCCACCCAATTTTACCAAGATAGTTTTTTGCAGAATTCGCCATATGAACTCATTATGTGGTGATTTTATGCTCTGAACTCATAATTTAAAATATTTTAATTTCCGTGTTTTAGATATGTTATGTATGTACACTTTTGTATTATGCAAAAACTATTACAAATATAATAGAAGATATAACAGAAAACGTTTCGATCTATTTTCGTGTTTTTTCCAACGAGTGCACTTGGCATAACTATGCGCTAAAAAGACCCCACCGCCAGCTGGCGCTAGGGTTTAGCTTATCACGAAAAGAAAAAGGCCGAAAAAAGTTCGATGGAACGAAATGAATCGTAAAATAAATCACAACAGATAAAAAGGCAATAGTTATTCATTAAAACGCAGGTGTAGTTTACTCGTTAGAGCGTTCCTAGAAGGTAGAACAGTTTACAACCTATATTTTGAAAACTAAAATTTAATATTTAAGATATAAGTTTTGATATATAACTGATTCAATTACAATATACAAGTATAAGTTAATTTTTACTTTAAGGCAAAATTTGTATTTTTTAAATAAATAATTTAAATGGAAGGTACCGATATGGACCATGACGTAAGTAATACGTCATCAAGTATTACGTCATCAGAATTAGCAAGAAGACGACTGCGGTTGTGTCGATTGAGGGAGCAATCGTTTAGAGGTGATTTTAGTTATTTTTTTCTTAAATTTATCAGTAATATCGTGTAAACCGACTCCTATAGGCTATAATCTCTTAAGTAACGAGCCCATCATGGGTTCGAAACTTGGCTTAGTAAAAAAACTAAAATTTATTAATTGTTATAATTTTGTGATAGCCCTGTACAAAGTAAAACTAAAAAATACTTAGTTTTCCCATTCACGTGATAAACATGGATATCCCATCCGAAGAAGTCATTCATGTTTTAAACACGAAGCTAACGACGCCTAAAGATAACGAGTCTGGAATCGATTCTTACCCCATATGTTTCTGCACTTATTACAATATTAAAGAATTATCCTTGGTGTAGTTTACTTGGAAAAATCACTATAGGTAGGAAGTTTACCTGAGATAAAATCCGATGCCTCTTTCCTAGGTGATAAAAAGAGAACGAGGTTAAATTTATAACCTAACTAAGTTACACTATTTAGCTGATAATAATAAATTATATCTTTAACAGCTTGAGAAGAAAAACGGTTACCACAAACATAAATAAAACTGTTAGGAAGGAAAAAGCAAAAAACTAAATAAAACTCAATTTATTGGGCATTTGAAAAGCACATTGGCCCTATAGCTAAACATGGTTTTGTTTTTGTTATGGAAAATGTGGCGTTTTGCTGGGTTATAAAGGACAGAACCCAAGTTTTTGCTTCGAGGACACCAAATTACATGTAAAAACGGCCGCAAAAAAACATCATAAGATTGAGAATTATCTATTATAAAAATCAAGCATATTTCTGTAGATACTGCACCACTTTATACGGATGGACCTAATATCATGCCGTTGAGAACCTCACAATCCCCTCCATTACGTCATAATGGATTCCAAGGTGTATCCAAAAGAGGTGAAGCGAATGCAAGGGAACGACTTCGAGTTAGGAATCTTAATTCGGGGTTCGCGAAGTTGAGACGAATTTTACCGACGGTGAGTTTTGACAATTATTTCAATGTCGATAGATTACTGTGCGAAAATTATTTAGCTTTTTTATTCGTATGCAGTTAAATTTCGTAACTAAGGCATCTTGCTACTATACCACTTTTACAGTATAGTGTACTATATAGTCGTTTTACAAACCTATTTTAGTTTAGTTTCATTTGTGCCCCAGTATTAAAAAATAGCAAACGAATATAATCACGACACAGAAACGGGAAATACAGCAAAACGAACAGTCGTTAAAACACGTCATTTGAAAAATAAGGATGTAATTTAATAAATATAGCGAACGCGGCCGCCAAACCTAGGCGAAAAAAACAATAATAAGCAAACAAATTTAAATTAAGACCAAAACCATATAATATGATATAATATATATTTAACATATTGTAATAAATATAGTTACTATGCCACTAATGCTACTAGGATATAACAAGACCTGGGGAAAGTGGCAATATCGTAATATCATATATACCTGACCCTGGTGATAAATATAACTAATCGAATCTATCCATCTTTTTTAATTTGTTCCATTTTTCCTGCGAAATTTTAAGCGGTTAATTGATAACACATTAACTAATAAACTTTTTCAACATTCACCAAATAATGTAATCTTAGTAAGACTGCTCTATTTAAATTTTAAACCATAATAAAAAAAACACGCGAAAATCACGAAATTTCATAAAATGGGATCAGACGGTCATGTTTAACCCTGTGAGTTAAAAAACGAAAGGGTGTTTATTAAAAGTGTGATTAATAGAACATATTTTACCGATCGCTGGTTAATCGCGACTATTGCAGTGTGACAAATACAACAGAGAAATTGCTTAATTTGTCATCAAATTATTATTTAAACGAATTTTAACTCCCTTTTCTAAGGAGGCAGACGTCTGTAGCTAACCACTCCGGATTTGATCCCACTACCATCCGGCTAACGGTCCAAAACGCTACGAATTACCCAACATGCCAAACATATATAAAAAGCTAAAACCACTTGCAAACATATCATAATGAAGGTGACTCGAATCGTTGAATTTAGTGTAATGAAAATAAGGCAATAAAATGATTAAATTGTATCAAAAACTTTCCAAACCAATATTTCATTCCAAGGTTCCCCCGAATCGCAAACCCAGTAAAGTCGACACCTTACAAGGAGCGATAGATTACATCCATCAACTCGAACACCTATTGGAAGCTACAGGAGGCATCCCGGAGATCGGAACTTGTTCGGCGGGAACTCTGCACCCGCATTCCCGCCAATCGGTCACAGAATCCCCGTTCTTTCCTGTCGCTGACCTTAACCCACCTACTAGTCAGAGGTTCGAACGAAAGAGGTAAACTGTTGAAATTTATAAAATATTTGGCATCACATTTGTTTCAAATTTCGCTTAAGATCCTTAACCAAAACTGTATATAATTTTTTTGTATAAATTTCGAACCCATAATGGGCCCTTTCCCGATTTCCGTTTTTTATATAATCCTGTATTTGAATCGGCCGCGCTAACCATCCGGGTACACGACCGTTTTATGTTCTACCACGGGATTTATGTTTTACTGCATTTAGTTGATTTTACCATTTGCAGGCAAGCTTTACAAAACAAATCAAGTTTTTTTCTTGTCACTGGTTATAGAATATCTGTCTAATTAGAGAACAATATACGCAGTACATCTTCCTACAACTTTCCCCGTTAATTTTCAAACAGTAATAGGGCTAGATCACGTACTGACTACCGATGTGTAGTCATTTAATCTACGGAATTTGACTGTGCATGGTTGTTTTATTTGACGCTGGCGGTTTTGGTTTATTATTTCCCCTGATTAAATACAAAATAATGAATTACATAAAGCTTAAAACAATTTACCAGAAAGCGCAATATAAAAGCATTGATTGTTTTAAAATGTAAATACATCTGTACCGGCATGTAGAGTATTGGTTAACGCGAGCGATACATAACGAATTCTATACAAACGCCATCTTAGTGACATGACCATCATGGGTTCGAAACTTATCCCATAAAAATATATATTTATTTAAAAACTGATCCCTCAATTTTAGATTTCCCACAAATTCCCGGGAAAGACCAGAAGTTCCATGCTCCGAATCGCCAGAAAAGGTACAAAATTTTTATCGAAAAACTATTTCTTTTTTATAGTTTTCATTTCTTTTTTTTATCTATTTTTTATGGAATTTTTTTTTTTTATCAATTGTTATCGAAAAATTCTTTTTATCTATTTTTATCGAAAAATTGGAAACTAGAATTTTTGAGTATTTTTATATATTTTTATTATTTCAGATCAATAATCATGTCCCTGTTAATCGGTACTTCCCCTATTTACCCGAGAATAACAGAAATGAAATGTCGGATCATGAAAGATACCCAGGTAATTTTAAGATTTAAAAGAATCTATCTTATATTATGTATTTATTTTTTAGTTTTTCGCCGGTATATAAGTAGGTAGAGTTGTTTTATATCCAAATCGTGTTACAAAGTAATAACGAAAAATCCATTAAAATATAAAAAAATAATAGGTAAATGTAATATCAACAAGTACATAGGGTAAGATATTCATGTTTTACCCCCGTGAATGGGAAAACCAAGGGAGTTAACACACAGGCAATCGTCAGATTACCTCATGCCCACCGTCGGGTTACCGGAGCTATTGCAGTGTGTTGTGTATGATTGAAACGTTTCTTCAATTTGGTTAAACAGCCAAATCTTCAAAACTAACAGGAATGGTGGAATTTCGATAATTTTATTCCCCTTTTCAATTGTTTGGCTAAGATTAATTACAATGACGTACTGTGTCGTCATAACTTAAGGAGTTCGGAAAACGAGCGGAATTCCGCACAAAGTTTCGATTCTTGGCGTAAAAGAAGTCCTAAAACGTTGAAAAGGGGATAAAACAGCGAGTACGTTATCGATGCCAGAGTGGCTCGAGATATTAACCTTTCGAGGAAGTACACCCTTCGAGAACGGAGCGGAATCGGTTGGGACAATGGGTGGGGGCTCAGGTGGCGGTGGGTGGGGTCAGGTTCCATGGGGGGTTATTGAAAACTAAGGCCCCCCTATTTCAATCGCTTTCCAAGTCATTTGGGCCGTGACGATAGGGTAGAATGGGGGCTGATTTGAGGGGAGTGCTGGGAAAGATAAATTGGAATTTTAAGTTGCAGAATCCTTGCAACGTCGAAGTTGTATTGTTTCGATTCTAGTAAAATATTCGCACGCGGGCAGTTTTCATTTTAAGTTATATTCCTGGTTTAAGTGGTTCTAGTTCGGCATAGTTACAGTCCTGGTATAACTTAATGCTTTTCGGTTGAATTACAGTTTAACTAATTTCCGCAATAGAAAGATATAAAAATTAAGAGTAAAACTTTTAAATATATGTCATTGCACACCATAGAAGTGTAAAACTCGCCGCCCATAGATATATACCTCCAATAAGGCCCTCAAACGCTTAACAATATTTATAATATTTTGTAAAAATTGTCTCTAAATGTAATACATAATATCGAAATACAAGAAATTAATTTGTAAACGTCATTTAAAATTTAATAATATACTAAAATCTTGTCCGGTTGTTTAATTACACCACAATAATTGTTACAAAGTAAACCTTAATAAAAATTTGCTATACGAATTGGTATTCAAATTAGATCGAAAATTACTTGGCACAATTTCCAAAATGCACTGTACCCCTCTAAAAATCACCAGTTTGACAATCCTCTAATTAAAAATCGACAAAAACACTATTTAAATCTGATTAAAAATAAGGAACCAGTTGCCAGTATTCGTAGACGCCACATAGATTACGTTCAAGGTATTGATATCTTTTTCACGCGTCTAGTAACCAGACTCTGGTACAGTTGTGTCTTCAAGCTAGCAGCTGCTGTAAAGTGTGTGTCACTACTTTCCCATGTTGATGGTGATGTCATAGTGGGTAGTGTGACGGTTGCTTGAAACTTAAAATGACTGGAACGAGGCGTGTCAATGTTTGCACATAGATATCCAATACATTGTTTCTAACTGGTATCGCTACATCCAAGTCAAATGAGTCGTCGCTTTTCACACGGGGAATTTTGTCAAGGAATTTAGAATCGAATTTTTATTACGTTGGGGTGCGTAAATAGGGTGTCTGGTTTCGATGTGCTGACTTACAACTGGTTTAAAATTTGAAAGCGCGTATCGGCCTTTTTAAGTCCATTTAAAGAAAAGTTCAAAATATTGGCATCGGATATATTACAACGTGGTAAATAAAATTAAATATGTCTTTATCCGAAGAATCTTGGTTTTTTAAATTATTCTAGAAAAAAATGCAATAATATGTTCAATTCTGAACCTGAAACACCGACCACTTTACCTTTGATCAACGAGCTAAACGATAATCTGGTACATGAAGGTCCTAGGACAGTTTACTTCGGAACACAAATTTTATTTCTGTCGGTTGCAACATGGACTAATTGCACAGATAAGACGAAATTATGTTGGCGACAGAACAGTGGCCAGCCTAAATGCCAAAGAATATCCTGATGTATTGGATATTCATGTTTATTCCCGTGAATTAAAAACCATATGGGTTAATACACGGACAATCGTCAGATCACCTTATTGCGCCCACCGTCGGACGGAAATTGGGTATAGCCAGACGTGTCTGCCAAAATGTATTTCGGTGATTATAAGTTAATCTCGTTAAAAAGTTAGCAAGCTTTATCTCATGGTGCTTGCAAACTTTGACTTCTGAAATAATGACCGTGGACCCACCCTTACCAGTAAAATATATATTGTATGACTTTATTGAAAATACACCGAATAATTTTTTTTTTTAATATTCCTTTCTTCAGCCACTGACACGTCGATCAATTCTTCCCAAGAATTCCATCAACGCGAATTTACAAGTGATCGAAATGGTTATTTCCCCAAACCGCTACCAAGTTGGGAATTCTCCCCGGTATTTGATTCTTCACAACTTTGCGGTAGCATTGAACAAAACAATCAACAAAACCCGATTCCAATAACTGTTTGAAACGTCATTCAGACAACAAGTTTTATCGGCAATAACGTATATCTTTTTTTTCTTTTTTTAATCGGCTTAGTTTCGAACCGAGGATGGCCTTGTTGCTAAAACGTTTTTTTGTATGGAAGACTGTCCGTTTTTACCAGATTAAACGCATTTTGTGCGACCAATCGCATCTTAAGTGCTTTTAATTAAAACATTTACGTTCGAGTAATTATAAGTCGGAGTAACTTCAGCTCTATTTTATACTAACCACATGATATGTCTGTATTAATACCGAATTTACAGGTATAGAATATATATTCCAACTATTTGAAAACGATAAAATATGGAATAACCCTTGTTTAATATGTTTCATTTGTTTGATAATAGCATATTGGATTACTTTTACTTGTGGTCAATGGCGTTTAAGGATTGTGCAAATTGTGATAATATGCAATACTTGTGCGGATCATTGCAATACAAAGAAATACACCCATGTTGTACTGCTGGGAATTGCCGAGCTGTTCAAAATGGCGACTGGGAAATGAGGTCAGGATATCCGATTCCATCCCACGTCCGGGATGATACAGAACCACTGAGCGAGACAGGTTCCGGGGCTATTTCCCATGGGTCACGTGATCGCTACGCAAATCATCCACGCCGATGACGTAATGCCTTTTTTTCTGGATTATTTTTCACTCGAATAAAGTTTTTTTTTGGGGGGGGGGGTATAATTCAAATCGAGTCGAATTGTGTTGTCAAATTCTGGTAGATTGCGATCGAATTTGACATGATAACCAACGTATGTATGCAAAATACCAAACCTAGATACACTTTTGAATAAAACGCAGCATAAGCGTGGTGTTTTGTGCCGATACACCTCTGCCTATCTCTTCTTTAATTCAACCCTTAAAAGCTTATTTTTTTGTTTTTTTTACCGGCTTTTCGAACCCAGGGACGGATAGTTGCTAAGAACTTCTTAAGTCTATATATGTATCGGTCGCGTTAACGAATCGGCCACACAAAGCTCATTTAATCGCTGGTTTAAAAATGCGGCTATACATACAAATTACTGATTAAATTTTCAATGCCGCTACAAAACGTCTTAAAGCTACACGAAGAGCGTTATAGGGCAGTCGTTATTCCTGCTGCCTTTTGAGCATAATCGAGACATTCTTTTAATTTAATAAAACGAATTAATCTGCTGGGTTACGGCAATTTTCGCTAAGAACGTTCCCAAAGACACGACTGCCTGAATGTTTACACGCAATCAATAACCACTGTTAGACGCAGCACCAGCCGGGTTATCTATAAATATGACTTTATTGGTCTAGTTATAAATTTCAATGACAAACTCGAGTGAGTAAAAAACATGTTTCTGCAGTAGAAATAATCGGTACCAGCAGCATAGCGATATTCTTGTGAAGCACTGGTCGAGAAAATGTGAAAATTTCGATCTTTTATCGGAAAAGCGAAGCGATACGGCAGAATGTATAAAAAGAATGGTAAAAATAAATTGAACTGCAGCGTCCGCATGGTGGCGTAGTTGGCAATTTCAAGTGTCGGGGTCACCTTGTATGGGTCGTGCGGCTCTCGGGCTACCTGTCTAAGCCAGCCAGTAGTTTTGCAAGCATCGGAGAGCAGTCCATGGCGCTCATAGCCAGATGGGCGAAACGCGGTTCGTGTACTTGTAACATGCTATAGATGGGGGGTTGAGAAATATTGGGTTTCGGCCCAGTAATTAATTTTTGTTTATCAATCATGATTGAATTAATTAAAAAACGCCTAGAAACTATGTTTTCGGGCAAGTTGAACTTTAATACTTTTGATTTAGGCTCATATATTTATTATAATTAGATGTTTAGTCCAATACGGCATTTACATTCCATAAAAAAGTGATTTTTTAATAGAATTACGGTAGAAAAAGCTGGTTTACTTTGTTAGCACTTTCGTGACATGGCTATAAAAAATCAACAATTTTGACAAAGAAACTGAATAATACAGCAAAAGGAGATTAAAAGTAATAAAAGTTTGCGTTCAAAGTTCTTACCTTCTTCCTTCACTACAGAAGTTTGAAATATTGATGAGAATAAGAACCGAAGTCAACCTCACGCTTTTACTGATTGGGTCTTCTTTCTCGTCCTGTACATGAGAGAAAGTGCTTAGGTCAGCATTTTTCATTATAACAGATATACAGCCGTTTATTGTTATCATTAATTAGAATAGAATAGGATAGTATATTCATGTTTATCCCCGTGAATGGGAAAACCAAGGGGGTTAACACATAGGCAATCGTCAGATCACCACCATCGGGTTACCGGAGCTATTGCAGTGTGTTGTGTATGAATCACACGTTCCTTCAACTTCTTAGTACCACTGGGTTCAGGCAATGTCCGTTAAGTACCATGCATAAATTACTGAATTGTATCATAATTCCCTTGCTAAGGTGCTGAGATTGCCAAGGGGAGTAATACTGCACATTTTCTTTTTAAATTGTACCCCAAGTGTAAACTAATTCTGTTTAATAGAAACATTATGGAAACCAATCATAACATCAATAACAGTAACATGCTAACATACCAGATAACAACATCACGTAATAGATAACCGACCGTGTTAAACGGTCGTGCGGCAGAATTATTAACGCGGCCGATGCATATACAAAATTATATATAATAAAAGCGGTTTAATGAAGTGTCCTTATGGGTCCAAAGCAGTTTTTTTAAATAAAATACCTTGCAAACATAGTTCCAATGCAACATGCAGTTCCTAAACGGCGGTGCCTCTAAATACTACAGGACCGCTTGGAGCGCATGGATCGCTTGGATCGCTTACTATACTTCGTAATTACAAAAGCAATGATATTAATGTTAGGGTTGGGGTTAAAGTTAGTTCTGGGGTTGAGATTAGTGTTTGGGACAAGGTTAGAACTACTTTCCATAACAATCTAAGTGATCCAAGCGCTCCGAACGATCCTGTAGTATTTAGAGGCAGTCCCTAAACGATTTATAAAAACGAACAAAGTGAGGAGTTTGCCAAACAACCCACCGTGTAATCCTCCATCGGTTGCTTCCCCACGTTACGGAATAAAACCATCAGCGAAGCGTTGTCTGCCATGAGGTCTAAGCCTTGCGATTTCCTGTGCCGTGGTGCGCCCACTTGTGGTTGGTTTAGTGGTCCTTGCGGAGCGCCCACTTGTGGTTGGACTTGTGGTCTAGTTACTTGCGATGTCAGGATGGTGTTTGGTTCGTGATGGTTCGTACTCTGGTCCAGTTGTGGCGCGGATGGTTGGTCTTTCTGGTCCAATGGTTTGTGCAGGGTTGGTTGCACATCTGGTGCTGATGGTAGCGAGGTGGTGATTCTTGCGGATTTGGTGACTGGTTCGTCCGAAACTACAGCACTAGGTGGCAGTGATCGTTTCACCCCATGCGCCTGTGGACGAGGGTGGGACGAATGGTTTATATAGTGAATTCTTTATAAAACATATAACAAGTATAAGGTCCCATTTTCTTTGTGTGGTCGAATGGTCAATTTAATGGATTCTTAATAAAACAGTCTGAAAGTACAAGGCCCTATTTCTGTTTGTGTGGACGAATGGTTAACTGATCGAAAAAAGTGAATGATCTAATTAAAACCATTTCGACATAAAGGCTTAACAAACGCAATATCAAAAAATGGGTGATTTAGACGAATGGTTTATATATTAAATTCTTTATAAAACATATAACAAGTATAAGGCTCCATTTTTCTTTGTGTGGACGAATGGTTTATATATTAAATTCTTTATAAAACATATAACAAGTATAAGGCCCCATTTTTCTTTGTGTGGATGAATGGTTAACTGATCGAAAGTTAATACAAGTCCCATTTTGATTTAATGAATTCTTAATAAAACAGCCTGAATAACAAGTACAGTGCCCCATTTTTCTTTGTGTGGACGAATGGTTAACCGATCGAAAAAAGTTAATGATCTAATTAAAACCATTTCGACATAAAGGCTTAACAACAATATCAATGCAGCATTGTAAAGGTTAACAACAATATCAAACAAATGGGTAATTTGAACGAATGGGTAATTTTATTTAATGAATTCTCAATAAAACAGTCTGAATAACAAGTACAAGGTCCCATTTTTCTTTGTGTGGTCGATTGGTTAACTAAACGAAAGTTAGTACAAGGTCCCATTTTTACATAATGAACGAAAGTTAGTACAAGGTCCCATTTTTACATAATGAACGAAAGTTAGTACAAGGTCCCATTTTTACATAATGAACGAAAGTTAGTACAAGGTCCCATTTTTACATAATGAACGAAAGTTAGTACAAGGTCCCATTTTTACATAATGAACGAAAGTTAGTACAAGGTCCCATTTTTACATAATGAACGAAAGTTAATACAAGGTCCCATTTTTATATAATAAATTCCTAATAATACAGTATAAATAACAAGTACGAGGTCCCATTTTTCTTTGGGTGGTCGAAGGTTTACTGATCGATAAATTCTAAAATTAAGTTAATGATTTAATTAGAACCGTACCAATATGAAGGCGTTAACAACAATATCAATGCAGCATTGTAAACTACTATTGAATGACTATATTCATGAAGGTGTATGCACAGTGTTACAGCACCCAACATTTGAAGAATTGAAAGTTTAATGGCTGCTGAAATAAGTGACATATTCACCTGAACATTCATTGTTTGAGCTTGTGTTGTTGGTTGGGTGGTGTCGGCCAATAGATGGGGTGAAGGGTCAGATTGTATGGTGTCTTCCGCAGCTGGTTTGGCTGCTTTGTTGTGTTGAGCCACGTAATAATGCTGTAGTTGGTTGGGGTTGATGGGGGAGGTCTGCGGTTGTGCGGCCTGGGACAGGACGGGATAGTTATCAGCTGCTATACCAGTTGTTCTCAATCTTTTTGACCTCGTGGCGTACCTAAGACCAATTACAAATGCGAAGGGCGCACTTTGCATAGGAAGTGAAAACAATATGCTAAATACTCAAAACGTTACAATGGAAAAGAACGAACTAGACACTAACCATTTAGTAGTTTGTGATCAATGCACCTTCTGTCATAAATTTATGAAATGCAAGTGTGGCGCACCTAGCTAACCCTTGCGGCGCACCATTTGAGAAACACTGTTCTATACATTGCCAGAAAATAAACCTAAGACTCCACTGTTATATTGCATCCCTGTCACTGCCATTTGCCAATATGACTAAAATTCATAAAATTGAAATACAATTCTTGAAATTCTTTAAACCTTTTGTAAAACAAACTTTGTAAAACATTTACCCAATACGTTTTTGAATACGCTCACCTGTGTAATATTAGGTGGAGTGATAAGGAGTGGTTTGCTGACATCTTGTGGTGAGATTTTATCCTCAGCATCTGATATTCCATTCATCATTGGTCCTTTCAACTCTTCTTTCATTATATTAGAATCAGGAATTCCATTTATTGCAGCGTCCTTGCTTTTAATTTCGCTTTCCAACGCATTCCCATTGCAAAGGGCTGCGTTTTCATTACTTTTTTTTGTAACAGACGGAGTTTTGGTCACGAGTTTATGATCTTTGGTTTCAATATTATTTGTCGCGGCTGTGGTACAGTGATTTGTTAAGGTCTCTGAAGGCTGGTTTGCCTTAGGGGAATTCCCGTTATCTCCATTTTGTAACTCCAACTTCCGGTGAGTTTCAATCGGAAAAATTGATGCTGAAAACTTTTCGGCGGAAGTTTTTGCGTTTTTTTCATGCAACGCACCGTTACTGAGGATTTTGCTGCTTTTTAGACCGTCTGTAGGTACTTCTTGGCTTTGCGGTAACTGGACAACTAGAGGTTTACTTGAAGTGTGGCAAGAAATAGGATTCGAATCCGTATTTTGAATGTTTTTCACGTTTTGCGCCGAGACAGGAATAGTAGTTGTTTGCGAAACATCACGCGACGAACTTTGGTTAGTATTGAACACATGACCCGTTGTATGCTGTATATGCTGCCCGGTGTGGGTAGGTGGATGGGGTTGGTCCCCATTGTTGACTTGAGGGTGGTGTCCCGGGACAGGTAACGGGGTTTGGCGCTTTTGTATCCCGGTTATGTGGTAAAGTGGTTGCCCGTTTTTGTCGTTGAACAACCTGTAAGTACAAGAGTTCTAATATGCGCATTGCGTATGTAATGAAAGGTATATAAAAATGGTTTACTTTATCCTTTGGTTTTACCCCTTAGCGTGATTAATCCATCGGACAATTATAAGAGTTTCGATATTTGAATGCAAAAGCATGCAAGTTATTTAAACATTAGTATAATTAATCCATTTACACAAATTTTTTTTTATGAAAAATGGATTAATATTGTTTGCTTTTTGAGATTACACCCACACAATTAATCATTTAGAACTAAACTTTACCTGGACGCGGTATGGGGGAATACCCTTTGCAAACAGCGGCCAAAGTCGGCTGCAGGCAACACTTGGCTACGACTGTTCATTCCGTACCGACTTGCTGCTGCCGCGTATTCGGCGAACAATTGCACGCGGGGTGTGCTTCCTGTGGTACTGGGGCACGCTTCATACGTTGCCCATGTCCTGAAGGGAGGTGTTTTTATCCCAATTTGATCATAAATAACGAATTTTAATTTGGACGAAAGATGTTTTATTTCAAGTTCCTGTGACCCAACGACAAAGGAGTTTTTTAGGACAAAAATATTCTGGTAAAAAAGTGGGAGGCATTATTGTTTCAATTTGATCATAAGAACGAAGTTTTCTTATGATTAAAAGACGTTTTTGCATTTTAAGAGACATCTAATAAGAGACAGCGAATGATATAAAAGATAATCAGTGCTTTGTAATCTTGGACACAAGACAACATGGTAAATACCAACAAAATGGTAAACCAATACTGTGTGCACAGCACTAGTAATTTAAATAATGGTTGAAGAAGGTTAAAAAAAGGAAAAACGCCAAAAAAATAAAAAAAATTGAACTTTCTAAAATTAAAATTAATAAATAAATAGATTAAGCTTACCATAACTGGGCGAATGATTCTGGGCTTTTATCGAGTACGATATCAGGTGGTGGAGCCGGCATGTAGTGGAACACAGGGGGGGTGGCGTGTTTGTCCGTGTGGGTGTACATGGGTCCTGCATCCACTGGTTTCGACACTCGTTGGGGGGTAGTTGGGGGCCTCATTGATGTGGTGGGTTGGGAGGGGGTGGGGGTGATGGGGTTAGGGGGGTTGGGGGCAATGTGGCGCAAAGGGACAGGTGGCGTGGCTCGTATGAGAGGTACCGCAGGTATTGCAGGGGGAGCTGTGAATAGTAAAATATCTAAATAACAATTTACAACAGACATTTAGTTATATTTCTGACTGGTACGAATTACAACAAGCAGACATGCTTTTTATATAGAGAATTAGACGAAATATAGAGAATTAGAGAAACAATATCACTTTGGAGTATCTAGTCATGTCTACACTGAGACTGAGTGAGATATGCTTGGACTTAATTTATTATTTGTTTTTTAGCACTTCACATGACTGGGTCGGTCTGTAATTTTTGTACGGCTGGCGATTTTTAACTTTTCGCCACACTTGAAATAGACACAAGAAGATATCGCACCTCGCATGCCAAACTCAGCCTGTAATATTTGTATGACTGGGTATGATTTCAAAGCATTGCCACACCTAATATGCTCATGGAAAATACACTTGCATCAACTATGCTTGGTGTTGAGTGCTCCACAAAATGGGTGGGAAAATAATAGATGCATGGAATGGTGGTAAAGAGAGCAGGGCCAAAAATCCGCGCAAGTAATACTCGAGTAATTACTTGCGTGTAGCACGCCGCGCAAGTAAGAATTTACTCTCGCATATAAAAAAACTAATTAACGTTTACCATAGCCGTTTTCTATTTAAATGGGGTACAAGTTTTTTATTAAATACATACGGTCCAAATACTTGGAGTATACAGCATTATAATGTAAGATTGTTATAATACCACATTTAAACTGTTGTAACATCATACAAACCATAAATGCGCGCTATGTTTATTCCTGTTACTCGCATGGCGATTTACTTGTGTGAGCTACACACGCGAGTGAATTCTTACTGCATGAAAATTGGTGGATTTTTGGATCTGATAGAGGGTTGTAACTCGGTGAATTGTTTGTGGAAAATATGAGATTTGTGACTCAACACAGAGTCATTCAGGAGTTGAAGAATGGGATTGGGGCATAAAGAGTGTTGCATCTTGAGGCATAGTATGAGGGTATAAAGGGGTGACTCACCACGATAGGGAGTTGAATAGGTGGGTCGTTGTACGGGGGGCTGGGGGGGTGGGTGGGTGATGTACCACTCTCCGAGCGATCCGGATCTTTGAAAGTTGCTCCGATCCAAACGATCGAATGTTAATCGTTATCAGACCGACCAGTAACTCTGGTGGGAAAAATAGAAAGTTTTTTCGGTTAATCTGAATATTCAAAAGAAAGTTTGGTATATATATCAGTGCCCCACAACCTTTTTTCCTCGAGGAACATCTAGAAACTTACTAAATTTGACGACACATTGCAGTTGAAATTGCACAATGGGAGCTATTCTGACAAGCTATATACATTTGATATTATAACCAGTAACTCTGGTGGGAAAGAAAGTTTTCTGAATAATCCGAATATTCAACAGTAGTTTTTAAAATAAAAGATTTTTCTGATCATTGTAATATTCAAAAGTACAATTTAAAAATTTTAATAATAAAATTTTACTTTAAAAAATATCCAAATGGAAGTGTGGCAATTGCTAATGGGCAATCTACGCTTCTTGTATTTATATTGTCCTACACTATACATCTCTTCCACTTTATTCATTTTGCACTTTCGTTTATTTACTATGTTTTGTGACAAACGCACAAAATGCAACCCACACACTATTGTGGGTTGAAAATGCAATATTCTATCATGATACCTTAAAATTAGGTTTGCTTGCTTTATGAACCAAAAAAATATTTATGAACTAAAAAAGGATTTATGAACTAAAAAAAAGGATTTATAAACTAAAAAAAAAGATTTATGAACAACTACATATCAATAAAACAACAATCTTAATGAGATTGAATAATATTGCGCATTTTGCAGAAGTTACAGCTATGTATTGGTATTTCCGATTTCAAATTGTACCCGTGACAGATACAAGACTGAGACTTCGGCATTCGTATTGAGTTTATTGGTTTTAATCAAAACATGTTAACCGAATAATTATGAGTTTGAATAATTAATAATAATTATGTGTATTATGTTAAAAGTACAATTGCTGCTTGGTGCTTAAAATGTCCAACAAGTTCTTGCATTATGCTTAATTTTAACTTCCTAATATTAAAACTAACTAAGCTTGAGATATTATGCTTGTTAACCTTCTGACGCTTGCTATAAAGACTGTCTACCTAACTGACATAAAGTTACGAACGTAAACCAACGGAATAATTTGTAAGAGCTGATAAATTTCTTACTGATTAAAGATTTAGGTGAGAGCTCTAGCTATTAATGACACAATAATAGAGTGTCTAACACTAGGCTAACCCATTTTTTAATCAAAATATATTAACTAGTAATTGTATATTTCTTAATTTTAAAATTACAATTGCCGCCTAATGCCTAAAATAACTGGTCTATACAATATGCCTAATATATTATATAAACATCACACCTTAGGTTAGAAGCTTCATCAACAGAAAACTAGTTTAGTATTTATTATGTAAGCATCCAACCAAACCAATGCTATGAGGGATCAACATTATTTTAGTGCATGTCTCCTCTATAACCATTGCAAAATGCATGATTATTTAATTGAATTGTTGTTGTGTATTTTTTGAATTTAAAAGTGCAATAGCTGCCTGCTTAAATATCTAGTATATACAATAGGTCTAATATATATAAACAACACAATAAGCATCTAACCCACCTATGCTATGAGGAATCAACATTATTTTAGTGCACGTCTCCTCTCCTAGTCGTGACAGCCTGTACAGTGCTTCCAGTGCGGCAACAATCAACTCAATATCAGACAGCGGCAAACACAACACGGCAGCACTGATTACGGTATCAGCAACCGACACAACCAGGTTGTCTTTGTTCGATTCAGATCGACATAAATTTCCAAGGATTTCGAACCCTGGAAACAAGCATGTTTTATAACCAAAGCAACAAAATTTTAACAGTGTTTAATATTTAAGAAATATATATACAAAACAATTTATATTGCTGCTTGCTGGCAATTTATGTTTGCAACATTTTTAACTGAAATTTAATTTTAAAGTGTATTTTAACTGAAGCAATAACATTTTAACACTGTTTAATAGCAGTGACATATGTTCAGAACAATATAAATTTTAAGTTTACACAACACACTGCAATAGCTCCGGTAACCCGACGGTGGGCGCGAGGTGATCTGACGATTGCCTGTATGTTAACCCCCTTGGTTTTCCCATTCACATGGATAAACATGAATATTCTATACAAACTAAATCAACCAACCTCGTATTCGGACAAACTTGTCGGCAGACGACGTACATTTCGCGAGGGTTTTATAAGTGCATTGTGAGATGGTGTGGCCAAGATGGTTCAGATTCATCTGGAGAATATGTCGGTGTTTGGTTCAAATCAGTCTGATATTAAACAGCTTAGCTTAAGATAATAGCCAGTCATTTAAAAGGAGCATGATAAAGAATGAATAGATAGCAGCACACTTATTGCTGTATAAGTAAAACAGAAATCATTTAACACACTCTTCTTAAAAATCGATTCATTTTAAACACAAGATATTGTGCAATTTAATTAAAAAAGTTGAAAGATTAATGTTTACGCAATGTTCACTTTAAGCCTTGGGATCACGAATTGGTGAAGGGTTTAGCATCAAACCCTAACAGTGGATAGATGGTTGTGTCTTTGGGTAATTTCGCGGAAATTTCTTTAACCCAGGAAAATGATGGGTTCTTCTTAAGCAATTTTACAGAAATTCCCCTAGCCCAGTGGATTGATAGGTTCTACTAAAATTGAAGAAACCTCTAACTTTAAACAACACACTGTAATAGCTTCAGTAACCAGACGGTGGGCGTGAAGAAATCTAAAGATTTCCATGTGATAATGTCCATTTTCCTATCCACTGAATATTAATTTTCTGGATCCAAATTCCAAGAATTTAACTTACACACGCGGAGACATTTCCTAGGATATCGAGACCAGTTTGCTTAAGTGCCGAATAGTTGGAATATATGCAGAGGAAAATGAACCGAACTAATTCCCTGCTCTTAGCAAGTAGCACCACGTTGACGTCTTCGAATGAAAGGTTCAACAGAACGAGAGAAATCTGGAGACAGAAGTTTTTACTGTGGTAATTAAAACGATGTATACTAAGCTTTACGAGCAATTCATTTTGTGGTTTAAATAACGTACAGTTAATTCACAATTTAACACTGATTTACAAATGTAAAATTAAGATGTTTAGTCAAAATCAATTCTTGTAAAACCTTAATATTGTACATATAATACGATAAATAATAAATTGGTATATTAATGGCTGTCTGTACTATAATATGGAATATCTGATTACTAAATTCACAATTTAACTTAATTCACAAGTTAATTCAGAACTTAACAGTGATGCACCTAAGTAAAATTTAGTGACATTTAGTCCAAATAAATTCTTGTGAAAACTGAATATTGAACATCGCATGTTTTAAATAATAACTTGGGAGGATATTTCAATGGCTTTTTTATGCTGTTATATCGAATATACTTAGTTTAATTGTTTCAATGTATGTATTATAAATGTGTTTTGGTTTATCTATAGGTAAAATTTGGATGTTCAGTCGAAATCAATTTTGTACATATAATGTGATAAATAATAACTTGGTATTTCAATGGCTGTGTGTACTATAATATGGAATGTCTGATTACTTTGTTTAATTGTTTCAATGTATATATTATAATTGTTATGGTATATCTAGGTTGTTTCACTTCCCATCTATGCTGTGTATATACAATATGTCTATTCCCAGCCAGTTAGTTTATTCGCATCAGCCTAAAGGTTGTGGAATCGAAACCCGCCACAGGCTAGTCGCCTTTATAAAAACTTCAATTTGAACCTAGAGCTCTGCATATACCAATCTTGATACAGAAAAAAGGTTACCGGTTAACTGTTTTGCAGCTATTTATCTGTCAGTTCAAAACTATGATCGACTAAAACATAAATATTTTCAATTGGACATTGCTTATACTCAATGAAGAGAGTATATGTGCTAATTTTTCACAGTAACTTTACAATAAAATGTGTACCCAATTTATCATTACCTAATGCAGAGCCTTATATGTAACATATTTCACACACATATCACATATATATATATTTGTATAATATAAATTTTGCCCAAAAAGTTACAATCAGCTTCTATTCAAATCGACACTAGAATTAACTATAATCCCAATGTTTACATGGTACATAAATCTAAAAACGCTTTTTACCCATACAACTTAAGTATTTAAACTTGGGAGGAGTTGTTCATACCTGCAATATCCGTTGACCATCGTGCTCTTGTATACCGAGTGATCGCTTTGATTCAAATAGTTGTGGCCATTTCTTTGATTTCGATAATTCGATTTTTGGCACAGAAACAGCTGGTAAAATGAACATGAAAATATCAATGAAATATGACTAAACAAATTTTGGGCATCCGATTTGATGTGTGAATAAAGGAAAGATTTTTATATATTGAGCAAATATAATATTCCAACAATTTAAACTAAGATTAATTTTCAATATTTGTATGCCATAAAACTCTTATGCATCTTACAAATAGTATTTATTTGAGGACACAATTTTTAAATCTATTTTACTTGCAAAAT
>CH003077.1:225399-237934 GCA_000149265.1 Ciona savignyi
GATTGGTCAATGTATGTTTACCACAAGATGGTAACATTTCACGCAACACTTCAAGATCATCCACTGTATCGGTCCAAAACTGAAGCACGTTTCGACCAGTTTTAGCCAGTTCTAGAGCAATTCCCTCATATGAACCTTCACCTGGTAAAAAGAACATGCAATTTCATTTTTGTTCTATGCTTTGATCCATTTTGCAAACTTTTGTTGATTTGCAAGCACAAATAGGTTTAAAAGAAAACTGCTTCTCACATAGATATTCTAATAGGTTCATCGAACTAATAATAGAAGATAGAATATTCATTTTATCTCTGTGAGTGTGAAAACACAAAGTGATGCTTGGGTTAGGCCATGTCCGTTAAGTGCCTTGACCTGTGTATGATTTACACGTTCCTTCAATTTAGTAGAACCCATTAATACGCTGGGTCCAAGCAATGTCCGTAAAGTGCCTTGCTCAAGGACACAACCAACTAGCTAGCGACCGGTTTCGCACCTGCAACCCTTCAGCTGAATGCGCCACTGTTTTTTCAGCACTACCGTCTGGTATGTATATACTTTCTATACTATGTGTAAAAAATAAAATATCTTCAAACAATCCAGTTTACTTCCAACACGAATTGAATCGTTCTTCAATTTTGACGATCCTCTAAACAATTTTTCCAATAACGACACTTACACATAGTATAGAAATACCAACGAACACAAGATATTTTCCCAAACAGTTCGATTCACTTACATTGCGACACAATACCGGCGTGTAGAAGCAGAGCATCCAACACTTGAGGGCATCGTGGGAGCCGGAGCACATGTCGAGACTCCCCGGAGAGTAAAGTGCAAGCGTTGATGGCAAAGTCGATTTCGTTCGGAAGACAAGAAATGAGAGCCGACACCAACCTCTCGTAATCCCCGAATCGTGAGCCTTGGATCACGCTGAGACCATAATTGCGTCGGTCTTGATCTGAATGGGAAAATATGTATACATGTATGAAGCCTAATTAATTTGGAGCAATAGATTTGCACAAAGCGCTGAGAAATATGTTTTTTATATTGAGATGTTTCGGAATGTATTGTGTACTGATATATATGAAGCTTAACCCTTTGACCACGACGGAACTTTTGCCGTTTTTGGCAGTTTTGAGTAAGGTTGCTTTGACCTCGTTTGCTGCGAATACTGTTGGACTGAGGGAAAAATAATCTATAACAAAGTTGTCCAGTAGATAATTTTCTACAAATTGGTATTTTTATTTTTTTTATGACGTCGTAGAATTTGTAATGACATCATAATCAATACTTTATACTCTAATGACTGGTTACTGGTAGCTTGTAGAAGATAGTAATGTATTGCAAAGTTGTTCAGAATGACATTTCCTACAAAGTTACGTATTTTATTTTTTGATGACGTCAACTAAGCGTGATGACGTCACCCATGACTGACAAATAAGGCATTTCATCACCAGAATCACTGTCGGCCTTGGTCATGCTGGCAGCCTGATCGGTGGTAAATTGTCATATTTCTTCTGAATATCATATAATAATTCAATAACAAGCAAAACAAAGACAAAAAATGAATAAATATCAATAGTAATTAAAAAAATCATATACACGTATGTATACATATATCGTTAAAAGATCGAAAATGACTGGTAAAAGCGAAAACCAAGATGGCTACTGCTAGTTTTATTCTCACAGCAACTAGTGTAACAATTTTAACTCCCCAGAACACAAAAAAGCGATGTTATGCTTAAAAGTTAAGCTACATACAAAAATTTGTGAAGAAACGTGTTTGGAGCAATATTACTCATTTTTTTTAAATGTAAAGGTTATGTTTTTATGCGTTAAGATCTATTCAAATGCTTTCCAAAAATATAAAAACTAGAAAAATCCCCCAAGAAACGACTGAATTGTGCATTTTTTTTCGGGGACACTTCTCGGTTACAAATATGTAACCGTCGTGGTCTAAGGGTTAAGCTTAATTTATTTGGAGCAATAGCTAATGTTTACAAAGCACAATGATTTTTTTATGTTAAAGATTAGGTTTATTTTTGACAGAGTATTAAATAACAGCTAATGAAACAAATCACAAATGGAAAATTTAAAAACATTTCAAGATGAAAGGTTATATTCTTGATTTGTGTTTTCTATCTACAATTTTAACATTCTACATATTATACTCCAATTGTACAAAGCTATAGGCTAAAAAGCACAGAATGTACAATAACTTTATGTGCAGATAAGAATGTCATAGATAAACATCGAAACAATGTGTGTTGTGGTATTTGTTTTGGGCCGACCATAATTCTTAAACATTAACCGTATACAAAATAAACATAACAAAAAATACATTTTGTCCAAAAAAAATAAAACTATAAAAAAATACTTGGCTAATTTTAAAGCCACACAAGAAGAATTAGGATAGGATATTCATGTTTATCCCCGTGAATGGGAAAACCCCAGGGGTTATCACACGGGCAATTGTCAGATCACCTCGCGCCCATCGTCGGGTTACCGGAGCTATTGCAGTGTGTTGTATATGATAGGCACGTTCCTTCAATTTGGTAGAACCCATTAATCCGCTGGGTTCAGGCAATGTCCGTAAAGTGCCTTGCCCAAGGACACAACCGACTAGCTAGCGACCAGTTTCGCACCTGCAACCTTTCGATTGAAAGGCGACGCACTTAACCGCTAGACCATCGGGCCAATTTTAACATTATAAGCTAAACAATTTTTTTTATTAGGTCATTAACAATAATTTTTAATATAAAATATTTTTATATATCATTCTGTTCTATACCATTTATAAAACAATTATTCTTGACTTTTTTTTTAAAACTAAAAACAAAAAATAAATCTGTTTCATACCACTAATATAATCTGGGTTTCTCGTTCTGCGGATTGAATTAACGAATCTGTTCTTCTTATTCCCCTCATCCTCACCAAAGTGGTGGACTCTCTCATATTCTTCAAGAAACCTGTGGTTGAAGTAACAGAGTGAGAGTGTGTACTTGATGACTAAGCTTGCTTGAGCCAGACAGGAAATCTTTCAGAAAAGGGGAAAACCCGCCAGTAAAGCATCACCTGAGGCTTAAAATAAACACGATTCATTTCAAAACACACAAGCTCTCGGTGCTTTGTTACTCATGTTAAACATTGTCAAATATGAAAACAATCCACTACTAAGGTAATAATATACAATATGGCAGAGTATATTAATATTAAAACTTGTGCTTTCAAATAAATTCATTCCAAACATTTTATCTATCTATTTTTATACATAAGCAAGTGCATTTAAAATACAAATTTAAAAGCTACATAAAATGATACTAATATACAATATAGTAAATAAATTAATATTAAAACATATGCTTACATCACAAACATTTTATATATTTTTATGCAGAAGCAAGTGTATTTAAAATACAAGTTTAAAAGCTATACCACTACTTAAAATGAAGTAAATGCTAAATGCAATAACATAGAATCTGTTACAATATTTTCTTTAATTTTAATCTTTATTTTGGTCAAAAACAAGTAGATACAATATATTTTTGATATTTTATTTAAAATAATTGAATTTTATTTTATTTACAAGAGTTTTAAATAAAAAGTGGGTGTGTGTTAAGCCACAACAATTAAACTTTGTATTTCACTCTTATGATAAGATATAAATATGATAACAAACCATTACAACCCTTTTTATGTAAAATATGTAAAAAAAGTTTATGTAAAGGTCACTATCAAAATGACAATGTTTTACTATAAATATGCTGTTTTAGCTGGAATTAAGTAATATAAAGTACCATGTAATATTTATAAACACCATTTTAAGACCCTAAATTAAACAAAAAACTAGTTTAAGCTTGCTAGAAGTAATGGGTTATGGGAGTTATTAATATTTAAAAGTTTGACAGTGTTACTTAGTCCTATGTTACTGTTTAAGACACCAGTATTTTATTTTAGCAGGTGGCACGAATATAAGGGTACTTTGTACTTATCACCTGTTTTGATTGTTATCAATATCTGCAGTCATCTATTTGTAAAAGCAGCTAGACTGCCTTAATATAGCAAAGATGCTGTAGTAAAGCATTTTATAGACTCCTACTGTGTTTGGTTGTAAGGAGAATGCAGAAATTGATAATCACAGCTTTTGTAGGGCATAAAATACAAACATTTTTGTAAAACAGAATACTGGTTTTTGCCTTCACTTGTTATAGATGTCAATATCAAACCTTGGGATAATGGTCATATCTGATTATTTATATTTTAAGTTTAATGCTGCAAAAAAAAAAAACTTAACTGCAATTTCTATCTGCAGTATGTTTGTTTGCATATAGCACAATGATCTGAACAAATATGCGAAAATAACACTTGTGTCGTTGACAAAATTGAAAGTAAAATGTATAAGAAGTTGAAAAGTTCAAGCATTTGATGAATGAGAACTGCATAGTAAGCATTTTCAACTAATTTTAAACCGGATACACATTGACATGATGTGTCTGTGTGGGTAAATTTAAACAACAGAGAGCAAAACTGGCCTGTTTTTCCATGTGTGCTATACACAAGCATAGCAAAATATTATGTCAAATACTATAACATGTTGCATTGTATTAATGAGCATAAAAAGCAAATAATTCCAAAAAATATCGATTAAAAGCTCCTGTTACTTATTAAAATAAAACTTCTTATCTATATTTTAAATACATAATTGTAAATATAATAATATATTAAATATAGGTCTTGAAGGTATAAACATTTTTGAAAAACTAATGCTCTTTTCTTAATGTATATATGAATGTTTTAATATTAATTTATCATTTTTTGAATGTATATATTAATATGGGATACCTTTGGTAGATTGATCTGAGTCCATACGACAACGAAGAAGAAGAATTAGGAAGATCGTAGTCCGATAAAAATTCCTCCCATAAGTCTCTTTCAGTAACCTGTGGGTAATTCATGGTAGTATTGAGTGAAGCATACTATTTTGTCCATACGAACTAGTCCGCTATACTGGGTAAAGCATTATATTTTGTCCATACGAACTAGTCCACTATCAGGGCCAAAAATCCATCAAATTTTGGGCGATTAAGAATTCACTCGCATGTGGAAGCTCACACGAATAGCGCGAGTAAATCAAGACGTAAGTAACGGGAGTAAACATGGCTCGAAACTGTAGTTTGTAAAACGTAACCACTGTTTAAATGTGTTATTATAACAATCTTACATTATGATGCTGCTGTAAGTATTGCAGAATCCAGTAATCGGACATACCATGTGTATAATAAAAACGTTATATCCCAGTTGAAAAGTAAATGGTCGCGGTAAACGTCAATTGGTTTTTACATGCGAGAGTAAATTTTTACTCACACAGCGTGGATTTTTTGCCCTGCACTATACTGGTACTAGGTAAAGCATCACATTTTGTCCATATCCCTCAGTCCACTATACTGGGGTGCCCTCACCAAATTGCTTAATAATAAAACACCATTTTATATCTAGTAAGTCTTTATAATAGCATAAAGTATAAAATGCTCAATTCCATAAATATATTTTGGTTACAAATATATTTAACTGCAAGCATGCCACTTGATTTGAGTGGAGTTTTAATATACAAAATTATTACAATTTAAAGTAGTACTAATATGTTAAAAATTTGCATATTACCAGTTGCAGATAGACATTAAAACTCTCTCCAGCAGAACAGGTACTGTACAGCATACAATTATAAACAAATTAAAATACGAATAGTTTAGTTTAGTTTATTCATTTTTTGCCCCAGTTTTTTTAAAATGGCAAACAAATATAATCTCGACACAGGAACGGAAAAAGACGGCAAAACGAACAGTCGTTAAAATACGTCTTAAAAAAAAAGGATATAAATTAATAAATATAGCGGACGCGGCTGCCAAACCTAGGCAAAAGAACAAATCCAAATTTAATTAAGACCAAACGATATAAATAGTATACAGTTACTGAAAACAAAATTGACGAAGTACTGATACCTTAGTATATCCTCCCAATGATGTAACCCGATTATACAAATCATGGAGATCTAATACTTTTCCCGCCAAGCGTGGGTATGGAATCAAGATTTTTCTGAAGCGAAAAACATGTTAAAATATTTTTTTTTAATATATTTTGTAAAAAGCTCAAAATATAAACCAACCAAACATAAAAAAAACTCATAAAAATACGAAATATAAAAATAATGGACTCCGGAATTTAATGTTTAATCAAATCCGGAATTTTAATGTTTAAATTAAAATAAACTGAACAGAATAATACCAATATATTACAACACAAATATACACTATAACATAAAAGCAACAAAAATGACATACCCCCTATCTTCTAAGTATTGCTTGAGCCCATTTAAAAAAGCCAGTTTTTCTCCATCATTAGAAATATTGCTCATGATTTTAGTTAATACTGCTTACATAGCCTATTAGTATCCAACCACACTGCGTTAGATTATTATGATGACAAACATTGTGTGTAAAACTTAAAATAATATTATTGCCTCGTTCGTATATGTATGCCTATATATAAAATATACACAGTTTTAACAGCTACTTATCAGTTAAAAAAGATAAAAACAATTAAGACCTGTAAATTCCTACATTATTCAAATACATCACTAACATAGATTTAAAATAAAACACAATTAAAAAATTTACACCAAATAACAGCATAAAACACACATGGCTTGCCTAACTGTTATAAATTAAGTATGAGGAACCATATTATGAACATTTACATCTGTAATCTATTTAAGCATGAACTAGCAGGTCTATTTTTTAAATTAATAAGTTAATTTTTTAACAAAAATAATTATTCCTGCTCTGTCTATGTATAGTAATATATAGTGTGTGTAAAAAAATATGTAGAATCTTTTTAACTTGTATAAGAAAACGCCGAATTCTTTTACTTTTAATTGGGAGAAGCGGTTAAGAAACCCGGCTTTATTGTAAGCTAGAATGAGATTTTGTCGACTGAAACATTTACCATCGATGCACACGAACGGTCCTGCGATGTTTACTGCTCGTTTTTACTCGTAGGAACTGGAACCCCACGCGCTCTTACTTTCTTTTGTCTATGACTTGCGCGTGGTGTTCAGAATCCGCGGTCGCGAACTGAATCGAAAATCTAGCAATGGCGACCAGTCACGTGACAGCACCAATCTTCATCTGCATATGACACGATGATGTAATTATACGAAGATAATAGTTTTAAAGCCATTTTAGAATAGGAAAACGCTGGTAATGACTAGTATGAATATCTATCTTTCGTTTTAAAATTTTTCTAAAATAATTTAGCTCTTTAATCACAATATATCAGCCCCGAAACAATTATCTGGGCATAATATGCGCAATTTTACTTTCGAATCGTTCTGGCAATGTATAGGAAGAAAAATATTTTAAAAAATCAGTCCAGCGACTTGGCTCTTATGGCTGGTAAAAGAAATTTAAAACGAAAGATCCCAGTCCATTATTAAAATAGGACAGCGCCACCTACGAATGTAACATCGCAACCGAAATTGCTTAAAACCAAAGCTGAATAAAATTTTATGCTGTTGTGGTTATATTATATGCTGAGAGATTAAAATGGAGGAAGATGCTAAACAGCATGTTCTTCTCTCTACCGAAGCCGAAATTTTAATCGAGAATCTCGTCAAATTTTCCCTGAAAGAAACCGGAAGCTCTCGGTGGCAAAAGCAACATGAATATCTTGAAAAAATCAATATGCAGTCGCTGGTAAGTGCAAGTTCTCAAGAAGAAGAGTTCGTTAAAGAATTCCTTATTACTATGGAGAAAATTCCTCTTTTAATTGAAGACCTAATTACTGTAGAAATTTGGAAACAAAACGTGTTTTTTGACGTAATTGTGAAAACAAATTTTAAACCTTCAACAACCATACCTATCTATATGGTTCTCTATCACGAAGCAACTGCTGCTAATCTATTGGAAACTGTGTGTTTTCATAAAGAATCGCTAGAGTCTGCAGATGAAGCTGTCTTGGACTTACTTGATTACTGCTACAGGAAAATATCTTCATTATTTGGCAATAAAGAAGAGGATAAATCTACAGAATCCGAAGATGTAGGTGCATTAGAAGAACTACAAAAGCAAGCTCAAAAAATGAATTTTGAAATTGGTGTGAAAGCAGTTTCCATATTACGGTATATTACAGATGCAATTGATAGTCTTCCATTGAGCACAAGTTCAAGAATGATGAACACACACAACATACCTTGTTTACTTGTGGAGTTAGTTGACCATCCACCTTGGACAAAACGAAGTGGAGGGAAGGTTATGAAGTATATTGACGCAAAATGGCAGGACCTTGTAGGTGCAGACGCATTACAACTTACCAAGCTTGAGGGACAAGTCTGGTTAGCAATATACAATGTGTTAATGAATCCAAATTGTATTTCGAAATACAATTTCAATTCTTTTAACAAGGCACAAATTTTAAGGCTCCGTTCACACATGAATGAAGTTTTGCTCGACCAACTACCGGTTTTAAGTCACTTGCAAGGCTATCTTGATCAATTATCAATGACAGAACCAGCTGCTTCAAAATCTGATTTGATCCTGGAACAACTACCAGAAATTCGGGATCGAATTTTAAAAGAAAATGATGGGAAATGGAAAGCAATAGCAAAGTACCAAATGAAGAATTTCTTCAACCCAAAGCCTGAAGAAATAAGGCAGCAAGCACAGAGACTGGCTGACACATACAACTTTGATGTTATTGAGTCGCTTATAGCAGAGCCTCCAAAATGTGCTTGCTGTGGTGAAGAGGCAACAAAAAGATGCTCCCGGTGCAAACAGGAATGGTACTGTAAGCGGGAATGCCAAGTAAAAAATTGGCAAAAACACAAGAAAGTTTGTGATGTGATGAAAGATAGAAAACCGTGATGTGATTTTTTTTCTTCAAAATTATATATTTTTCAATACGTTTGTTATTAGATATTTTACTGTGAATTACCAGTAATCGTCCATTTTGTTCAATTGTATTTAGTACATTCAAAATATGTATTTCTAAATAATACAGTAGTTGTTAATTAAGAAAATGCAACAGTTTTAGAACACTCAGATGCAAAATAAGATAGATATACAAAAGTAATATGGTCTCAAATTTAACACAATCGGAATAGCTCATGGCACACACAAGTTGTACTAAATCAGAAATAAATCCGGTACCGGTACTTAAAAAGTGAATTACAAATATAGATATGGCCATAGATGATAGACGTATAATGTATTAATAATACCGTACACTGTCTGTATGTACTACAAATAATCCATAATGTAGCATATTATCTGTACCACAATCAACTGACAAGAGCACCTTTTGAGCTGCAACAACATACAAACAAAGAAAACATAGAGACATTATGTACCACATGCCAATATTGAAAACGGGTGCATTTTATGCAGACAAATTTCACTGTACACGGTGGGAAAAATAACAGAAAAAATGTAGTTAAACAAGATTATTGGTTTAAGTTCTCTAATTCTTGTTTGTTTACCAAGAACCAGGTAGGATTTAGATTTCATTATTTGCAATAAACAATCCAAATTCGCCGACACAAAATTGTAGAAACAAGATAAAGTCGTCATCAGATTCATTTAAAGTTGTCACAAAAAATAAATCTTTCCCGTGGATAGAAATGTAATAGTAGGCAGATTGGAATTGTTAATAGCTGATATTTCATTAGAAAAATAAGATCAAAAGACTAGTGGAAAAGTGTACAAGTTGAAATGTAAGGTAAATCTGAGAAAAGAATAATTACCGGTAAAATATTACATTTCAAAAATATTAAAATAAGTTGCGAACCTACATCTTGAAAGGAATAGTACTATTTTGTTTTTTCATTAATAATGAATGATTCCATCATACTACAGTGTAGTACATAATCATATTGGTATTGAATGAAAATCACATGTCTTTAATTAAATCAGCTTAGGGTTTCCCCCATAGTGACTCTTGCTTCTATATATTCAATCCTTCTTTCCAAAGCTGTTAATTTTTCATTCAATGTTGCCAGTCTCGACCTACAGGACAAATCGAAACCGTTCAAAAAATCTGCAATTTTCTTGATACTACTTGAAATGACTTCGATATATTCCCGATTCGCCCAATCTCGTTGAATCTGCCTCTGAATCTCATCCCCACGACCCGTCATGCTAACTCCTTGTTTAGTTGCGTTTCTTTTCATATGTGATTTTGTTAACAAATTAAGCTATAATAAAAAATCACTAAGTGAGCCGATAAAACGTTATAAAACATAAAATTAAAATAACTGCATGTACCAGCCAATGATTAGTTTGGTGGGTTAGTGCGTCACCCTTCAGCCAAATATGCCAAGGTTTCGAAATGGTCACTAGCTAGTCGGTAGTGTCTTTGGGCAAGGCAATTAACAAACATTGCCTGAACCTAGTGGAATAATAGGTTCTACCAAATTAGAAAAACGCTTGAATCATACAAACTGAAGAAGCTCAGGTAACCCGACTATGGGCGCGAGGTGATATGACGATTGCCCGTGTGTTAACCCCTTTAGTTTTCCCAACTCGATGATGGGCACAAGGTAATCTGGCAACGAACATTGCATGAACCCAGTGGATTAATGGGTTCTACCAAATTGAAGAAACAAGTGACTCATACACAACACACTGCAATAGCTCCGTTAAACCAATGATGGGCGCGAGGTGATCTGACGATTGCCCGTGTGATAACCCCCTTGGTTTTCCCATTCACGGGAATAGACATGAATACCGTATCCTATTCACCGTAAACATGAATAAATAATTACACGTGATGTTCCTACCCTACAGGATAGAAATAACACACCCATCAATTAACAGTATTAATCAACCATTTCAACCAATACTTTTTAACAGAAAACCTTTTACACAAACTTTTTCAAGCGGAAACGTAGCAGTTTAGTTTACTTCTGTTTACATAAACAAAACTTTTGGGCGGGACAAGTAACAATGTTGATTAGAAATTCGTACCCTCGATCGTTCATGCATGATCAGACTGATCATACTTTTTTAATGTTTTTTGATAAAGAAGAATCTTGTTGCAACTATTCGTTTCATTTTCCATAAAACATATAAAAATTAATACTTAACATTGAATTCAGTACGACCGGTTAGTCTGGTGGTTTAATGCGGCGCCTTTTAGTCAAAAGGTTGGATAGGATAGGATAGGATATTCATATTTATCCCCGTGAATGGGAAATCCCCAGGGGTTATCACACGGGCAATCGTCAGATCACCTCGCGCCCATCGTCGGGTTACCGGAGCTATTGCAGTGTGTTGTATATGATAGACATGTTCCTTCAATTTGGTAGAACCCATTAATCCGCTGGGTTCAGGCAATGTCCGTAAAGTGCCTTGCCCAAGGACACAACCGACTAGCTAGCGACCAGTTCCGCACCTGCAACCTTTCGATTAAAAGGCGAAACACTTAACCGTTACACCAACGGGCCGGACGGCACTTAAAGAAATAATGGGTACTACCAAATTAAAAGAAACGTCTTAATACACAACACAATGGGATGGATCCAACTCTTGGTTTCCCATTCACGGGGATAAACATAAATATCCTATCCTGGATTGCCACGCCCATCATCGTGTTACCAAAGCTGTTATAGTGTGTTGAATATTATTGAAACGTTCCTTCAGTTTTAATTAAGCTACTGTGTCCAGGCGATAATAAGTGGCTTGTCCATGTACCCCCTTGATAACGCCCCTCTGCGTTTTCTCATTCCCGTAGATAATTATGATTTTTCTCTTTTTACTTGAACGGTCAAACCTATTTTACAGAAACCACAAGAAAGGGTAAGAATAAGTAAACTTATGCTAGCTGATTAGATATATATATAAGTGGGCTCATAGACCAATTGGTATGGATTACCAAGTGCGGGCATAGCTTGCTATATATCGTAAAAGCAAAAAATAAACTAAACTTGTTCGTTTTTCTAATTGCACTGAGAAAATGGTCACGCTCATTTATTACAACAATCCAGACACGACCGTACACCTATACATGAAGTTAAATAGTTCGGTAAACGGCCACAATAAATCGCCAAACGGGTCGTCATTTTGAGGTAAATTCTGCTATCGGGTTAGTTTCAATGGTGACATCATCCGGCCTGAACGTAATTCGTTCCAGTTAAAACCGTAGAACCAGTCGTGGTGCCGAATCTAAATAGAAAATATTATGAGAATAGGATAGGATATTCATGTTTATCCCCTTGAATGGGAAAACCAAGGGAGTTAACACACGGGAGTCAGATCACCTCGCGCCCACCTACGAGTTAGCGGAGCTATTGCAGTGTGTTGTGAATGATTCACATGTTCCTTTAATTTAGTAGAACCCATCATTCCACTGGATTCATGCAATGTACGTTAAGAGTCTGGCCCAAGGACACAACCGACTGGACATATGAATTTGTCCGGCCGGTTTGTCTGGCGGTTAAGTGAGTCGCCTTTCAATCAAAAGGTTGCAGGTGCGAAACTGTGATCTA